>CM051495.1:25530807-25590689 GCA_028031935.1 Paedocypris micromegethes | reverse complement strand
AAAAAAAAAAAACAGGGCAAAACTGTTTCACCACCCACATTCTAAAAGCGGAAAGCAGTTTACAGTCTTTTATTAGAGTTAAAAAGGAGGTTATGAGACCGAAAAAAGAGGGATGTTCCAGATACTGATGAATTTGATAAAGCATCTATATTTACCTATATGTCAAAACATAACACACACACACACACACACACACACGCACGCACACATACACATTCAAGCCCTCACACACAATATAAAATCATACATTTTGTTTATATCACGGATGATGATGTAAGTGTGTGTGTGTGTGTGTGTGTGTGTGTGTGTGTGTGTGTGTGTACACAGACAGGCAGACAGATAGATGGATTGGTGGATATTTATATAGGAAGAGAGAGACAGACAGATAAACTGATAGATAGATAGATAGATAGATAGATAGATAGATAGATAGATAGATAGATAGATAGATAGATAGATAGATAGATAGATAGATAGATAGATAGATAGATAGATGTATTATTAATTTTTTACAAGTTTGCTTGAAAGGATAAAAGCTTTTACTAAGTCCACTAATGTAGTGTACAAAAAAAAAAACATAGACAGACATAACCCGAATAAGACTAAAGAAGAAAAGACACCTTGATATGATTTAACGCCTTATTAAAATGAAATGCAATGTTTAGCTTGATGCTCCCACGAGGTTTGTCAAGGCCTCAGTGTCGCGCCATAGCAACGCGTTACGCGGACCACCTTAACTGTGCTCAGTAAGTACATTACAAGACGTTTGTTTCCTCTGTGGCTGTTTTTGATAAAGTTGTGTGAGCGGTTTTACTGGAGGTTGGGTTGGAGGACAGTCCTTCAATTTTCCAATACAGTAATTCATCATGGGGCTGTCAGAAATGAAGGCCCAGAGCTGATTAAGCGAGTCAACAGCGCCTCATGTGTCCTGCCCCATTAATTACATTCTCAGAGGATTTCAGCCCAGAGATGCTGGAGTGGGCCTTTCAACCCCGGACCATCCTCTGCTGCTGATAATGAAGGTTTCAGGGGGGTTTGAGGGCACTAGCAATATCTAATCCTTCCTTTGGTGGCTTACACTGAATCATCACGGGGGCTTTGAGCGGAGGGATACCGTGTGGAATAATACGGGCGCCATGCTATCTTCAACAACCCTGATCTTCAACACTTGCCTTGTCAAGTAGCTTTGTATTGCTTTCATTTGTGCCTCTAAAAGTTCAGCGGTATACTTAATGCAATAAGGCCTTGTAGAGTCGAGCAAAGGAGCCACTTTAAGTGAATAATGCTCGTGGAATGTTAGATCGCTCATGTAACGTTTAACAATGGGGATGAGAGGCTATCTTTTAGATAGAATTGCCCAAGGATGTTATTGTCACATGCTGATGGAGGAGAGCGAAGGAAAGAACGCTAAGGGAATAATACTGAATGTGATAACAGAGAAACTGACGACGGTTGAACACATCGGCACGCGGGATTAAAACAAACGTGAGGAATTCTGGGTAATGGAGTTCATGGCACTACCGCGCGCAAAGGATTCGTGACGGATAACAAGTTAACGGAATAATTTACAAAAACCTTAATGGAATCATAAAACGTGTTTAAAGTATTTGATTAGAGGAAAACGGAAGTCTGCAGCCAAGCGGACTGTAATTTCTGAATGAATCACTAGATGGTGCTACAGGACAGATGATTCCGCGTCAATGCTACCAGTCTAATTCTCTAAAGCAAATCTTTGCTTCCTTTTTAATTCTAGATATAAGAATTTTAGAGAAAAAAAAAAGAATTAAAAAAAATAAAAATCACTCCCATTGTTCCCACGTTGTTTTTTGAAAGCACAATATCAAATGTTTATATTTTAAGCATTTCTTTTTCAAATTTCCAACTTGTCTCTTTCTCCTCTTTTTCTCTTTTTAATTATTGGTTTGTCTGTTAATCCATCCATCTATCCATCCTCTATTTCCCAATGCTTCTCTTTCTGTCTTATTCTCATAGTTTAGTTTCGTACTAAACAATATGTGCAATATTTTATCCTTTATATATTTTTTATCTTTATTTATTGTTAATCATTGTGTATTTTTACTTGCTTTTGTGGTTACTGCTGTAACATGTAAAATTCCCATTCGTGGAACAAATAAAGGTTTTTTTTTTAATCTATTTTTGCATCCATCAATCTTTTTCCCTTTCTTGTAGCATACGTACATAATTTTCACTGTTCTGCATTTTCATTCAACATTATGATATACGCTGATGCGATGGAAAGTGGTGTTTGTGTAAGCAGACTGAATTAGTGCGGCTTTTCTTAACTGAATTGGCAGTGTTCCGACTCCAGGCACTTGATGGCAGCCTTGTTCTATAAATACACGGAGGAACACCCTGTACAGACCCCCCTTTCTAAGTCTGCCTATTAATATGCGCAGGTTGTTTAAGACGGTACCTAAATCTTAGAACAAAAAATAATGATGCTAATAATAATAAAACACCTAAAATTATAACTTGAAATAATTTATCTAATTATTGAGCTAAACATTTTGCAATTGATCATGATTATTGATTAAGGCCAACATTTAATTTCTAAATATGCAGTATTTTTTATTAAAAATTCTGTATTTTTGCTCTTATTTTTTCAGGTTGACCATATCAGCTGAGTGTCCCATGCAGTTGGAGGATTTTCCTATGGATGCTCACGCCTGTCCACTCAAGTTTGGAAGCTGTAAGTCTGTTTGTCTGTCCATATATAACACTGCATTAATTCAATGACAGTATGATTCATCTCTTACTGAAAGTAGCATTTCAGAGTTTTTCATTATGCATATTTTAATAATCCTGGACATGAATGAACTTTCAATGAAACTAATATATTGTTAGCGTTATTATCAGTTCCCATAGTAAAACTGTGTTTACAATCAATGCGTTATACTATTTAAACTTTAGCATACATGCATGTGTGTGTTTATTATTTTAGTATGTTTTTTTGTTTATAAAAATGTTACAATTATCCATATAGCTACAATATTTATACTTTTTCTTAACATTTTCTTTATTCCTGAGTTGAATTAAGCACAATATATGAAAGTTTTTAAAATCTGTATTTTTCATGTGGAAAAAAGTTTTAAACTTTACTAAAACTAAACTAAACTTAGTTTTTTTTTTTTTTTTAATCAAATATGTATGTGCCTTTCCTTTGTCTTAATTAAGCTTAGTGTTTGCAATATCCCAGGCTGTGGGTTTGAAATGTCAGAAAATCATAAAGACATAGCGGAATGTAATACAATGTAGGTAGTACAATAAATATTTTCATTTTAAATATGTGTTATAATTTTAGAATATGTATATTTAACTGCCCTAGAATGGTGAGTCTTAACTCCACTGAGTATGTGCACAACTTAAGACTTATTATCATAAAGGATTCGGTCCAAAGAGTAGGATTAAGATTATCACCTGCTGCTCTCAAAGAAGTGGGTGATTTAAGACTTGGATTAAAAAGTAGGGTGTCCCCATCCCATTCAGTTTCACATGTCCTCACATAGCGTGAACAAGGGGTTTTTCAGGGCTAAGAAGTCAAGAGTGACCTGAAATGAGCCCATCCTTCTTAAAGTTTAGAGCATCTCAGGACAAAAGAGAGACGTTAAAATTTAAAACCTTTCATTTATAGCCAAGGTGCGTGATCACTGATGCTTTTGCGTGAAGTTTTGATGGATTTTACATTTGCTAGCTGCATCATAACACCTCTTACTATCTGGAGCTCTACGATCTTTAGCTTTGGAAGCCTCTCACAGCATTTGTGGAGCTTTGTGTTATAGGACCCACATACAGAAATATGAAAAGTATGAGGGAAAATATGATAGCGAATTATTTGCTTTGCTTAATCATTTTTTTCGATGAACTTTTGATGCAAAAAAAAAAAGAAAATTAGTCTGACTCGGCCCATGACCTGCAATGTACTAAAATTGAGTAGTAAAGCCTTGACAGATATGAAGTACCTTGACAGATATAAAATATAAACATTTTATCGACAATTTCCTAGAATTCTGGGAATTGAAAACACCACCAATCCAGAGTTGGGGAGCTCCAGCACCCTGTAACACGAAAATGGAAAAGCGGTGAATAAAAATGTATGAATAGATTGTTATTATGTGCTGCGTGAAGCAAAACATAACACTTGAAACACTTTTAGTATTTGGCCAAAGTGTATTCATTATTTTTCATTATCCTGAACTGTCTGTGAGTTTATTGTGCTCTGAGGAACTTTGTCTGGTGTGAGGCTTTTTGCAGTGCAGATATATATATATATTTTTTTTTTTTTTTTTTTTTTTTTTCAAAGTCCAAAAGATCTTTCAGAAGAAGTGTCAGATCTGCAGGCTGTTTTTAGAGGCTCCAGACTCCAATTTTTCTCACGTTGTTTAGACTGCTACACACTCACACAGACCCAAAGACCCCCCCCACACACACACACACACAAGAGTACAGTGCACACAAGGACTGTTGCATACTGTTCTCATGGTATGACAAACAAATCCAATTCCAAAAAAGTCAGCACCATAAAAAGGGACGCAATGTTTTACAAATCTCATAAACGTATCTTCTAATCAAAAAGGAACTTATAAAAAGATGAAAGGGATACATTTAACATGTTATGGATTTAGAGCTATACATTCCAAAAAAGATGGGACAAGAAGCAATAAGAAGCCGGAAAGGTTAAACGTACATTTTAGGTCCAGCTCCAAAACCAAATGGTTTGGCTATTAAAAATATTTTTTGAAGGCCGTGTGTGTGTTTATTATTTCAGTATGTTTTTTTGTTTATAAAAAATTGACAATTATCTATACAGCTACAATATTTATAATTTTTACAAACACATTTTCTTTATTCCTGTGTTGAATTAAGCTTTTAAAATCTGTATTTTTCATGTGGAAAATAGTTTTAAACTTTACTAAAACTAAACTAAACTTAGTTTTTTTCAACTTAGTCAAATGGTTTGGCTATTAAAAATATTTTTTGAAGGCCGTGTCTCTCAGAAGTCAAGATAGGCGGATCCAATTCCTTCAATGCTGGAGTAATAATTTTGAAGCAATGTCAGAAAATAGTCAGAGAAACCAAAGTTATCTCCATTGATAGTGCACATGATTATCCAAAGATTCAGAGAATCTGAAACAAGCTCTCTGAATAAATGCCAGAAAACCATACTGGATGCTTGTGATCTGCGGGCATTTAGACAAGACAACGTGAGCTCAGTAAAACTTCCAGAAAACACCGCCCGCGCTATTCACTGTAACCAGCTAAATCTCTATTTGTCAAAATTGAATTCTAGTATAGAAGTGTTTTCTTTGAGGTGTCTATACTGAATTCTAGTATATGAGGTTTTCTATACTGAATTCTAATATAGAGGTGTTTTCTTTGATCCAAGGCCCATTTGAAATGTGGCAAAGTGGAAAACTGTCCCACGGTCGAATGAATCAACATCTGAATGTGATAATTGTGTTTTAATGGGATAATGATAAAGATAATGCTTGGATCAATTTGACACTTCAGACAAAATGGAAGCTAAAAAGTCAGAAAGATCAAATACTAATTGTCTCTAAACACACACACACACACACACACACACACACACACTTGAACCTTTTTGTTTCTGACACTTATATGCATAATAAAAGGCCCCGGGTCAAACTGACCCGCAAACATTATTGATGTTATTGAAACGATAATAGGAGGGTTAAAAGGAAAATACAAGAACCCAAGTTGTTACCGAAGATCAATTTATAAGCCTTCATCAAAGATGTTAGGGGGTGCATGGAAAAAGCATTAGAAAAATCAACCTTAATGCTAAAATATGTATCCAAGTTCTAGAACAAGACCCTTGCATTTTCAATATGAATGACAATCATAGGTACTGGTACTGAAGGTACTGAAACTGTCACGGGGGTTGCGACTGTCACCGGGGCGAGGCAGGGTGGATTCACACGCGCTTCCAGATGCGAACACGGAACTCCAAGCGTTAATGTCCATATAGGGGTTTATTCAAAACTCACGGTCGGGTCACGGGCAGAAGATCGGTAAACCAGAATCCAAGATCACAAGAACATGAACAAGACGAGACTTCACTTGAGGCGAGAGTGACAAGTACAACGACTTAACAAACTGGCGACGAGACAAAGACTAAACAAGACTTAAATACACGGCATGATTAAACAAAGAAACAGGAAACACCTGGTTGCTATGACAACCGACAGGACACAGAACAGAGAACATGGCGGCGCGCTGAGGCGCGTGTCAAAACAAAAGTCCGGGAAAGCAACACATAAAAGTCCGACACGACATCAAGGTGAGATATGTGACAGAAACGACCAGTCTGCAGTCCAGAGCTTTCAGCCAAACCAATATAAGTTTAAAGATTGTATATGTCATCTGTGCTGCATTCGGAATGAAACAATTTGTACAACTTTTTTGAATTAGAATTTTATTTGTTCTACCGTAATTATTTCCCACAATATCAATAATCGATAAGGACTTTTACAAATACGTTTCAAAAATATAGATGGTCTTTAATTGTTCACACTGCAAGTATCAGACTATTGTATTATTGTTTTGATCAAACAGGGAATAGTAACCTTTATTAGCGATTGTTTTAAGGAACTTTATAAAAGTAGTGTACTTTAGTGTTTAGAGGTTAATCTTAACAGATGGCAGAGAATTAGTGATTTACCTAGTAAATCAGAAAACTAATGTGTTTATTTGAAGAGTTGTTATGTAAAGAGGTTATATAAATTGAGCTTTTGTTTGGTAAGTTGAATAACACTGACAGACGCCTGCTGGTCTTAACTGTTATCTCCATCAAGACACCAGAGGTCATGGAAATTCTGCTACAGTAGTTGCCACAGTTTTAAGGAATCACTTTCTGAAGACTAGAGTTTGGGTTAATCTGTACATGCCAGGTTAATCCTGGCAGATTTAACCCCTGAAATGAACTCAGATGTTAAATAATGGTTGGAAGACGCCAGTTAGCCTATAAAAAGTCAGAATGAAGAACAATTTACTGAATGATGCTTGTGTAGCAGAATAATCGAGTTTTCATATGTTCTGTTTTTTGTTTTTTACTTATTAGTGGATAAGTGACAAACATTGATAAAGTGTTGTGTTGTTAATTGTCTTTTTTCATTCAATTGTTGTTGTTTTTTTTAAACGACTACAGTGTTTTAAACAACACCATTTGTTTGTCCTGATTAATGGTGGCTTCAGAAAGTCAAGTCGACTGAAATATTGAGATAAAGCAAATTTCAATCTGTAGTGTGATCCATTTAATGATCCAAAGTTCTACCACTGCCTTAGCCAATATTGTTAAAAAAATCTAATGTTTTTTTTGTGGCTTATTTAGAGACAATGACAGAAAAAGAGAATAGGAAGAGAGAAAGAAAGAGAGAAGAAAGGGAGTGAGAGAGAGACAGAGAAACAGAAAAGGCAGAAGGAAAAAGAGAGAAAGGGAAATTGAGAGAAAGATAGAATGAAGAGTGAGTGAGAGATAAAGAGAGAAAGAAGAAGGAGAAGGAAAGTAAACAAATAGTGAGCGAGGCACAAGAGTGAAAGTGTGCGAGAAAGAGAAAGCACTTGAGAAAGACACACAGAGAGAGAAAGCGTTATAGAGGATGAGAAAGGGAGAGAGATAGAAAGAAAGAAAGAAAAAAAGAAAGTGTGAGGGAGTCTTTATCAGCGGCTCTATGTTTACACACAGATGGAATGTACTTGTAGAGTATGTATTAATATTTATGGCATTATCTTTGCTAGCCTCCCCCTAATCATATCTTGTATAATGTTGTTGTGCATTGAAAATTGTCTATTTTCCCCAACTTAAAATAATGTTGAGCATTAAATTAAAGTGTGAGGTTTAAGGAAACATTTAAGCTGAGTGAATCACATGAGAACAAACACAAACATTCAAGTAAGGCCTTGCAGAACAAAGAGAAACCTTGAAATGTTTTTTTTTTTAAACAATTCACAAAATAAAATCATCCTTCCATGGCCAAAAAGGCATAGTCATTAATTTACTTGAATTATGCCATCAATAATAAGTTTTCCGTTCTGCAGTCAAAATAATTTTTTCAAGTCTTCCAAGCGTTCCAAGTGTGTTTCCTGACCTTTGATCAACATGTCCTCTCCTGCCAGCCTTACTCGGCTCTTTTAACGTTTACCTGAACATCACCCGCTGCGCTCAGGTCTGGTTAATACAAGGATAGTGATTTTAAACGAGTGCCGCGCTTGTGAGGATCAGTTGGTGTTCACTAAATTCAATCCAATTAGATCCACTTACAGTCGCCACCCATAATTAGCATCAGCGTTGTCTTGACACTCATTTGCTTCATTAGTTGTAGTCTCTCACCTCTTTAACCTCAGCTTCCCGTCACACTTCCCGTCAAATCATTCTTTTCTGTGAGAATGACACTTTTTACTCCAAACAATGGGATGTAAAAGTAAAAAGTAGAAAACGATCTGAGAGTAGAAAAAAATCTTAAATAAAATAAAAAGGTCAAAAAGAAAAAAAAAACGACTGAACACTACAAGCTGACGTTACAATGAATTTTAAATTAATTTTGAACAAATGCGTTTATGTGGTTCATCATGCATCAAGTGGTAAAATGTTTGGTATAAATGAACAGATAGGCTAGTTAAGTCACATAGTAATCATTTATTGTTTAAAATTAGAATGTGTGTGTGTTTTGCATAGTGTGGAGATCTATCGCATGTTAATGTATTTTAGGAAGATATTAAATGCGCATATTGTAACTGTGTTAATGAAATTATTTTTAAGCAAAACAAACTATCAAAATAACAGTTATGCTGTTAACTGTAAAAAAGTAACTAACCAAGCACTTAGTACTAAGTAACTAAGTACAACATGACTAAACGCTGTGCAATTATGTGATATCTGTATTAATTTATATTTTATATACGTACTTTGTTTTTCTACACTATATACTGGTATAGTATAGTGTATTGTTTATCATGCGTACTATAAAGAACAAAGTAAATCCTCATGTGATTTGTAAGCAATTTGCGTATACTTAAATACAACCCTTCAAATACTCGGCATTAGCCAGGCAATCTTGTTTGGTTCTACAGAGTCTTAGCGGGTTACTTGTGGGCTTGTCCTCGAGTAGACTGGCTGATCTCAGAACTGTCTGTAACCTATAGGAGCTGCCTACACACAGTTTATTCCATATACATTGATTTAATATTCTAGCTTAATGCGTAGTGGAAAAATCCAAGTTATTTTTGTGGATCAAATTTATCAAACCTGCAGATTTGTATTTTGTGGTGTGTAGACGTTGCTGGGAAATGTGAAATTGTGAAATCATATAAATTTTTTAAGATCAGAATCTTCCATTCTAAGACACTTAGACACTTGATTTGTTAGAATTTGTTGAAGGGAATGACGGGGCAGTTAAGGATGAGAGAGAAAGAAAGTGTGTGTGTGTGCAAAACGTTTTTTTTTCTTTTAGATTAATCCCACGATCTAGATTGTCAGAATCAATCTTAATTGCGTTCGAGACTTCCGACGTGACAGTTGCAAGATTATTTTGCTTTAAAATTGAAAAATAACACACAAAAAAAAAACTAGTCGCGTCAGTATTACAGTTGCAGAGAAATAGGATAACAATGTTAAGAGATAAATAATGATGAGAGAGTTTAAATCTCAATAATATTTAAAGAGACGTCAATGCTAAAGAGATTTATCTCTGTACAGAATAAAGAGATAAAGAGAGATACCCAGGTCGGTGAAATCAAACCCACGTTAAGCCCAACTCGCTCTTATTTAAAAGAATCAATGTCATGTTGTACTTAAAATATTCCATTCTGAAATATCCAAGAGCTCAGTAGTCAAAAAGACCTTCCGTTTCCCTGAAGTGTCTTTCGGCTGAGTGAAAACCTGGAGATCTGATTTGATTATTCAGAAACGTAGGGATGATTGCATTGATTTCCAGGACATTTTATTTAACCTTAACCTGCTCTAAACTTTTCTATGTCGGCATTCCATTGAAAAAAGTTAGCAGGCATTTATGTATTAAAATCTGAGAAAAAAACAATGTCCTTCACATTTTATTGATCAATGAGTGATCCAGCGTAAACACACACAAACCCGGAGCAGTGGGCAGCCTTAATCTGTGGGGGTCTTGCCCAAAGAGTCTCCGTTGCGAAACACACTGGACTGGTGTTCGAACCCACAACGCTGGGGTAGCAGATCCCTACCACTAAACCACCACTGCCGTTGGACAATGTCATGTCTGATTTGTTTTAAATCAGTACCATGGTTTACTCCCAAGGCGTAGTAATCCTACACTTTTGGATTCCTAATTTTTTTGTATTCTTTACATTTCTTTGTAAATTATAAATGACCAAAGAAGTGTCAATTGTGTGCGAATATTGTATAATATATATTTATAGTACAGTAGAATAGGAGCAGATATAAGATATAATACAAACTTGGCCACTAAATCTGATTCTGATTCCAGATGCCTACCCCATATCAGAAGTGGTATATAAGTGGACGCAAGGCCCTGCCAAGTCTGTGGTGGTGGCGGAAGAGGGATCACGACTCAACCAGTACCACCTGATTGGCCAGACTGCAGGAACTGAAGACATCAGCACCAGCCGAGGTGAAACGCCCTCCACGCTCCAACCATCTCCACCAATGTTCATCGATTTCTCATGTCGCTTTTCCTGCTTTATCTTCAGGAACAAGATTTGTTGCATCACACCATTTCATAAAGTGATAGCCCTTGTGTGATCTGTGGACTTTTCAAATCAAGCTAGATGACAAATAAGTGATGAGGATTTTGGTTAACCTCCCACTCATGGCCAGCTGTCTACAGAACTAGAGAGAGCTCATGAAGAGATGAAGATGAACGAATGAAAGGGAGAGAGAGGGGAAGGGAGGGAGGGGTAAAAAAAAAACACTTATCCTATCCTGAGCCACTGGGTCTGGAGGGTTAATCCTCGTGACTCCCCATCAGTTGTACTTTTACCATGTGACGTCAGTGAGCCGTCATTGGCTGGAGTCGGCGAGAGACACATGGAAGCTGGGTTGGGGGGAGAAGGGGACCTAGGCGGCATCTGCCTAATTCAGTTATGTAAAGCGGGCTGGTAATGCACTCTTATCATCGCTGCCGCTGGCTTTGAAATCATTACTGAATGCATGGGGCTTTTCCCTGTTCCGCTTTTAAGGATGTACATTTATGGGAAAATGTGCTGAGGTGGCATCCGTCTGCATGAAGCTAACTGTTATTTTGATACAATTGGTATGAGAAAAAGACAATGTTGCACAGGTGAAATCTGCTGAGCCGGCTTTTTTTTTTTTTTTACAATTCCCAGCTGTTTTTCTTTTTGTCTGTGTGGCAGAATCAGAACTACTCGAGAAGTTGAGACAGCTTGGCCTTACTTTCTGCGAGGGCTGAGTGTTATTCCCCCTTTTGCTTTATTTACCTGGTATGACTTGCAGGGCAAAGGTCATCTGGTCATTACCGCTGCTAATCTGAGGTGCAAACCTCTTTGTGAAGTCAGAAATAGAACCAACAGAGTCATTAGCTCAGCTCAAGTTAGAAAACACAAAGTGGAGCAGTAAAGAAAAAGCAAGGGTTGCGGAAATATCCGCGCATCCGACCAACCGGGTGTAATTACCGCCAGTGAAAATGTAAACATTGAGTCATTACGCGCTAAAATGACCACCACTCTGCGTTTTCACAAGATCTCCCATCCGGAAAACAGCACCTGTCTTTCCCATCTGTTGGTTGAGTGAGTTGAGTTGGATGTCTAACCATGATATGCTCATGTTGTGTTGAGTTCCAGTCCTCATTCATTCATTTTAGAAGCGTAAACAAGTAGATCACTCACCAGTTGACTAACATCGCAGCGTTGTTTTCTGCTATGAATGGGAGCTCACCGTAAACGCTCCAAAAGCTTAGCAGTAAAATCCACCACAGTCGCATGATTTCAGCTCTCAGAAGAGTCCCAGTGCGTTGGGCACATCCAAGGCAGAATCTCTGAAGTTGGGCACTGCGGCCGTGTCTTCTTCCTGGTCATTGGAATAAAGGAGCGTTTAGGACCAAGGGGGTCCATTGAGCCCCTCGTGACGAGGACATGTCTGCACCCAGGGCCTTCACGAAGGACAGTGCTGAAAACCTCCCTGAATCCCGACACTCAACAGCTTCTTGACCTCCTTGCCTCTTCCATTGAGGTTTCCTTTCTGGTCCTGTTTTTCTTTTTGCCTGTCTTTTTCTGTGGTTTTGGTATTCTCTGCAAGTGTATCCTGAATGCGGATGGCCTGGCCCAACTGAAAAGACGGAACTATTGGAAGAGAGAGAGAGAGACTGTGTGTGACGGCGAAAACAGACAGACACACACACTGAGAGAGAGAGGGAGAGAGAGAGAGAGAGAGAGAGAGAGAGAGAGAGAGAGAGAGAGAGAGAGAGAGAGAGAGAGAGAGAGAGAAGCCTGCAGGATGCAGATTGTGACAAGGGATTAGTGGGACACAAAAATCCGATTTTGCCAAGAGAAAGCAGCAGTCATCAGTGGATTTTCTATAGTTTATCAGACTGTGTGGCTCAAAGGGATTTTTTTTAAAAGCTTCAAATTCAATCTTCGCATGGTTAACAGGATATATGATGTTTTTCACTCTGTATTCTCCTTTCAATTCCAGTTAATGATTTACCTTGCCGTGTTTCAGTGCAGAGTTTACGCCCGTTGACCGTATTTGTTGACCAGTTTCCTACTCCTGACCTACTCAAGGCATACACTGTACACTACACATTATCAATTGCCATTAAAACAAAATTCAAAGTGTAGTAGTTACTTTTGCCCCCTCCCCTTTACTCCTATCATTTTTCTTTAAATCTCAACTGGCCTGCACTTATCCCACCAAGAGCTTAATCGCACTTTATCCCTGCCTTTGTTTCTTCTGCCTTCTGTCCTACATCACTGTTTTTTTTTTTCTCCGTTTTTCAATTTTTACATTTCTTCTCTTACGTTTTCCCTGCAGGTCAATACACAGTCATGATGGCCCACTTCTACCTTAAGAGGAAGATCGGTTACTTCGTGATTCAGACCTACATGCCCTGCTTTATGACTGTCATCCTTTCCCAAGTCTCTTTTTGGCTGAACCGTGAATCTGTTCCTGCCAGGACTGTGTTTGGTTAGTGCTTTTTTGATAATCACGTATCTAATCATGTTTTATGCTATTCAGTCAATGAATGCGCTTTAAAACGTTTTCCTCATGTTCCCAAAATGAGATCACATATTTATTGGTGAAAAATGCATATTTTACCAATATTATGAATTTATAACATTTTATAAATATTTATGAATAATTTATGTATAACATTATTATATTTGCTTATTCCTTCATTAACACAACCATTGACTGTAGTAATCTTATATTATTTGATCTAGTATATCAAATGTTTCTTTGTGTTCCCAAAATTAGAAATTTTACTAATAATATAAATCATATAATAAATATGTATTAATTGATTATGTAATTGCTTTTTTATATTTGTTTATTCATTAAATTTTATGGTAATTGATGATTTTGTCAATGTTTCATGTGTGACAATTGTGTACTCATAAACTTCAATTAGTAGGTTTATGATTGAATATTATTTATCGCCCATTGTCCAATCTCTTTATTGGATTTTAATGCATTTTTAATGGCATTAATTATATTAAAGCATTTTTATGACTGCCTTACTCATTGTTGTACACATATATACATATATTTCCACTTAAGGTCGTTCTCATTAAAACCGATTGCCTTTGGACAAAAAAAGATGAAAGTCTCTTACTATTCAATTTGTTTTCCAATCACGTCTGATGACCTGATTAGTATCTGCAACAATCAATGATTCCATTGTCAATTTTAATGTACAATGACAATTAAGTCTATTTTAATAATCAGCAAAGCGGCATGCTCTTTAGGAAAAAAGGGGATGTGGAAATTCCGTGACCGTTCAACACTGAAGTCTTGGAAACGAAGCACTTAAACACACAGACACTGTCAGATAGGCTTGTAAGAAAGCTTGCTGATATTGCATCATGAGAAGATGTTTTATATGCATAGCCTGAGGCTGAGACGTCCCTGACCACTTCTCCTCCAGGGACTGCTGTATCACACCCATTTATGTCTGAAAGTTTCTCTGTCCGCTGCCTGGGGCTGTCGCTGACAGGGCGAGCTCACCTCGCTTCTCCAACACCGTTCCCTCATCCTTTGATAATAATGTCAGGGACTCCAGAGGAATCCCATGCTCAGAAATCAGCCTGACATTGTCTTTTATTGACACTGTTGTGCTTAGTCCTCTGTTTTTTTTTTTTTTTTTTTTGAGGCTACTGTTATTTTTCAGTATAGTGTTTGGTTTTAGTTTGTTGTTGATTTTATGATTTATGAACCCTTGTTTTATGCATGTGCAGAAGTTGAAATATTAAACAAATGATGTGATTACATCTGTGGAAAGAGACCCTAACCTGTATACGTATAATCTATTATAATATATTATAATTACATATAATAAAATGTAATGTGTTTTTATCATGTGAGCAAACTGGCATTTAATCTAAAATGTATTACAACAATACAACATTTGAATGTAACATGAACAGTTGTTAGTTTTATCATAATGCATGTTCAAAAATCATTACTAAATGTAAGTAGTAAAACTTTTAACACTTTAATGCCACATGTACGAACAGTAATCTATGTACAAGTCAAAGTAACTTGAGTAAACATTCTTTTAATCTGCAATCTAATGATACATTTGTTCAAACAGTTGTTTAATATAAAAATTCTGTAACATATATGCAAAAAATCTATTTAATCTTTATTTAAATGTGACTTACAAACATGTATTTAATCTACATTTTGTTTTGTTATGGGCAAACAGTCATTTAACAAGCTAATATTTATTTATTATAATTTGATATAACAATTATGGCAAAAAATCATTTAATATGCAATGTAACAAATATGTCTAGTCCTTTAGTCTACAATGTAACATGTAAAGTAATTTAATCTGCAATGTAATGCAACACGTGCTCAAACAGTCATTTGAGCTACAAATTAAATGTTCCATATAATAAACATTAAATCAGTAAATAAAGTAGAAATATCTAATCACAGCAGTATTATCTCTTATTATAGTGATGGTTAAATATCTAATTCTATAAAATATCTTTGCGCAGGAGTGACCACCGTGTTGACCATGACGACCCTCAGCATCAGCGCACGTAACTCCCTCCCCAAGGTGGCGTATGCAACTGCCATGGACTGGTTCATCGCCGTGTGCTATGCCTTCGTGTTCTCTGCCCTAATTGAGTTTGCTACCGTCAACTACTTCACCAAGCGCAGTTGGGCCTGGGACGGGAAGAAGGCTTTGGAAGCCCAGCAACCAAAAGTACGTTTAGACTGCGTGTTTATACTCTTTCGGTGAAGTTTTGACCTGATTAACATTTCAAGTTTAGTTTTCTAATAATCAAAACCACAACGTTAAAATCTGGCTTGGTTTGAATAACTGGATTTGTAAAAAGAACTTGTTAAATAGCTTGAATTTGAAACTACGTATATCAGAGCGCTTTTCATATCTGAACTCTCTAAATCTATTACGGAGTAATGATGCTGTAGTTTAACAAAAAAATTAAAAGCAGTTAAATTGGATGGTTTTCTTAGAACATGGATGAGACGGAGACTGTTTTTCTGCAGTAGGAATACCAAGCAGAATTATAATGAAAAGAAATATAAAATGTTCTTGTGTTCCCAAAATTAGATATTTTACCAGTAGTATAACATTTGTATTATATAATACATTTTTAATAATTCAATTATGACAAGCATTTTTATGACTGACTTATTGTTATACACATACATAAATGTATTTTATTTCTCATTAAAACCCATTGCCTTTGGACAAAAAGATGAAAGTCTCTTACTATTCAATTTGTTTTCAAATCACGTCCGATGACTTGATTGGTATATGCAAAAAAAAATCAAAGATTACATATTACATTTTAATGTACAATGACAATTAAGTCCATTTTAATAATCAGCAAAGCAGCATGCTCTTTAGGAAAAAGGGGGATGTGGAAATTCCGTGAGATTTGTGAAATTTGATGAGACGGAGATTGGTGTATAATGAAAAGAAAGATGAAGTGATAATGAAACAAATCTTAATTATCAAGTTCATGCAACTGAGCTTGAAAAAGAAAAAAAAAACCTTGGAAACCTCACATCTTCACTAGCTCTGTGAGAAGTCTCTGAAAATAATTTTATTTCAATACATTCTCATTCCTTTCCTGATCATAGAAAAAAGACCCACTGGCACTCTCCAAAAAGCCCAACAACACCTGCTCGTCTGGAGTCAACTTCACCCCAAACATCACGAAGGATTCCACCATCTCCACCATCTCCAACACCACCTCAGTCCAGCTGAAGGCCGCCGAGAGCAAGCCCGCCATGGACCCCAAAAAGACCTACAACAGCGTCAGCAAAATTGACAAGATGTCCCGGATAGTCTTTCCTGTACTTTTTGGAACTTTCAATCTGGTCTACTGGGCCACGTACCTCAACAGGGAACCTGTGATTAAAGGAGCAGTGTCACCTACATAAACTGCTCGGTCCTCTGCATCCATAACCCACTCACTTTGCAAATTAAAAAAAGGACAAAAAAAATGGCAAGCACTTATTTACCGCCCCTCACTTTGCTAATCTTCATAGGGATTGCTCTTGTGCAGCTTCATCCGATTGCATGATAGGTTTAAAGATCTTCTGGAATATAATTGCCATATCTGCCTTGACTTTCTACTTAATATCCTCTTCTTCTAGAATTCCTGGCGGTTATATTCAAGTTCCCATAAAACTTTGGGGGAGGGAAATGCATTTGGCATCGACACTTATTACAGTATGAAAAAAAAACAAAACATTTACAAGTAAAAAAAAAAAAACACGGTACAGCAAGGCCAAATGCTATGCAAACCACTTTTTATAACACACTGTCATGAGGAATTGCTTCTAAAGCCTTTGCTTTGTATATGAACTTGTTTAAATTCCGTAGCTTTAGGATGACATTTATATAAGGCCTGAAAGCGCATATAGTTGCCTTGAGAAGGAAACATGTGTGTCCGAAATGTCCAAACTGGATTATGTTTAATGTCTTTTTATATGCCAGACTAGCATTGTGCATTCTCGGGCAGCTTTTCCCGCTCCATACAAAGATTTTCTGCTAGAACTTGTTGATTTGTACATATGGCTGGTGTTTGCTTTGCTTCAATGTAGATTCAGCTTAACTTTAGCGAGGAAAGGTTCCAGTGCAGCCCGAGCGACCTGAACTCCAGCTAGTGGAAATGCAGATTACGTAGTGAAATTGTAGGGAATAATGCATTCCTTATGGCTAAGAGTTTTCCAAGGCTACAGGCGTGTTTCGTTCTCTGTGTTTCTTTTTATCGGTTTGTGGTTTTGAGCGCCTAAATCGAGTTAGCAAAGATCAGCAAAGCCTTAAATGTGATTTCTATGAACCTTTAATAAAATCATCAGCTAGGAAGAGGCTGTAAAATGAATGAGTGAATGTCTGAAAACAACAGGAACAGAATCTCTTTTGTGCGAAGAAACATCACCGCGACATCGAATCTCCACACTGGACTGCACGGCCGAAGCGTTTCCGATCATGACAATGGCGAGATGGCCGGCGTGTTTCATCGTGTGAAAGTGAGACGGCACAAAGGACTAAACGAACCCGTAGATGCTGCTTTGGCCACTTTCTGGCCAATTACAACAGCCATTAAAGCCAGGACTTCTGTGCATTACTCAGGCCTACTGGAGAATAAAACACGGAGTAAATACTATATGATGGAATAATGTGCCCTTTGCAACAATGGATGTTCCCCAAAGCATTCCTGTCTGAAGCAATAAACCCTGCTTGATGTTTCCTGACTCGGGTTGTGTGATTGCTGCGCTCCAGGGTCACAATTCTTCACTTTTTTGCGTTCCATCGGAGACATTCCTTAATTACACTCCTTAAAACCAGTGCGGTGTTATAATGGTTGTGACATTTGAAGCTAGTCCAGGTAATATGCTAAGAGGAAGCGTTTCTACTCAGGTGAGGTCAGGGGAGGAAATCAACAAGGACTTGCTTAAAATTGCTTTGTGGAAGAGTTTCTCTTGTCATTCTCAAGCTCGTGGCAATAAGACTTTGAGCATGAAGCTTAGCATGACGCTTTTTTTTTTTTTTTTTCTAATGGAACAGTTGCTACAGAAGCCACTGTAGCTGTGGAAGAAGGATTCCACAGATTACTCCTGGGATTATACAAAACGCACAAACACACATATACACATCAAGACCACAGTTCCTGGAGCAGAGAGGATGCGGAATCCTTCCTCTGGTCCCGTGTGCCGGCAACATCTGGCTCACATCTGTTTGTGAAGGATTTAGCTTCACTTAAGTTGGTTTTTCCGACCAGTGCTCCAAAACATGACACCGAATTAAACCAGACCCGACACGGACAGCGGAGCTGGGAGATGTTTTTGTTGTGATGCATTTTTCGTTATTATTTCTTCGCTGTTTATCGCATTTTTACAAAGGCGCTTAATCTATGCCAATGTCTGCCCTTTTTTTGTGTGTTTGCGTATTTCATGCTTGTGTTGTGCGCTTTCTGATAAACTTCATTTTAATACATGTTAGGCAAGTGTAAACCACTCCAATATACTGAACTCATTCCGCACACAATAATGCCCAGCATGCCAGTGGACCTTAAACCTTTAATCCTCTGAGTGGCAGAGTGAGAGCTTGGAATCCTATTCCTGGTCCCGAACCGGAATTCCGCTAGAGTAGATTTGAGAGGCTGTTATTACAGATTTCTGCTTATGTTATTGAGCGTAGATGCTGAGTTGTGATCACTGAGAAGCCCCAGAGATTGTACAAGTTGAAAAGTTGTTGTATTAACGACAGACGTTTTTTTTTTTTCTCTCTCCCTGCTATGGTCAGACTTGAAAACCTCTTAAAATGCAAGTGGCGGTCTTCTTATTGTGAATAACATTTGAAAGCCGCACAGTCGACTTGACCATTACGATTTAAGATTAAAGTCTGTATAGCTGCAATGCAAGAAAAATAATCTTGGTATTCAAGATGATTTCTACAGTTGTCAGTGTTTCAAGTTGATTTCCTTTAGTAATTAAATTTGACTAGAATTTCAAACTTTGACTTCGCTTTGATTTCCTTAGTTTGAGCAGTAATTAAAGCACGTCCTAGTACAATTTGACAGGTTTTATTATTTTTTGTTACCCCGTGGTTTTTTTTAGTATTCGCTGCCTAACTGAACTTTCAGTCTGCCATATTGCTATCAGCCACTAGAGGGCACTGTCATGCTTTTTCACGGACGGCATGAGGAATCTTTCTTAACTAGAAACTTAAAAAGAACAGCATTCAGTTATACATTATACATACATTACATGTATGCGTGTGTGAATATACACATACATACATACATACACACATACATACATACGTATAAAATACATACATATGTATACGTTTAAAATATAAGATGAGAGAGATGGAGGGAGAGAGAGAGAGAGAGAGAGAGAGAGAGAGAGAGAGAGAGAGAGAGAGAGAGAGAGAGAGAGAGAGAGAGAGAGAGAGACCTATTAAGCAATTAAGATTAAATTCTTCATATTAAATAAATTACAATAACTATCAAAGGCAGATTTCAAAGCAATAGAATGCGGGCGTTGGGCTTTTCTGCCCCTTCCCTCAGTCGGTGCGTGGGCGACTGGAGCTGCCTGTGGTGATAAATGTCGCCGCTGTCTCTCAAATATTGTGCTGCATATTTGCACCTGCGATCACAACACCGCGAGGACAGCGCTGATAGAGATTTGCCGCTATAATAGTGAAAGTATAAGCGGGAGTCTGCATGTCCGTCCGAGTCCGTGAGAAAACAGGCGAGTTTTCAAGAACGTAAAAGTGCAAAAAGGTGCGTTCCGGAAGCGTCCAAACGTTGCAGAAGACGCCCCGGTTCGCGCTGCAATAATTAAATCGGCTTCGAATTGGTTGATGACATTTTCACCGCGCTCCAATCGCCGCGTATTATCTGGTTAATCGCTGCGCGATCGATGCACCTGCAAAGTAATTACAGCAATTACGCGCCAATTTTCTTGCGCGTACACAGTCCGCGCGACGATCATTTACCTATCTGATAACGACACTAACGTCTCAGGCAGCCAGACGCGTCTGATGCCTCCGAACAGACGCTCGAGTTGCGCTTCTGACAGCAGGATCGGACTTTTATGACGCAATTTCAGCGGCAGAAGCGCGCGCGTATGAGGAGGCGCTCACTTTGGAAGTTTGCGCCTTCGTTCGCTTGTCTGATCGGCGGTATGTGTTTCTGCTGCCGCGACTTCCAGCGAGGGGCTGGTCTATTATTTCACCCAGTTAATTGCCCGTGTTAGTGAACTTTAGGCTCCGGACACTTGCCGAGGTGGTCTTGCGGCTCCCACTGGACTGTAACCCGCGACTGCTGCTCGCCACTCTTTTAATTGAACCGGGAAGGGAAGGGAAAGGAAGGGAAGGATGCTGCTGCTGCTGCTGCTCTGACTTTTTTCCTCCTTTCAGTCTTCGCACAGCGTGCCACATTCAACACGGAGTCCACGCCACCTAAAACATGTTCACCAAATTGTTTTTCTGCTTCTTAGTCCTGTCATTGTTTCGTGCAAGGTGAGTGACGCTGTCGTTGGAAAATAACCAGTTGGAATGGCATGTTTTGTTGATTCCATGGTCAATTTACATGCTTAATGGTCCGATTGGAGAACCATTAATGTGATGGAAGTCCTGCAAATATTTCATTGTGTGCAAAACTGACGCTTTGTGTGATCGGTTCATCTTCATGCTCTTAATTTTGTTTTTCCACGTAATGCAAGGGATTTTCTCAGGATTCACCTGTGGGTTTTCAGTCAACTGTGTAACCCTGTCCGTTATATGGTCGGGTTCTGTTATGACGGTTTGTGGTTCGGATCACGACCGCGTTAAACGCTTAAGTTGAAGTGATGTGCGTCTTGGAACGTGTCAAGTTGAAAGGTGCTGATGTAAGGACACTGTGCCAAGAAGTTTGGCTCAGCAACTAGACCAGCCTTTGCTTTTAGCATGTGAATAAAGAATTAATTGACTGCGATTTTGAGCATCATTTGGTCAATGATTTCAGTTGGCTTGGTTTATGTGAGTGTGCTGTGTGTTTTAATCTTCAATTTGCTTTCTAAACCAAGCTCATACAGTATTAATTGTGCTTGATTTATTCTGCATGTGTTGTGTGTTGCAAGCTTATTAAAAGAGAGAGCGATTGTGGTCAAAGATAATTTAACGTCCTCATATAAATGTCCCATTTTACCACATGTTGTGAATATTTCAAGAACCGTTCATGAATTATTTAACTGTCCCCACCTTTAGTTGTCGCAGTTGTAGCCTATTGTCAAGTCAATTGGTCATCTGGAATGAAGAGTCTCTTTATGAAGATAATGAACTTTTACTGTTCTCATACTGTCTTTAGTGAATAAGAAGGATGGTGATTTTAATATATAATTTGCTAATAAAGATAGATGCAATAACAGTTTTCTTCTTTTTTTTTTCTTTTTCTTTTTGTAGTCGTTCAACCGCTCCCTCTGATGATGACGAGTATGACGATGTTACTGTGAATCAAATGCTGGCTCCCAAAACACACGAAACCGACGCAACACAAATACTCAACAACTTACTAAAGGAATATGACAAAAAACTTCGTCCGGATATTGGAGGTTGGTATTTTTTAATAGTTTTGGGCTGCTCTGGGCGCTGTCCGTGGTGCTGAACCCTTTGTATCTCAGCACTTTCTTCTTGTATTCATGATAGAAAACATATGACACAACACATTGCAAAAGCCACGGTTGTAATAAATCACAGTAAGGGTTGTTATTGCATTTGAGCATTGGACCGTTTAATTTAGAGGCTGTTTTTTTCTCAGCCCATTTCTTTCATTCGTTTAGTATTTCATAAACATGCATTACTTACACTAACCACATTGAACGTGCTATACGTCTGCAGTGGCCATTGGTGTGTGTCGCATGCAAGAGCAGATTTCTTGCAAAAGACTTCCGGTGTTTGTCTGAAATGACGTTACATTTTCATTTCACACACGCTGCCATATCTGTGGGTTGATATTGATGCTATTTTCTAGTAAATGCCACTAAACACGATTGCCTTGAGAGGAAATCTCAATCTGCTATTCACGCAGCTCTCTCTGTGCTTGATGTGTGATGTCAACGCAGAACATTACAACTGTTCCTGACATATCTGGTAGCTCTGTTATTGGATTTGCAATACCTCTGTGACATGATTGTATATCGCATTTTGGTGAATCCAACACATTGTTGAAAGCATGTCACAAATAAAAAGTACTGATATATACATATAGCATTTATTAAGTTTTTATATAACTTTTTTCATTTATATTATATTTATATTATTAATAATATACATTATTAATATATATTTTTTCTTGTATATATTTATTTCGGATATACCTATATTTAATTTTTTTATTATGGATTTAATGGATGGATGGCTGTATTCAAATATATAATAGTTTTCTTTACCTTTTTTTTTTTTAATCAGAGTGGTGTTAATGTGTTCTCATGATCCCAGCGACATAAAACACCTATAACAGCCCACACATATCATGCAAATTTCCTTGGCTACCTAGCGAGATGTAGCTTTTGTTTTTTCGCCGCCTGCAGCTTGTACTCCAGAGCGGCTCTCTTATAAAACTATCAAGTATGCCACTGAAATCCTGTGATTCTGCACCGTACAAAGACAGCCACACAATTCACTACACGGCGCTGAAGTCTTACACAAGTGATGGACATGCCCCAATTTTGTCAAGTGGCTAGTGGGTCAATGTCAGAAACTTTAGTACACTTCTGTCAGAGTCTTTCTCTCTCTAACTTCTCTCCCTCCCTCCCTCTCTCTGTTGCGTTATAATTTCATCCATCTTTCTCTCTCACTCTCATCCCTATGCCTATCACTTCCTACTTCTCCTAATCTACTTGTTCAGCCCTTACTCTTTCTATTACCTTTTCTTTCTTTCTTTAGTTTGTTCTTTCTGTTCCCCATCCTTTCTTTCTTCCTTAATCTCTGTTTCCCGCTTATTTATTTTGTATTTTTCTTTTCTTCTTATGCATTTGTCTGCTTCTTTCTATTCTTTCTATATTCTTTCTATAATATGTATCTTTCTTTCTGTATTTCCCATCCTTCTGTTTGTCTTTTGTTTTTTCTTCTTTCTCACTTTTCTTTCTTTCTCTCTTTCATTCTCTTTCTTTCTGTCTATCTCTCTTTCTCTGTTTTTTTCCCATTTCTTTGTTTTCTTCTTTATTTCTGTCTTTCTTTTTCACTCGTTCCTTTCTTTCTTTCTTTCTTTCTTTCTTTCTTTCTTTCTTTCTTTCTTTCTTTCTTTCTTTCTTTCTTTCTTTCTTTCTTTCTTTCTTTCTTTCTTTCTTTCTTTCTTGTCCTGGCATTTATTATAACTATAACTATATCACTTTTTTAAGAATTTTAATTATAAGAATTCACACTTCTTTTCTGAAGTACAGAAGCATCAGTGATGTACCCAGAGTCCACCAGATAATTCTATACTACGCCATAACATTTTAGTTTTTAACCCATCTCCAAAACCCTAAATCTTTTCATTCACTTATCCCAGCTACGAGAAGGTTCCATTTTCCTAAATGTATGTCACAGCCTTGTTCCCTGATCTGTCTTACTGTTGTCCTGAAACTTTTTTGTGTGTGTGCACTAGCTGGAATCCGCACGATTAGTAGTACATTAGCGCTATTGTCAAACAGGGCTGTTTTGAAAAGCTTTAAAAGGATGTAGTCTGTCTGCAGGGGTGAATTATCCGAAAAGTAAATTTGTTGAGTGCAGAGGACTTGTTGCTTTCACCATGTTCTTATCAGCTTTGACTTCTTTATTAAAGGCCCATTTTGCTGATGAATTGACTGGGGGTTTATTGACATCTGGCTATTAGCATCACATGGAGGCGTGTTTTGTTATTAATTTCCATTTTTTCCATGTTTTGTTGGCCACCATTCAGGCTGCCATCTGTGCAAAGCTCAATCAACTAGTCACAAGGTTGTCTTTTAAAAGTGTTGTATGACTGCTGATCTCAGGCTCTAAAAGCATGGAAATTACTGGTGCATTAACACTAATATTCAGGTGCCATTAGGAAGAAGGATGGGAACTGTTTGTGTGTGCTTTTTGTTGTTGTTGCTTTTTAGCATCTGTAGATTAATGGGTCGGAAAAAAAAAACTGTTGTAGTGTTATAGTGTTATAATAATGTGTAGATTATGAAGATGATTTGACTGTTTTTTCTTAGTTTTAGAAAAGGTTTCACCTCCAGATTTCGACATGCACCTGTAATTATCTGTCCCTTCAGTGAACTGTAATTTGGAGAATATTTGTGAACACTTCTTTGACTCTGTAAAACATTTTTAGATGAACAATTTGTACACAACTTTACTGACAAATTTGCTGAATCAATGATCCAGCTCACTGAAGGAGAAGATTAGTGGTGAAGAATGACTTTCTGTCTGCTCCGTCTACTCCAGTCGTATGGCTTCAGAAAAAATGAGAAAACATCTCAATGAGTACTGGGACAACTTCGAGGAATGAAGTTGTAAAGCTGTTAAATTAAGGGCAGACAGTTGATATGTTAGTTGGATGGATGAACAGATAGTGAGATAGAAAGTCACTGAGGGATAAATGGATGGAGGGATGGACTGATGGACAGATAGAAGGATAGATAGATAGATAGATAGATAGATAGATAGATAGATAGATAGATAGATAGATAGATAGATAGATAGATAGATAGATAGATAGATAGATAGATAGATAGATAGATGATTAAGGAGAGAAGAATGGATGGATGATGGATAGATAGATTATTAATTAATGGAAACGAAATGAAGTATTACAAACAAATGAAAAGAAAAGTTACACACACAATATAATATAACATTTTACTAAATGTTTTATTTTTTTTAGGACGTTAAAAAAAAAACAACTTAGGAATGCAACAGGCTTGTATGACTGTAATTTTTTTGTTTGCTCCCTTCCTTCCATCAAAAGTCAGTGCGGATTCCTGGAGACGTGCTTGGGAGCAAGTTTACGCGCCGTTCTGGTTATTGACACCAGACGTATCACAATAGTAGCAGTGTCACGTTGGCCCAATTGTGTCAGCTCTCTTTCGGGCTGAGCTGCAGGGAAACCCTTCGAAGTGGGTCATCCTCCCTCTTTACTTCCCTTTCATGAGCAGTGAGCCTCGCTCGGCCGGGCAACATCATTACCAGGGTGACGGAACGAGCCAGGAAGAAGGATCAGCGACATTAAGCAGATGCGACACGTCGGAATTTAGGAAGTGACTTCTGGGCCTTCATAGGCCGGCGTCTGTCTGGCGAGTGGCAGATGTGTTAGAACACTGATGAATAAATATAGGGAAAAGGAGCCATCCCTTCGGATAAGCCCCCTGACCAGCACCCTGGAGGAACCATCATTATAAAGAGCTAGTTTATGGTAGTGCGGATTCATCCATGCAGCAGAGAGCCGGAGCCCAGTGGAGGCGCTGGGGGAAAAGAGGCTGTGGTCATTACTATGTTGTGATTTTTATCGCAGTGGAGAGGCAATGTGAGGTGTGAAAGAAGTAATGGTCCAGAAACAAAAAGATAGAATGTGGGAGGGAGAGGAAAAAAGAATCGAAGAAAGAGGTACAGAGCTCAAGCCTTTGGAAAAAGTGTGTGTGTGTGTGTGTGTGTGTGTGTGTGTGTGTGTTTACAGAGCAAGATGACATAAAGCTGACTTTGATAAAACTCACCGTCATGATTGTGGAAGCTCATCAATGGAAGGAATGTGAAGCTCATCAATGGAAACCAGAGAAACTGACTGTAGAAAGTCTTAAAAACTAAATCATCTTCTTTAAAGACTTTAGAAATCTTCTTAAAAGTGACCATTTATTTGCATAGAATTATGTCATCGAGCAGATGTTTTTATTTTATATTTTACGAACAGACGTAAGTGACTTGAGTGCTTGTCAATTATGCTTTAGAACAACATTCCTGGGAATCAAACCCAGGAAAAAAAAAATATGTTTGCCTTTTGAGCCATCAAAAGAAGCTACTCACTTGGGCAAATTGTAAACGACATTAATGCTGGACAAAATTAATCTTAGTTTTAGGTGAATTTCTGATAAAAAAAAATACAAATAAATAAAAACAAAAAATGTATTGAATATCATGTAAGAGACAAAGGACGCATACAAACTTGCAAAATATCAATTTTTGTAGTATTTTCATGAAGTATTTCTGTAGTACTTATATTATTATTCATATATTAATATTAAATATAACATATAGTATGCTGATTTTTAAGAGATACTATACATTTCCGAGCTTTTTTCGTAATTATTGTCAATCAATGTTTTTATCATTGATAAAAATACGTCAAATTAAACAAAAGCACAGAACATGGTTTGACATTTTCCGCTTCACTCAGGAGATGTTTACACCTTAAATGTAAATCGAGACCTTCCTTTTGGACTTTTCCGAACAATGGATGTTTGCTGTGGTTCTGGCGGTTTGAACAGATAAGCAACCAGGCTTTCAATAATTCAACTTTTCATCTGCAGGGCATGAATTCATTTGTTTACTCGACACTTAAAATGTATCAACAAAGGAAATTGAAATAAATTATTAATATTCTTTAGAGATTTGGAGATGGAAAAGAGTTAAAGTTGTTAACCCTTATTGGATTTTGACTAACATGATCCTATACTTCAATGTGATGTCATATTCATCCCTTCGAACAATTTTCCGTCACCAATTTTTCAATTTTTGGATAACGTGCAAACAGCAACAAACGCTTGCAAGTAATTGTTGAAAATGTATTCAACAAAAATATACATTTTAGAACAAAATCATTGTGTAACTAACAAAACTGCATTGCGATTCACGGTTTATGACAAGGCTGATCGAAGATTTGTAATGCGCTTAAAATTGAGACACAGACTCAAATTTTTGTATCTGATAATATTTTTGTATCTGATAAGAAATCCGATAAAGAAAAAGAATGCACTTCATTTTAGAAAATAATCCAGTCCTGAAGAGGACCTTTAAGCATTATTTTCAGAACATTTTTTTTTAAATGCTTTACGTTAATAAGATTAAGTTAAAACACGTATGTGAGTACTCAAAAACTGTACTATCTGTCATCTAACAAATATTGTTCAATACTTTAAAATATGAACTGCTGTGTGTGTGTGTGTGTGTGTGTGTGTGTGTGTGTGTGTGTGTGTGTGTGTGTGCTAAGTAAAGTTCAAAGGTGAGGCATTCCTCATTAAACAATTTTTCTCATTAACTTTGATTCTTTTCAGACTGTACTGGTTAAGATCTTACAAGTTGTGTTAGTGACGGAATGATCTGCTACTCTTCATCAAATCCTATTAATAAAGGTCATTGAGTCTAGCTGTCTCCTTCTCCTCCAGCCCCCCCGCAAGTCCGACATTCGGATTCCCGCTTCCTCAGCTTGTTCCCTCCTTGTCATGCCACCTGCCTTGAATGTCTCTTTCGTCTGGAAGTCCGTGACATCCTCCAGGTCTCCATTCGGATTTCTGCCCCTGCTCATTGAATATTTCAGAACCCCTTGACATTTCATCACGTAATGAGTCTAAACGTGCCAGAAGAACGAGGCCAGCCAGACCCGGCTTCATTAATCCCAATTCTTTAGCAAGAAAGCATCACCCCCACACGCTTCTGCTCATTCACCTGGACTAGACCCCATTTATTTAGTGTAGTGATGCTGAAATCCCTCATAATCCAGCGAGTGTGCAAAAACTCTGGCAGACCTGATTAGATGGAAATGGTGAGCATGAAGGAACGCTTAACACCTTTCTGGCCGGAGAGAAACTTTAAACATTCACCTTTTGCTACAGGATCATGAGCATTTATTGAAAGCTGAAAGAAAGAGAAAGAAATAGAGTGAGTGAGTTTGTCAATGTGGCCACAAGGGGCCGTATCGAAATTCTGCATTAATCTATCCAGTGAAGTTAGACACACGCAGTGAAGTGAACGCACACAAACCCGGAGCAGTGGGCAGCTTTATGCCGCTGTGTCCACTGAGCATTTTGAGGTCAGAGTCTTGCTCACTCAGGTGTAGAACCATCTGGAGAAAGATTCAACTCTACCACTGGACCCCAACTACACAATAGCATGGCTGTATACACACATGTCCTCACAAGGTTGGTATAACACTACAGGAGCTGTGGTTTTGTGTTTCAAATGACACACATCAGCTTTTCTTGGTTAAACACAATTAAAAAAGCTAAAATCAGAGAATCTAAACTCAAAAGTTTAAAGTATTTTTTTTTTTTTTTTTCAAACTAAAAGTCCTAAAATGACTTCACTGCTCTTTTGAAGACCTTTTGTTCCCCAGAAGCATTCCTGTCCTTCACTTTCACTGATTCCTCCATCTCCAGGCCAGGCCTCCTGAATTCTCTTCATGTGAATGATGTCACGCGTTTGACAAGAACACTATTACATTGATCTGCACTAGTAAGGAAAGACTGTGGCCGCAAGCTTTGTTTTGTTTTGTCGTCTCTGTCAGTGTATGTCATACTAATTGAAAGGGGCGTAATTTCTGGACTCTTTTTCTGTCTTGTTTTCTTTCTGTCCCTGTCACTTTTTTTTTTTCTCTTTTAACTGCACGGACAGACTAGCTGGAGAATCCTGACCCCCGTCCATCATATATGTAGAATTACTGAATGGACGCAGTCTTGCAGAAACTCTTTGGAAGTTATAGTGATGACACACACACACACACGCACGCACGCACGCACACACACACACACACACACACGCACACACTTCTTGCAGTGAAGGCATTAGTTTTAATTCATAAAACTTTAAAAAGTGAGAAATGATGGTCTAATCCTGTTAACCTGAATTAATTTCTGGAATTTTCAACAGCTGATCAAACAGAAGCAAATGAAAAATGTAAAAGGCGGCCACTTTTGGAAGATTGTACCTGTCAATCAAAGCAGAAAAGTAATGAATATTAACAATCATTTTACTTCTGTGTAAACAATTGCTAATCCAACATTTTCAATAATATAGAAAAAGTATGGCAGAAATATGCACAAAATGGTAATTTAAGTTTGTTAAACTTAGTCATTCATATAATCAAATATTATCAAGATAACACTTAATATGATAATTATTAGCATAACTCACAATTGTTTAACAATTCCATTACCTCCATTAAGCCATCCATGTACTGTACTAAGAAATTTATATTTTTATATATTTTATATTATATTTATATTTTATACATTTTATATGACTATATATAAGGCTACATTTATATATATATATTTTTTTTATAATTTTGTGTGTGTGTGGGGGGTGCGTAATTGTGTGTGTTGCAAAAAACTAGACTAGTGCTATTTTGACATAGGCTTTCACACACACAATACAAGGCCAGTTGTGTGGATTGTGTGTGTGTGTGTGTGTTTCCATTTGTACAGGTTTGTTCACAAGACGTGATAAATGACTCGGAGGGAGAGGGAGAAAGATAGAAAGGGAGAGAGAGAGATACGATTTGCGGATTGAGAATTGCACATTGGGGTTGATGGCCCAGAAGGAAAAGATTTCGGTTTGACAGAAATTGGCTTTAAAAGCTGCTATGTCAAAGAGTGTAAAAGACGTGTTTTGTAATTGCGTTAATAGATTTACATGTACGTGTGAGAAAAGCTAAAAGATGATCAATGAGGCTGAAGTCAGTTACCGGAAAGGAAACGGATGCTGAGAAGTGACAAGACACTAGTGGCAGAAGGATGTGATTGAGAGATCAGCTGCCTGCTGGTCAGATCAGCCTTGTTTATTATGCCCTGCCCATCTTCTCTAATCTCTGTTATGCATGTTTGACATCGATACGGTTCAGACGAACTCTTCTTCTGACTGGTCTTTGCCCCGAGGGATCTTCACACTTCCGCACACACTCTTCTCCCTTGCCGAGGTTCTGGTGGTAAGCACAGATTTACCGATTTAGATCTGTTGATTCTCCTTTCCTGATTTTGTTGGGCCTGGTGGTTGGCACAGTGGGTAGCGCTCTCGCCTCACAGCAAGAATGTTCTGTTTGACACTCGAGGTGTGAGTTTGAGGCCGAACGGGGCCTTTCTGTGTGGAGTTTGCATGTTCTCCCAATGCTAACGTAGGTTTCCTCGGGGTTTCCTCCCATGGTCCAAAAACATTTCAGGTGTATTGCCATTGGAAAATTGACCATATAGGAATCAGTGAATGTGTTTGTCTGTTTGACTGGTTGGTCACCAGTCCAGAGTAAATCCTGCCTCCGGCCCAGTGATGCTGAGATTGGCGCCAGCTCCACGTGACCCTGTAAAGGACTAAGCGGCATAAGATGGATGGATGGATGACTTTTCTGCTTCTCTTTGACTATGGCTGTATGTCTGCTCTGGTGAATTATAGGGTTTCCCACTTCTGAAAATGTGCAATATGGATCAATGAGAAGCAAAGAGTATCCACCAAATATAGATATTGTTTTATCAATATTGGAGATACGAGGCACGAGTTCAAGACCCAGTTAGAGTCTGTGTGGAGTTTGAAAATGAGGATTTCCTCCATGTCTCCCGTTTCCTCTCATAGTCTAAAAAGCATGTGTTTCAAGTGAATTGGGTTTTAAAGTTGAGTGTGAATGTGTGTGTGTGTGTGTGTGTGTGTGTGTGTGTGTGCGCGTGTATCCCACCAAAGACAAAGTTTTTGAGGTATGTTTGACCTCCCCAAGACCCAGAAATGGAGTAAGCAGTAGTAAATGGATGAATGGCTGGATGAATACTGGACTGAGAAAGTTTCTGCTCAGATTTAACATCTGCTACACATCATATATATTCTTTACAGATCACATAATTAAAATCATGATGAAGTTACATGGGGTTAATTCATTCATTCATATATTATGTGAATTTGTAATTTGTTTTATACATTTATAAATATTCATTTAGGCTCAGCTGGCAAGTGATGCAGTGATTGTCCGTCTTCTAAAGGTCACAGACAGTCAGTCTCAGCATCTCTAATCTGAAGACCTGACACTCTAGATCTGTGGCACATGGACCATTTTCATGCTATACTCTTATTCACACTTTGCTAATTTAAAGATTTCAATTTTTTGGAATAGTTTTTGAACATGCAAATTCCACATAGAAACTCTTAGTCAAATTGCAGAAAAAAGTAATAATATGAGTAAAATGTTAACTGAACAGAATGATTCAATCTTACCTTTTTCAATGACTGAAAATGAGCTAAATTCTTATTTTCTGAAATGCCACAACATGCACTCAGATTTCCACTGGTAAATGTTCACTAAGTTGGACATTTGCTGGATGAATAAGTTGAAGACGGAAAAAAGCAACCTCAGCTTTTTTTCTGGTGTAAATAATTCAATAATCTGAAACACCGAAGTTATTCTGACAATTCATCAAACATTAAATACGGCAGCTTTCCTCCGGCTCTGTCAGCAGAGCTAGTGTTGACAACATGAAGGCTGTGGGTTCGATTCCACACAATATTAGTTTCAGAGTTGGACTGTAACGTCCATGTGAGGCGCTTTAGATAAAAATGTCTTCTGAATACAGAAATTAAACATACTATGTTGTGCTTAGTGTTTTTACAGACAACTCCACACAATCTTCTCTTGTTGGTGTGGTAGAAGCAAGAGAAGCATCGGTATGTGAGTGCAGGGCTCAAGTTAGATGCACACCTACGCCAAACGGGAGATGATTATTATTTTTTTTTAAATGCTTCACCTTTATGAAAGTCTTACAGCATTTCCACATACTATTACTGGAATATTGTAATTCACAAAATGTTCTCTTTGCTGTGTTATTGCAGCTCAACGGATATGATGCCGAATAAATTCAAAAGAAAATTTTGTTAAAAAGCTCTGATATGCTTTATGATGACAGGAACAAGATAATCAATGGATGTTTTTTTTCTTTTTGTTTTTTTTTTAATGTAAAATCTTATTAAGATTCAGTGTTACTTTATAGCCAATGCCACTGCAGTATGTGTGCAAAATTACTGAATTGAAAATAAATTATATATATATATAAAAAAAAAAATATATATATATAGATATATCTATACATAAATAATCAAGAATAATAATAATATAATAATAATAATAATAATAATTAAAAAAAATATATATATAATGCTTCAAACAATACATTTTTCTACGTATCTTAAAAAATTGGTTAATAATACACTTATTAAAATATACTTTGTTACTGGTTTAAAAAAATACTCTCAACCTGCTAGTACGTATTTGCAAAAAACATGCACTTCTGTACTTTATAATGTTAAATGTGATCTAAGCACAAATGTTGTATTGTGTAGCATTGTGCGTGTGACTAATTAATCACAGACACACGCACACACGCACGCACACACACACACACACACACACACACACACACACACACACTTGCAGACATACATACACCAACAAATACTGAAAATCAATCAATTATCATAATCTAAATACCTGTTATTTAGTTTCTACAGGGTCTGTTTACAGTTCATTCTAATTATCTAATTTATCATGAGACACAACTATTGTTATCACGATGCTTTACAGAAAAAAAGGATTGTGTTGCTCCTAGAATGTCCCCTTTCCTCCCTAGAGCATCGCAATTGTATTACATAAAGATATGAAGCTTGTTAAAGTGTTGCAACAATAGCCAAAGCAATAAGGTAGAAGTCTGGCCATTTAAAGGAAAAGAACATAAAAATTCTGGGGATGTTTTCCAGCAAAGGTTTCAGAAGGGACATCCATCTTGCCTCAAGCCGCAGTGCTGATTGGTAAGTGCTCAACTTCTCCCGGACTGTTATTTCACTTACACGGGTTAGTTGAGGTTAATGAATATGAGCACAGACATTCTCCCCAGGGCAACACACACTCTTTTCCAATGAAACTAGCCACACCACACTAGTTCTAAACTTCACAGCAGGGCGGAATTCTAAGTAATGCTCTTACCGCCCATTGCTCGGAATGTTCCAGGCCTCCTTCAGCCCCACCTACACGGGACGCCATGAATAGCATTACAAACAGCACACTTTGCTTCACATCACCTCCAGCCTCCCAGAGATGTTGCACTTTTCATAAGCTCCATCAAGCTGGGGATATTTGCAGACCGCCGATTTCGGAATTTGGAATTTGAATAGTGGCACCTCAAGGGGCTTCGGTGTTCTGAAGACGTGATGGGAAGTTCTGATTTGGGATGAATCGGGGCTTTGCCGATCCCCTGTTGTCCACTTTTAATTTTGAGGTGGAGATGAATGACTTTTGAGAAGAAGCCTTTCAGCCAGAGACAAACACAATGCAGGACGTATTTTTAAGGAATGAATGACAGGGATTTTGTATTCCTTAGTACATAGTAATAAGTCCAGATGATTTGTCCACCTATACTCGTAACATCATGCTTGCAATATTTAAATACTGTATCGGGGTTCTGTTTGGGGTGAAGAATTCAAATTTATTTGCCAAACACATTGAAAAATGCTATGAATTGCAGTATTTTTCTTCCAATTGCAAAAAGTACGTTCGTACAAAATGTATGTAAAAATGTAAACAGTTATAGTATAAATTTGTATTTTGTTTTTATATATGAAAGAATTTTCCAACTGAAAAAAAAGAGATTTAATCATTTCGTTTCTCTAACGGTTAATGTATGGATGTGTGGATGGATGGATGGTTAGATAGATCTTTTTTGTTTTCCAGTTTGTAATTTGTGTCATTAATGTCCTGTAGTTTGTCACATGGCATGTACGGCTCAGCTGACTGACCTCAGGACAGAAAGCTCATCGGCCAAGATGGATGAGTGGGAGAAATGACTCCTGGGATGGATGGGAAAGCGTTCCGGATTCAAATGCAAACGACGGGGAGTGACTGACGCAAACGGCGACTTGGTCAATTTCATCAATGTTACTTAAATCTAATGACGGGATCATTAGCAGGGTCGGGGTTTCTGTGTTCAGCGGGGTTTAATGGCTGTTTATGGGAAGGTGGATGTCATCATTAATGCTCCTCCGTTCACCAGTGATTTAATTAGTGTGTCTATGGTGATTCTGGGCAGATATCTTGCATATTAATCGAGGGACACGCACAGGCCTGGGAGGAAACAAAATGGCGTAGGGGCTAAATGTGGCGATGCGGGGTTGATTGTGTCTCATTTGTTTCTCTGTGATGGCGCTGAGCCGACAGGAAACATCCGATGGAAATCAGTCACTGTGTCCAGCCAGGACATGGCCGCTTGACACGGGAAATGCTCGGATCACCTTTGCGTTCATGAATTTTGATGCTATTTATGAGCGCATGTATATATCAACCTGACCAGGGCAATTCACATCCTCTTCTTAGCAACCAGCCACCCACCTCTGCGCCATCATTCCCTGGATGACATTACAGGATTATGAAATTATAATGGAGCTCAATCTGCCACGGTATATGCCACCTTCAATACATGTTAGCATTCTAACAATAGGACTCCAGCCATTAGTGTCTCAAAGGACTATTTGTCAAATCTCGTTTCAAAGCAAGTGCACTTTATTATGACTGTCTCGCAATCGTCTTATGGAAGGAATATCACTCCACATCCCAAAGGCTGATACAGTCTGCATGACAACTCCTTTTATTCCAAGTCAGTCATGTAAATTAGCCAATAACGCATTCGCAGTGCGATGTTACGTAATAATTTTCTTGAATAATTCTTGAAGAGGGAAGACACGACCTCTGATGCTCAAGATCGTCACGTATGTATATTTTATTATTACACAGCAAGAAGCATTGTCAAATAAATTAATTTGGATGAATTTTTTTGTCAAAATCATGACACTTTCCACAACACATTTTCACTGGTTTCATGGATGATGTGGAGGCATAATGAAAGTTTCAGAATTATCCAAAGTAATCTTAAAGAAATACGGATGAATAGGACATCAACATTTCGGTGTCATACAGGAGTCATGTTTAGCTTACAGATTTTTACTTTTTTTCCATTTCCCTCGCTTTATCTCTCGCACACTCTATGCTGGTGTGTGTGTGTCTTCCTTCTCCTCTCTATCTCTACCCGTCTTTCTCAATCACATTTGACTTGCTCACTTTCTCTTTCACTTCTCTTATTCTGCTTCCTGCCTCGTATTTTATGTTGTTCCTTCACTTCTTGTCTTGCCTTTTCCCCGGTCATTACCTTCACTTTTTATTAACTTTACTTCTGTTTGTTTCTTTTTTGTCATTCTCTTTCATTCATATTCATTAGTTCCCTTTACTCTGATTTTACTCTCTGCAGTCTCCTACATCTTATCCTTTTTAAATGGAAATAATTCTTTCTAGGTTTGCTAACCTTTCTATCTGTCATTCATCTGTATGTCCATTCATCAATCAATCCATCCATCCATCTATCACATTATTCCTTTTTATGTTTTTTGTCATCCTTTTGTACATGGCCAATCTTGACATTCTCCTCTCTTCTATTTTCTTGTCTCTCTTTTCTCTTCTCTTCTCATTGATCTCTTCTCCATTGAGCTACTCACTAAATGAGTTATTTATGATGTTTTACTTTACTATTACTTTAACAAAATTCCGAAATTTAGAAGGAATATTGTTTAAAATGATTGAAATGTTGGAATGCTGGAGTCACCAAACAGAGATACTGATAGATTCAAGCATCCAGTGTTATCTGATCATCAACAATATAAATAATGCGTTTAAGACTATCACTTTACTGTAAATATGTTCTTCAGATGTGAACTGGGACACCGTATGAAGAACTGCGACATACATACGTTGTGAAAGATTCATGCTTCTTGATGCTGTTATTTTCCCAGATCATATTCAGTGTTGACAGCAAAGTGTTTTACTTCTTCATAATTAATCAAACACTCCCGATGAAAGTTTAAAATAGGTGCAAAGTAAAGCTCCTGACGCTAGTCCCTAATAAATGCTTTATGCTTCCAGCACACACTTAGCCTGGAGCGCGACCCACGTTTCAAATACAGGCGTAGAAAACCCAAAATGAAAGAAAAGTATTTGATCAAAAGTCATATGATCGAGGACATGTTTAATCTATAAACTCATACAATAACTGACCAACAATTTTTTTGGTGTTGATCTCTCTCTCTCTCTCTCTCTCTCTCTCTCTCTCTCTCTCTCTCTCTCTCTCTCTCTCTCTTTCAATCTCTCTACTCCACTTTGTCTCAATTTCACTTTGTCTTCAATCTCTCTCTAACTCTGTCTTTTTCTCTCAAGTTCACTCACACACAACCTCTATCTCACTTTCTCCAATTCTCTCTCTCTCACACATACACACACACACACCCACATGACTTTTATTGTGTGTTTATCATTGTCAGTGAAGAAGGCTTTTAGGAAGTGGAGGATTGAAAATGTCATGCTCGTGTTTAAGTGAAGAAATACCTCAGGGAAAGTTAATGTATCACAGTTACACAACAGAAAGTAGTGTATAAAGAAATTAGATTGTTTTATTTGTTATTTGAGTTCGTAGGAAAGTCACCCAAGATTTGACTGTGAAATCTTGGAAGGAAGGATGTCTTTGAAGACTATTGTGTGTGTGTTTTTTTTATATTCTTGCTATTCAACATACAAATGTGTCACCGTTTGACTGCCACAGGGCTGGGCTGAAGGGAAGGACACAAGTCCACAGCACGAGGCACTCAAGGGGTTAAAGATCCAAAAGGGGTTTATTCCAAAGATGTAGTTGAGCAGGCAGGGTCGGTACACAAATAATACATCATGGCAAAAACATTGGGCAAGCTGGGTAATCAGGAAACAACAGCACAAGGTCAGAATCGGCAAGACTATATGCACTATGACAAAACAAGACTAGAAACATAAAACAAGACTAAGCAAGATCACGAGGCTAGAGTGACAGAAAACACCACAAAGAAAATGTGACAAACTGATGCTCAAATACAAGAACCCGATTACCCAAGTGAAAACAGATAACTGACAATTAACCAGATCGTGAAGGACCAAACAGAAAACAGCTGGACAGGAAACACACAAACAATCACCCACACAAACCCGGAAGTAACAGAAATCAAAACACCAGATGGTATCAAAATAAAAGTCTCGCTCGGCTTGAAGCCGGGTTCTGTGACAAAATGTGCAATATTTTTACCAATTATTTTTAAACATGTTAGCAAAAATCAGTAAAACCGCTTTGTGAATATAAAAAAGTAGTTATTTAAACAATGCTAAAATGTCACAAAACTCAAGTCCAGGTTTTAGCTTTAGCGTAGCTAGCTGCAGATGGATGCCTTCAAATGTTGAGTGTTGGTGGGTTTTGTGAAGAATACCATCCTGCTCCGTCTTTGTTGCCGGAGAAAGTGCTTTTCCTAATGACAGGTTGTCAGACCAGACTTTCATTCATATTGAAATTCCAATGTCTTCTTTCAACTTTCCACTTCATTTCTCAGAAGTGGTTTAGAGCAAATGCTTAATGTCAGTCAAACCCCCGTTTAAAACGGAAGATTGTTTTTATCAACTGTTCAAATGTGCAGTCCTTTCAATTATTATTTTATTATTACTTTTTTTATATGTTGTTGTTTCACTCTCAACAATAAAATTGTTGTACAACTCACACGTGTTTGTTCAGATGTGATGATTTTTTATGCAAATGTTTTAAAATAAATATGGATCTGTGCTTTGTTCTGATATTATAATAACCTCTCTCTCTCTATCCCTTTTTTCTATATCTTTCTCTCACCTCTTTTCTTTTCTGTTGTCTCTCTCTCTTTCTGTTGTCTATTTTTCTTTTTCCCTCTCTCCCCTTTTCTCTTTCTTTCTCTCCCCTTTTCTTCTTTCCCATTTTCTCTCTGCCCATATCTTTCTTATTGTATCATACTCTCTCTCTCTCTCTCTCTCTCTCTCTTTCCCCTTTTCTCTCTGCCCATATATTTCATGTTATATCATTGCCCACCCTCTCTCTTTATCTCCTCTTTTCTCTCTACACAAATCTCTCTCTGTCTGTCTCTCTCTCTCTAGTTAAACCGACAGTCATCGACGTTGACATCTTTGTGAATAGCATCGGACCTGTCTCCTCAATAAATATGGTGAGTGAACGAACCTACTTACCACAAAGCTTTTGCTGTTTCATTTAGTTTTTAAAGTTGTAAATCATTCAAATCACTCTAAAGGGGGGACAGTAAAAGTGCCAGTGGTTTCATTTTTTCTATAAAAAACTTTCTATAAAAAGCCCAACTTGGGGTAAAGCTCAATCCCATAGGTGACATATGACTGTACAGTAGATTCGGCTCGAAAGCGAAGCATCTTGCTGTTCCTCTGGGACATAAGACCATGAACTTAAACCTCACCGTCTCTGAAACATATAAAGGAGAGATGGAAGAAGGATCCGCAGAGGGATGAGACAGAAAAATAATCGGCTGGGATTTTCTAATAAGGCAATAGACACGTAATACAAGAGAGCAAATTTAATAAAGCCGTCCTATGTTTCATATCTGTGTTCGATTCAATAGACATCATCAGCAATTATGGACATCCGCAACTAATACTTCAATGGACGTTCGATTCATTCTTGAAAAACCTCCAATTATTACAGTCTGGAGCGGGAAAGAACGGTGGGATAATGAGTATCTAAACAACCCGCTAAAAAAAGAAACCACGCCAGCTATTGATCGCCATCTTAGACAACAGTGTGTTAAGGGATGTTTTAAAGCCTTGGGGGCTGCAGGGCATTTTTCAGACAATCTGACAATAACATTAAAAAGTGTTAAGTTTTCAAGGTCTTACTTTGCACATTGCTATAGTTTGCTGTGCTGTTAGACATTGACTTTTCCTCTGACTTGCGTCAGAACAGAAGAGGTCATGACCTCTGCAACAAAGCACATCATGCATATTCACATGGTCCATTTGCATACATTTACATGCTTTAGTTGCAGTTTGATTTGTTTTATCCAGCTAAAAGAAGCAACCAGCGATTTTATTGCCCAGAGGGATTCAATTTTCACAACTACATGAGTTAAAGTAAATTAAACATTAAATCTCGTTTCAGTATAGTTTACTGCAGGGATTTTCGGAGTTGTCAGGCTAAAGGTATGAGACGAGTCAAATATGTGCACATTAATCCATTATCTCAAGCTTTGTGGCACCATCTCTTATTTTTCCAATATTTGTTTTATTGTTCATGACAATTTAATTTTCTTGAATTATGTGCACACAATAACATTGTCAGGCTGGTTATTTGCACATCTGTGATCAGAGGTTCCATCAGTATAAAGGGACGTGTGTGTGTGTGTGTGTGTGTGTGTGTGTGGTCTTAGAGGATTAAACATTTTGACTGCTTTCCTCAAGGCAAAATATACGATAGTCAATCAATGTATTTAATAACATGTAGAATATTCTAATTTGCTGGTGTTAATAGCTTTTATTAATACTTATAACTCAATAATTTCCCAAGGTTTTTATGCCTGTGATTCTTTGCTTTTGCTCTTTGTGTTTTATTTTGCTGGCAACTGGTGTATTTTATTGTATGTAAACTGCGAGAAGAGACTGCACACCCACACAGACACTGTGATGAAACAGGGAATGTGTCCTGCACCATGGAGATGCTTTGGGGAGAATTCTGATCAAATGATGTGCTGAAGGTCATTATGAGGAATATAAAAAGGAGCTGATTGTGTTTAAAAGTGATTTGATGTGTGTTTTATGAAATGAAACCTATGAAAGTAGACATTTTATATACATGTCTACTGTATTTACGCAAATATAAGCACCCCTTTTTTCGAATTTTCGACTCTGTAAAACTTTAGACACAGATTTAAAATATGCACGTAAATATACTGTAATTTGTTATATTTTGTTATATATAATTCCGTATTTCAAATCAGGAACAATCACAAATAAACGGAAACACGTCGTCTTTTGCAGGGGCGCTCGTGTGGTCTTTATATAATGGTAGGCAATAGGCAGACGTGCTACAGTCAAAAGATTTTATTGGCTCAATAACAGAAATAAAGAAACATTAGACTTGCCGCGACACTTAACAGAGACAAAATAATGCTGGAAGAAGTATTTAGTATAGATTATACTAAATGCAGTACAATCATTTATATTACAACAGATACTACAAACCACGACCGGGTTAGCTTAGCTTAGCTTAGCTTAGCTTAGCTTAGCGGAACCAGCTACAAGCGAGTCCAATGTGTCATTGCAGAAAGAGTCGAAACTGTCAAAAATGAAGAAGACGGGCAAGGAGTAAAAAAAAATCCAAGGAACAGGCACAATCAAAACGCTCGGTCGCAGAGGGATAATAATCCTCTTCACATGGCGTTGGATTGCTTGAAACACGCCTGAGCTTGAAACAATTGCTCTGTGCGTGTGAGGAGTCTGTCTGGAGAGCAAAGAATCTTGTGAAATGAAGTCCTGACCATTAGAATCGCCTTTTTCGATTCTAAAGTAAGAAAAACAATATCAAAATGATGTCCGGTTTGTTAAATAAAGGAAATATAGTATTCTTAAGAGAACATTAACGTATTTGAACCAGAAACAATAATAAATATATATATATATATAATCACAAGGGGGTGATTATATTCGCGGGGTGCTTATATTCGCGTAAATATGGTATATTATTTATATTTTTACTTTATACGTAAGATCAGTTACATATCCCTAAATAAAGTTGTCTATATTTTACTTACATATTGTGATGGATGGATTGATGGATGGATTATTGGATAGATGGAGGATTGGGTTGGGCAATTAAATCAAGTTATTATTAATCATGTTCACACTGTGATGGTAGATTAGCAAATAAATTGTAATTGGAATGCACAGGATGGTCCCGAATTTTTGTTTTATTATTAAAACACTCAAACACATTTCATCTTCTGAACATGGAGTTTGCCACACCTGAAATTGAGGGTTTGAATCCCAGCAGAATCCGTTACCTTGATGTAGAACTATTATCCATTGTAAATTACTTGGGATTGGAGTTCAATTTCTCTCTCACACAGTTTTGTTTTTCTACCCCCTGTCGTCTGTCGTCCCCAGTCAATATTAAATTACATTATTTGTTCTGCTTAGACTGTGAAAAATCGCTGAACTTGAACGCTCCTCATCAACACAACTTTTACACAATGGCCTAAAAAAAACTAACATTTTCACGGCAGGCAGCATTTAGCTGCACTTACATCTCTATGCGCCATTCAGAATCTAGGGATTATAGGTAACAATTATATGAAAGAATGAGAGGATTTGTCAGTGCAGCAGGTCATCACCATCACTAAACAGCTAATCGCAGCAGAGACAGCCAAAGGTCCGCATCCGTGTCCAGCCCACCAGCTCCGAGCTTTTCTTATTTTGATGCTTGACTCGTAGCCTGACCGTGCCTGATTGCTCCAGACCTCGACTCTTTCAACTGTGTAATAATCTCATCCCCACAACGCACTTCCTTTCAGCTCGACTTTTTTTCTATTACAACCTTCGGCTGGGAAAAAACAACGGATCTTTTTAAAGTTGTGTGGAGCGTGGCGCTTTAGGACAAACACGCTTTTTCGAGTTCCATGCTTATGGAATATTTGTCTTTGTTGTGATGCATGAACTATAGATTTCCTGCTGCTCAGTCAGGGGAGCTGATGTTGTCAGCACCAAAGGTCATGGAGAAGATTTCTAGAGAAATATCAAAACGTTCTCTGTGCTTTGCGTTTTAATTTCAGTGCAGAAATGTTTAAGTAGACGAGTGTGTGTGTGTGTGTGTGTGTGTGTGTGTCAAGATAACAGGTTCTCCTCCGTATATTTGATCTAAATGAAATGATTGCTTGGTGCGGACATGCTGATCGTTTTATGTGCTTGTTTTGCTCAGACTCAGACAGACTTATATTGTCTTTGGGTTTAAATGTGCAGCTAAAAATGGTTTGTATTGACATATTGATTGTATGATGTATTTTTTTGTTGGTTGTTTGTCTTTCTCATTTTTAGTTGTGACCGGCTTAGTAAAACGTTTTTAGTCTTTTTTTAGTGTGTTAGTATTTAGTTTAGTCATGAGAATAGTAGAAAAACTATACTTTTTTTTTTTTTTTATCAAAATGTCAGTATTTAGTAAAATTGTGTGTAGGTGTGTGTGTGTGTGTATACACCTTGAGTTTTTTTTTTAGTCTTTTTTTTAGTTTGTTCAAAGGCTAAAACCAAGAGCAAGTGTTGATTTATATCAATAGTGTGTATCATACACTATGATATGAATGCAAGTGTGTGTGTGTGTGTGTGTGTGTGTGTGTGATTCTTCTTGTAGAAAATACAATTAAATACTTTACAATGCTCAAATGTTGTGTTATTATTTATGGGAAAACAGCGCTTGATTTTTACTGGCATTGAGTCATACATCGGAAATAAAAATAATCTTGATTACTGACCATCATCATTGACGGAGAGCTGCTTGATTTTTGCCCAGATGAGAATGCGGCGTTACTCATCATTCTAATTGCGAGACACTGAAGCTAACTTTATAGAATTCACTACGAGCAGGTCTCAAGCACCGTGTAATTTGATTTTAATGGCTCTATAGAACATGAGTCAGCTAGTAGCCGGTCGCTGAATGGGCCTGATAAATTAGCGTTAATCATCCCTGGATTTCAAGCCCTGCTTCAGTTTAAGCTCAGCCGGTGGCTTAATTGTAGTTAATAAAGTTGTAAAGTTCTAAAGTTAGATTTCGAGACACGGCTGACACATCACTTGAAAGGACGACAGCGCAGTGAACCTCTGTCGAAGCAGAAAAGTGATGGATCACGACAGACTCAGCATCATTTCTCACATTTCCTTGTCAGTGGTCCACAGTTTACAGAGTCAGACAGGTGGGTTCTCCCTGAAACATCCACCGTCACAGTTGTCAACCTAATAAATCATGCTAATAATCATCCTGAAAATCATGTTTCTTCCTCAGTCAAACTGCCTTGGATGATTCAGCATGTGGTGAGAAAGCTTTAAGTTTAGCAAATATTCAAGACTCAAAGAACTATAGAAACTGCCTCTAAAATGTTAGTAGTATCATAAAAACATGAGTCATTTTACAACAAAGGTAAAATAAATTGTAGTACACAGCTCTATAATGGAATAAGTGCATTATAGATATAGAAAAAAACAATTATGTAATATGCTCACATAGTTGATATGTGCTTTAATATACTGTTGTTGCACAATGTATTAATTTACCTACTGTATGTTGATCTGTGGTGTAATGTACTTGAGTAAGTGGACTTTACTTAAGTATTTTGGCCAGTTTGTGTGTGTGTGTGTGTGTGTGTACAGAGTATCAAAATACAATCACTTTTACCCTGTACTTGACTACATTTTTTACTGTGGATATGTACTCTTTACTCCACATTTGAAAGTATATTTCATACCTGTAGCGAATAACGGTAAGCGTCAATTTACTCTAGTATGTCATGAGGGACTAATAAAGGTTCAATTTAATTTAATTTTCAGGTATAGATCGACGATGTTTATAGAACACTTTAATGCACTCTTTATACCCTTCTACTGCATATTCATAGGATGTTAACATTTGTTATATATTTGCATTTTTATTACATATTTTGTTTAAATAAATGTCAGTTTAGAATGTATTAATTACCATTATCATTGTAAATTCATCACCTTTTTAAATAAATGAGTGAGTTTGTCACTATGGCCACTAGGGGCCGTATTGAAATCTTGCTCTCCATTTAACCCTCCAGTGAAGTACACACACACACACAGGGAAGTGAACACACACAAACCCGGGGCAGTGGGCAGTGTTAAGTCGTGGCACACGGGGAGGGGTTGTGGGGGTCAGTGTCTTTAAACTCCTCATCGTTGGACCACATCGGTCAGAAAAGATGAAACTCCGCTGTAAAACCACAACAACTACCACTTGTAGCCATTTGCACACGATGTGACTTAAACGATGAACCGGGTGAAAATGTAGGTGATTCTTTTCAATAATTGGAGGCAGGCGGAGAGCCGCGGGTTCAAGCGTAGCCACAAGCTTCTCTTGACATTAGACGAGAGGCTGAAATCCGGCGCTGAATAAGAGAATTGGCTGTAATGCATGCTAGGAAATCACAAGGACTCTGCTTATAACATTGTCTGGATGTTGAATTCTCTTGATCCCGGGATCAGCCAAATATAAATAGCTGTGTGTGCTCTCTCTCTCTCTCTCTCTCTCTCTCTCTCTCTCTCTCTCTCTCTCTCTCTCTCTCTCTCTCTCTCTCTCTCTCTCTCTCTCCACTAAAATGCTTTTGAAGTCACCAAATGCGTCTCATGTGCCTTTCTTTATGACTAGACACTTTAGTAACCGAAATAAACAGGGTCCTTTCAGCTACAGCTTTATTAAAACGAACGGCAGGATTGAAATGACTTCTGCATGGATTTAATTCTCCTCCGGTGGACGTTTGTTGTGGTGACCTGAAACAGTGATTCACGTTGGTAATATGGCTGTCACGAGCAGGTCAGATTGAGCGCTGACAGTACGCTGATATCCTCACGCTTCTAGAGCCGCTTACATTTTTGCTGAGAATGAGGGGCAATAGCGTGCCAATCATGGAGACGACGGCGTTCACCTCATTAAGGTGGAGGCTTGAAAAGGCCTGCTTTAATGTAGCGGTCCCGAGGATGGCTATTTTTACACGTCTAGGTCAGTCTGTGTCCTAGGCAACCATTCGTAACTAAGGAAATCCTCCACTGTGGTACCCATCAATAGTAACGGCCTCACCCACACAAACCATCTCGTCACCGGGTCCCTTAAGTGCCTCTACCTTCTTTATTCAAGACACTTTTACTTTGAAAGTTTGCGGATGTGACTGATGCCAGTGTCATTCTTCCTTTTTTGCTCCAACAGTTGAAATTATATTCATTCAGATGAAAGATGCCTTTATCCGAAGCCAATAAAATGAGATGTATTTGTATTAATTGCAACTGCAGCGCCTCACATTTGCATTTGAAATATGAATTGTGCATATATTATGGCTATGTGAATTCATTTATCAGATCAGATATTTGCCTAATCTCGCTGCCTAATGCTTGTCAGATTCTCACAGAAAATGTTCATATTTTTGGCCAGACGTGGGTTTTATTTCTTTTATGAAATTCTTTATTTTTCACACACAATATAAAATTATTTACATCAGTCAGAATGAAATAATATTTTGAGGATAATATCCTTGAGGATATCACCATTCCCTATTACATCATTAACAATGGCATCAGTCATGATGACATTTGTTGCAGTGACGCCATTGAGGCAATTTCCATGGAGAAAACAATGTTTAGTATTACGCCATTTACGTTTTTTGTAGTTAACGTTCTTTGTGGTTTATATACACTGTGATTTAAAAAGAAGTTAATGTTCGGATTGGGTTTATAAATACAAAAGAAGCTGTATATTTGTGTTCAGACTGTATGTGTTGCACAAGTGACATCAACTGAAACTATTCCTAGATGTTTTTTTTCAGGGCAGTTTTTTTTTCTCGAGAATTCACAGTGCACACCAACAAGTATGGCAATTTGCATCAACATACAACTTCATCTTTGTTTCATTCTGACAGCAGTTCTATTAACGGTTCCGTCGTTTGCCGTTGACTTGCGACCCCATTACAGGCCATTTTATGTGATATGCATGAGAGGTAATGGAGCATTCTTAAAGCAAGAGAAAACACAGATGCTCTCTGCAAAAAAAGTCACACACTTTGTGTACAGTAAATTGCTCACAAATTCATCTTAACATGTCTGCTTGCAGCTATATACCATATTTACGCGAAAATAAGCCCCCCTTGTAGCGGTGCGTTTAGGAGTCATACGTGCATATAAACTTTTTTTAGCTCAATAAAAAGAATAAAGTTTTTTAGCAGTGGCTAAGCTATGGTACCTCACATGCAAATATAAATAGCAAATTAGCCTGAATAACAGAATAAAAACACTTTGTCCACGCAGAAAGACTTAGCTGTGGCGAAAAAACACTGGAAGAAATAACATAAATTAGAAATAGAAATAATAAATGAAATGAAATACAATAGCATGGGGAATACGCCCATATATGAAGATAGCAAATTGATTCATAGCACTAGCCCTAGTGGAGATATACTACTACTACATTTAGAAATAATATTTAACGTTCATTTTTTTTTTAATTACTTTTTAACAATAATTTAATTTAAATTATTCAAACACAAATTTGGTTTGTTTAAATAAGTAAAAGACATATTTTTAAGTTAAGTATTTAGCCAGAATGCTAGCCTTATGGAAACTCGGAACACCAAGAAAGTAAGGAAGTGTGTATGTTTGTGTGTGTGTGGTGTGCTTATATTAGGATATTTTTAAGCATTTGCTCTATTTTGATCATACGTCCCAGATCCCATTTGTTCTGCAGTAGTGCTGCCGCTAGATAGATTCAGACCTTCTGTGCTGATCACTACGTTCTCTCTAAGACTAAAGTAATGGAAGAGAGCTTTACTCACTACTTAAGACCGAGATGGAGCAGATCGAAGTGGACACCACCGACAGAGATTTGGATCCGGAGCTGGAGTGGTATTCCTGGATGGATTGTCACCTTGAAGTCAAAGGGACGTTTGCGTTCAGCAGGCCACTGTGCTGCATAGATTAGTGAAAGAAGCCAAGCAGAGCAGACAACAAACCACTTTGCTCGTCTTGTTCTTACATGACGCCTTGAAAGGCTAAAGGAGACTCTAGACTTCAGACAGTCTCAAAGGCTGGAACTGAAAGGATCAAGCAGATTTGGTCCGTGTTTCACTGTGTTTTCAAGCCGGTGCTGTGGTAAAGAGGGTTTATCTTTAGCTGTAGAGAGAAATGGAGCAGAGAAGAATAAACCCTATCTTTAACCCTATCAATAAATCATACCTGCTCTTTTTTTTTGGTTGAAATTTAATCAAACAGGTTCTTCTCAATCCCCTCTCCATCTGCCATAGAACATTTATGAATTGAAATATGTAAATAAGATTAATAGAAAATGTAAGTAGCAGTCTCTAATGAGAGCATTTCACAATTAAGCCACGCCCATGACTCCTCCCACAAACGCATAGCCTTTTCGGATTCAAATCACGGGAAATTGCAGCACCTGATTACAAACCTATCATAGTACTCACACACTCTGGAGGAGTCTGTGAGTTCTTCAATTATTTTGACCTTAACATTTTAAAATTTGAATTTAACGGCTGAATCTGAAATGTAAATTGCTTAGGCATTTAAAATGCTAAAAGTGGCAAAGTGCAAAAAGCTAGAAAAAGTGGAAACTTTCTACAGATACTTTTTCATACCATAATACAGTATACCATTAAGAAATGTAAGGATACACTCTAAATATCACTCACATCTATCCATTTTATGAATGCTCTTATTTAGGCCAATCACAGAGCGGGACGCACACACTCATGCATTTAGTCATCTTTTCAGACTCTGGTTCTTGAACTTGAGTTTCGAATGGAGCGTATACCTGCTATTTAGGTCTAAAATGTCAGGAACAATTCAAATCCATATACCCATTTTCCCCAAGATGCTTAATAATCACCCTAAAAAATTTCTGTCATTTCTGCAGTCAGACGTCATCTAATGTTAGAAAGAATGTTGTATTGGGAGCAGATTGCAGTAAGAAATTGATCTTATTCATGATATGTATGTTAAACAAAACAGCAATAATCAAAAGTTTAATTTTCGACCTAATGTTATTGCTTTTCTCACTTTTGTTTTCTCCATTGCCTCGACACTGTAATCCCCAGCCTGACTGGATGTATCGCAGAAACAAAAGCAAATAGTGCTATTACACAGAAATCATCTTTTGCTTTTCACACAATTGCTGGCTGAGAGGTTGAGAAGTGATTTGCTTTTCTATTATACCCGATATCTAGTCGAGAAGTGCTGCTATTTATGGCCAACGCTTCCCTAGGCCGACAGCGCTCGTGTGCTCCACTTGAGCCAATATCAGGTACAAACAGATACGAATATGAGAGAAAAATTCCAAGATTTCACCTTGGGGAGTCCTGACTTTTGACTATTTTGTTTACGTTAAAATTAATAATCAAATCAAATCACTTTTATTGTCACACTCACAAGTCACAACACAGCAATATTGTTATACAAGTGCATATTATAACAAGTGCATACTATTATTTAATACTAAATTGTTTGCCATGGTGAAAAGTACTTGAGTAAATGGACTTTGTTACTTTACTAAGTAAAAGTATTAAGCATAATATTTTTGTCTTTTGACTTTAGTTTATACTTCTACTGCGTATCACAAATATTTGTAAGTTTATGTGAGACTACATTTGTGATTGAGTATCTGTAATCTTTAGTCGACTACATTTGAATGGACACTCACCGTTTAATTTTATTTAATTTTATTTCTATACGTATATTAATCTATGATTCTGTATGAAACCACATTAATAGTTTCTTGTTTTTACGCATTTGTTGATGTTTTAGATCAAAATACTCAAGTTCTTTTAAAATTGGATACAGAAAGGTTTATCTGTACTTTTACTCAAGTATGGTATTAAGTTACTTTTTACAACTCTGATTGTTTGAACGTGGAGCAAAGTTGTATTGTATATCTTTATAACAACACGGGATGATTTGGGCTTTTTCTATGACATCCCTGGTGTGTTTTATATTTATTTTTGCTTTGTATTAGTCATAAGTGTCCAACAGTTTTGGGTTTCTCCTTTTAATCCAAAAAAAGCCTGAAACTGAGGAAATGCGTCGCTCCCCCAAAACAGCATGAAACAAAGGTGAACTCGATAACTCAAAGCAAATAAAGCCAAACACTAATCCTCTCCCCATTATTAACAATGATAATAAGATCATTAAAACTGAAGAAGCGGCTTCTCACACTTCCCACAAATCAGGAGCACAGCAGGCATCATCCATCCCACGAGAAGGCTGCGTGCGGGAGCTCCATCACTCCCAAATTCTCCCCCTTTTTTTTTTTTTTTTTGGAAAAGAGTTGCTCAACTGCTCGGTTAACCAAGAGCCTCGCTGATGTCTCTTGACGTGAGCTAACCAGGGGTTTGGATCACACGCGTTTCTGCACAAAAACAACACCTACGCGTTCGCTGGTGTTCGGGGCCGTGAGGTTTGGAGCGAGGATGTGTTACTGGGTTGAGAAGTGAGGTACTTTCTCATCTTACCTCCCAGAAAAAGTGCTTTTCATTGTTGCAGCTAACACATTTATACAGGCCCTTGTGAGATTGTGGAGCCACAATCCCTTAACGACAAGTCCTGACTTGGATTTCGTGATTGATTAGATGCTCATTTTTAATCTGATTTACTTGTGATTAAAATATCTTTATTGTTTCTTCAAAAACCCCATAAAGGACGATTATCTAAGGCAGAAAAATTGTGTCATTTGATTTGATTTTTCAGATCTGCTGGATTTCATCCTTTTATAGCAGAACTAGTTAAAAGTGAAAGTGAGTGGAGAGGGAGCTAGAGACAGAGAGCGAGAGAGAGAGAGAGAGAGAGAGAGAGAGAGAGAGAGAGAGAGAGAGAGAGAGAGAGAGAGCAAAGAAATAGTTTGTCAGTATGGGAGTTTGGCCACAATGGGCCGTTTCTTAGAGTTTACATAATTTAAGAAAGATATTTATGGGCAAAGCTGAATTATCAGTTGATAGGTGAAGATCTCATGCTTCAGTCCTTTATCTTTGTGTCTGAGGATGGTAGTGACTTTAATGGAGTTACTTTAATAACATGAAGTGAAACTCTCAGCATGGTCGAGTGATATGGGCTCTTTGCATCTAAAATCAATATAAGCGCTTCACACTCGACTTGCTGATTTAAGGGGACGGAGAGGATCTTCTGTAAAAAGGCCTTTCAAAGCATCCATGATGCTAATACGTTTTAAAATATGTGGAGATAAATATAGATTCTGCGCAGGGTTTTGTGGTGCCAATATTGTGACAGAGGAGCGTAGTGAGTTTGGCATAAACACTGTCGTGATGGTGATACATATTGGAAAACTGACACATTTATTATGGCTATTTTACAAAGGCTGCTTGGACTGTCACTGTAACTGCTTTTTGTTCTTTTGGGGCTTTTTTTTTACATTAGCTGAAAATAATTTGTGGTTTCACATCAAATACAGTATAATGTGTGCGTGGGCTTTGCAAATAAAAGAATGTCGGTTGAGTTTTTTTAAAAAGTGCTGTATAAATAAATAAAGATGAGTTAAAAACAGTTTTTCGAGACCTAGTCTTTAATTTAATTTACCCGGTAAGTCTCACTTGTAGACCTGAAGTAAGACTTAAATTCGTCTCCTTACATTAAAAGTAAGTGTAATATCTTGTACTAACATTACAAATGGAGGACGTTAATGTAAAGAGCATTATTTCATTATCAGAATTCTACATTTACAGAAGAGTAAAAAATATGCGTTAGAAAGCCTCTCTTTCTCTCTCTCTCTCTCTCTCTCTCTCTCTCTCTCTCTCTCTCTCTCTCTCTCTCTCTCACTTTGTACAACTTTGAAATGTCCTTATTTTTTTTAAAGAAAAGCACCTTTTTGTTAATGAAAATAACTTTAAACATAACTCTAACCAGATATGCACTCTACACATTGCGAATGTGGTAAATAATTATTTCAGCTGTGAATGATTGGTTTTTGGTGCAATACATGATGTATCTACATACAAGTGTATAGAGGCCAATGTCCAGCAACTGTCAGTACAATGTGTTTGCTAATTGTGTCAGAAGGATAAAAGATGAGTGTAAAACCCTTGTTTGATCATGTCAGCACTGCTGGAAACAGTTTAGCTGGTTAAAGAAGCTACAAAACTGACCTTCATTTGAGCGGGTTGAGAATATGGAGCATCACGTTTGTGGGGTCAATCAAACGCTCCAAATGTGAAAAGTTTGACTTTTCATGGAACACACATAACTGTCTAGGTGACCCCAAACTTTTGAGTGCACCAAGTGTACAGTGATAACTGTGTAACACTAATAGTTTGATTCAATCAGACTACTGTTCCAATGCTATTTAAAAAAAAGTGAAAAAAAAAATCATCTTCGTTTTTCTTCAGTACATTCATGTCCCTGAGTCCAAACATCGCTTTTCCTTTTACAAACTTCTTGAGTTGTAATTTAGCTTGATGCGCATTGAATTCGAAGGTACTGTAGAGAGGCGCTTAACAAAGCGTTATTACTATTCTATGAGCATATGAATAAACACAGAACAATCCAACAAGCCTTCAAAACCCATCAACATTTCATTCACTTCATTGCTTCGTTAAACCATCCATTGATTTCTTTTTCAATCCAAGGTCAATGTAGATCTGTATTAATTACCTGTGCTGCAGATGGGCTTTCTGTTATAGCACAGCTGACTATCTGCATTCCCATGTACATAAAAACTGGCCAACTGATTTACAGTACATAGTAAATACGCTAGTCTCCTTGTAGATGTGAAGTGCTTTAAAGTGTCTGTGTAGCATTATAGGAGCTTTCAACAATGTTGCAGTCTCAGTGTGACAAATTGGCCTGGTCATCACATATGACATTTTCCTTTATGGATCAAATAGTCCATTATACAGACTGTGTTATCTACTACAGAGGATCACTGACCAGCCTGTGCAGGTTCTGGACGTTCACTGCCTAGTAAAATAATTGTCAAGTCAACGGTGAGAAGACAATAAAATGGATAGGCCTCATACCTGATCAAACAGCTGGCAAGAAATATTACAGAATAGATACTTTAGGCAAAAGAAAAACTTGAATAGAATGAACAGGAGCGGTGGTGTGGTTGCTAGCGCTGTCGCTTCACAGCTAAAAGAGCCTCTTCGAGACGCAACAGGATCAAGTTCAAGGCCCGTTTGGGGTCTTTCTGTGTTTGCGTGGGTTTCCTCTAGATCTCCACTTTCCTACTAGAGTCCAAAAACACGTGTTCAGGCAAATTGGAGTTTGGGAAATTGCCCAAAAGATACGACTGAAAGAGTGTGTGTTCTGCTCTGTGATTGGTTGGTCACCAATCCAGTGTGTGTTTCCCGCCTTCAAGCCCAGAGTTACTGGGATTGGCTCAAGCGCCTCATGACTCAGAAATGGAGAAGTGCTTCTCCATATAAAAAAAGCATAGTTTCATACGCACTACACAGAGAGTTAATTACAAAAAAGTGCCAGAATCGATATCAATTTTTTCTTCTCAATTATATTTGAGATAATAATTAAATTGTCATCTTCTCATTTAAGTAACGAGATAATGTCATCTCCTCTATTCATAATCTGAATTATGAGGTAGGCTTTTGTGGAAGAAGAAATCACTGTTTGATCGGCATAAGAATCAGCGGAAGTAATGTACAGTATTGCTATAAACAGCTTTATTTCGCGTAAATATGTTTTCTTTGACTTGCTACTGTCTGCTGCTCGTTTTCATATTTCAAAGCAACTTCTTGCTAGATCTTATTCTCAGTCAATGCTTGTTTTCGCAAAAACAAAGTAGACAAAATACTTGAATAGGCACAATTGTATTCAACATTATAGAAATGTCTGCACAGTGAGTTTGTTGGATAATCACTGTATGGAGAAGAAATTAGGTCATTTCTCCTGAAACCAAACACAGAGTAAGATAGCGGCACACCTCAAAGGACAGCAAAGCTCACTTTATCTCAGCGTAGGGATTATAATTTATGACACACCAATGGACTCTAAAATAAAAATTGAGTACGTTAACAATTTTGGAAATCTGGCTATTTTGTTGGATTTTAGGTCATAAAGGTCCAGAAGAGGCTTCGTCCCATGCGGCTCTTCTCTGCAGGCTTAGGGGAAACGCGCTGATTCAGCGTAAATTACGCAGAAATATTATCTCCATATTTAGAAGCACGCTTGGCCCCAGAGATTTGGCCTGGAGTGTTGCGTATAGCAACACAAATCCACAAAAAACTAAAAGAACAGAATAAAGAAACATTTAGCAAAACACAACAAGCGTTCAAACGGCATAAGAATGGTGAAATGAGGCAAACTGGGAAAAGAAAACGTCCCAGAGCTGTTGGTTTGTCCCAAAACACAGTTATAACGCTGTGTGAACACAGTATTCCTTTTCATCTGGTCTTAAACACAGTGTGTTCAGATGTGTAACGCATCTACGTGGCTGTTGTGCATTCTGGTCCAGCTGTACACACAGGGCTTTATTTACAGTAGGACGCACAATGACGTGGATGCGGCAAGCGATCAAAGCGGAGATTTGTACCAACTATTTGATATGGATATTTCCTGTTGAATTGATGAAGCACAGACCGACGTAAAGCGTGATGTCATCAGTCTGTATGCAACTCTCGTGCCAAAACTGGGGATAAGGAAGGTTCAGCGGATATATTTATGGTCACTGTTTTTAACATGTTCACAAGAGGATATTTTAAATGTACTTGTATTTTGATTCACAAATTCACAAATGGGTCTTGCCATTATTCTACTTATTAAAGCCCCACATTAACTCTTTAATGCTGTTTTTCATGTTTTTCATTAACTGTATAATAAACAAATCTCATGATTGTTTATTATACAGTTAATTTTTTTCACCACTTTTCGATTTCTGGGTACGGGGAGCAGGAGCCAATCCCAGCAACTCTAAGCCTTAAGACGGGTCACGCACTGATTTGGTGGCCAAACAATCACAGAGTGAAGCACACAGACAGATACACTCACTCTCTCACTCACACCTATCATCAATTTTCAGACTTTTTGATGTCACTTTTTGAGTGCCACAGCACTTTTCTGTGAGCCACGATTTAAGGCTGCCCACTGCTCCGGGTTGTGTGTGTCACTACACTGTATGATTAAATGCAGAGCACAAAAAATGTGGTCCACTGCAATGCAAATTATATATATTGATTTGGAATTTATTTATTCAAGATGGAAATGTTTTTATTAACTACTGTATTAAAAGCATTTAAGTGACGCATAGTGTGTTATAGTTCACAATAAAGGGCCAAACCATTGTCTTAAATTAATTTCTTGTTTGTATTTCGTAATTCAAATTTTATATCTATTATTTTATTATATAAATATCCATTATATTTCCATTATATTTTCATACTATAAGGTGCACCATTGATAACTATCCATTTCCACATCGTTTTCCACACGGTATAAGACACACATTTCTATTTCCAGAGTACAAGACGCTGTGTCAATTATTAAACATTTTAAGATATAAAATCTGTCTTATAGCCAAGAAATATGATCCTATTCATGCAAAATGGTGTTGTTTTTATCATGGATGATTCATAAGATTTTTTTGTTTTACAAATAATGTAATGTTTGAATAGTATATAATAGATAAACAATACATATCGGTTGTCTTGCATTCAGCTCCAGCTTCCCCAAGACCCAGAAAAGGAAAAAGCGATTACGTTAATGGATGAATAGATATTAAATAAATATCACCCACATGCACACAAATAAATAAGCAACTTTCTCCACCCAACACAAAGTTGCCCATGTGTGGGAACAGCTTGTGGAGTGTTGTGGGTGGTTGCTGGGTAGATAGTTTGCATCCATACATGCATGTATGGCCATCGGTGATTTCCAGTTTAAATATAGCACTTTGTGTGAATTACGGCAGACGCTGGCCTGTCAGAGCGGATCAAACGGAGCAGGGTTGTGGTTTTTAGAGCAGATGCGTTAACTCATTTATATTTGACTTCAGGGGAGTTGTGACATTAACAGCGCGGCACCGAGGTATGATACAGTTTGTCTACGTGTACACTGCGGGGGGATCCTCGCCGAGCTGAAAGATGAAGAAGGAAGCGGCATGACTTGTTTAAATCAAGTTCATGGCTTTGCCTCCAGCCCAGTCATAACCTATTTAGCTCTTTCTGTCGGCTTGGAAAGCCACGGAGTTGCCATCGATAACACCACCTTGGGGTGTCTGTAATGAGGGCAGGAGCAAATGCCTCCAACTTTGCCAGCAAGCATACGCCACCGTGGTTTGGGGGCCGAGGTTGACCCCGCTGGGTTCTCCAACCTAGTCATACATGCTGCCGGCGTCTGGCCACAAGTCCCAGATACACAGAATCCCACAACACATTCGGTTCATGTCTGATTAGAGTACATTTCAGGTTCCTGTACAGTAGATTTGGCGGGATTTACCACCTCTGATTTCTTTATTCCTCTGAAGAGTGTGAAATGGGATGTGTTTGATGGAGGAAGTTTGTGCTCTTGAGAAGAGTAAAACAGCAGAAAGAGGAGGATTAGGACAAGAGAACGACGGAATGTGAATGAGCCGGTGAGAGTAAAGAGAAGCGGACGGGACGCGAGGAGGACGGGAAGCTTGAAAGCAGCAATCGAAGTGGAGATGGAGGACAGGAGGAGAAGTGTGAGGAATGACTCGGGGTAAAAAGCTCTGTCAGCTCTATCTCCCTCACTTGAAAGTACACGAGAGTTTGAGAGAACTTCCACCGAGAGGGAATTCCTACAGTGAATGGAAATTATTATGTTTTATTACTTGGTTCCAACACTTGCACAAAATCCACAGATAAAAACACGATGAGTCGACTTTCTGTCAACTTGCATGTCTACCAAACCCGCTAAAAAAACGAACAATTATTATGATCTGGTGCCAAGCTGCAAAATGACATACAAATAATACATACAAATACATACAAATATGTGTAATTTGCGTTTTCATCACCAATAAAATGTATTTTTGTTAAATTATGACCGGCTTACCCATTGTTTTCTTTAGTTGAACAATACAGCGCCACCTCTATTAGAAGGCCACCATTACGGAAGGGTTGGAAAATAGAAGGTCATGGCCTTCTATTAGAGCTTTTACGGTAACCATTTATTGTCAGACAAAGCATGAATAATGTATCTTATTTATTTATTTATCCTATTTAGAATTCAAAGAAAAAAAAAAACACAGCAGCAGAACGGCATATGCTTAATGCCGTTCCGTGACATAAAATAATAATTTATTAATAGACTTATATTATACATTTTGCATCATGTTGATTATCTTATTTAAAGCAAAAAAGCAGCAAAAACATCTAAATGCTGATTGCTAGATGCTACTTTTCATTTATTTATTTTTTGAGGCAATACATTTTTATTTTATTCATTCAACATTTATTCATCTATTTATTTTTAAACATTTTTCGATAAATTGGTTGCTTCTTTTCGCAAAAGGTGTGATAAAATCCGAGTGATTTCTTCACACCCAGGTCAGATGCAGCCCACTCACTTAATGAATGAATCACACTGTTTTTCACACACAAAGCAGCGCGTGGCTTGGAGAAAACGAAACGCCGTGCACCGTTTTATGAATCGCTGAGATAATTCCACATCCACTCTGAAGCTTTTGGGGAGTTTTTGAGTTTTAACTCTCTAGTGTCATTTTAATTGCTGGAGTTGGCGCAGTCAGTGCATTATTACATCTGAATGATGTTGTTTTCTCTGTCTATATAGGGGAACAAATGCTCAAAAGGCTTCTATTTTTAGGAATGGCACTTTTTTATTTTACAGAAAAAGACTTTTTCCATTCTTTCTTCGAGTAAATCAGGCGTGTTTAATTTTCTGAGTGAGGACAGAAAGCCTGCACTGCATTATTCGGCCATGGATGTTAAGTGTTTGTTCCTATTGTCTTGAGAGGCTGAGAAGTCTCTGGTTTTGTTAGAGAACATTGAGTCTCTTTTGAAATGTTTCAATTGGCTGTCAAACTTCCAAATTGAGGTAAAAGACCCTTCAGTTCCAGACTTGCACAATTGATTTAAATTCGAATCTGCTTAAACGGAAGTTTTGCAAATAAAAGGCCTTGGCAAATATTTTTTTACAAATACGTCGTCAGCAGCATGATCTGGTTCTGCATGGTCCATTAGTTTCTCCAAAACTGCATATTTCAGACTGTTGAGTCTTTATAAATGCTTTTCCTTGCAGTCCGTGGTTTCCTCGTGAGACACAGATCTGCAGCTCAGTTGAATTTATTTAGTCTTTAGAACACATTATTCATTTGTATTTTCTCGTGGCCAGAGCTTGTTGAATAAAGAACAAATTTGCCTTTTTAAGCAGAATTTTTACATTTGCATGGTTTTGATTGAAGGTTTGCATTAAAACCTGGAAATGTTAATTGTGAATAAATACAAATAAATGGGTGTTAGTTTGTATCTTGACCCCGCAAAGTTTTATTTTGTCTCATGTTCAGTGTGTCAGAAATGCATGTAAGGTGAGAGCAGAGACACAAAAATTTGATTAAAATATTAAAATCAATTAGACATCTTTTTCATGTTTATATGCTGTTGTAAGCGATAAATACGATGAATCTATAATAATTTTATGTCAATCATCATGCATATTTATACCATGTGTCTATTTGCACACAGTATATCACATGTGTCTATAAACATACTCCAACACAGTAAATATACAGTATGTTCATATACATATATTTGTTCATGCATTCATTCATACAAATAGACAAACTCTTGTTTTTTTTTAGATATTTGATTTGATTTTTATAGGAGTTTTATTTTATTAAACCATTTTATGTTATTAACGCAATTTTTGTGTAGTTTTTAGTTCAGTCTAAAATAGAATTGTTAGATGTGTGGATTTGTGTTTTTACAAATCGGAGTGAACAATGCATTTCAACTTGGCGTTTGAGGAAAAAAAGTTCAAAGTTGTTTTATAGTATTCCAGAAGTTAAATGCTCCAGAGTTACATAATTCCACTTAGCAGTTTTATCATTTATTCAACAGGCCTTTATTTATAAATTCTGTTTCTCTGATAATAAATGGCACAGGGAATTCAATTAGAGCAATGGGAGGCGAAGTGGGCTGATAAATTTGATAGTGTGTGTCTCTCACACAGAGCTGAAAGGTGAATGAGTGTGTGTGTGTGTGTGTGTGTGTGTGTGGGACAGTGAAGCACGGAGATGTCATTACCACGAGTGCTGGAGTGAGCCCTCCGCAGCCGAGGGACGCCCTGCGCTCAAAAAAACACTCATCTGTATGCGGGGCATTTCTGGACACGGCAGGAACCAGAGCAGAAAATGATCCCTTACTCACAAAAGCCTCGGCGAGACAATTTGCTGTAATGAGTAATCGTCTTACTTGTCCTTACATCAGAAATTATACGTGAAAATAATTGCTTTTTCAACAATTACCGCTTACTGAGATTTGTAGTGCATGTGCAAAATAAATAAAAAAAATAAATAAATAGCTGTATTGCAGTGGCATGATAAACGGCAACATATGCCTCCAGAGGTTATTACATTTTACCGGGTCAAACTAGATTCTTTCTTGAGGGAGAAAATCCTGCTGTCACAATCATTTGCCCTTGGAGAGCTGACAATACTAGTCTGTTTAGAAGGCGGTTAAGAAAGTAAAACGAAGGCAAACTGACTGGTAAAATAATGCCGAAGCAGTAGGAGGGAAAGGAACAAATCGCAGAAGAAAGCAAAAGCTGCTCTTGTGGTATTTCGTTAAATGCAAAAGTTTCACATAATTCACATGACAAACATCACCATGTGTATGTTTCGGTGCGTATCGATGATACATATCGATGTCAACACACACACACACAGACACACACAGACAAACACACACTGTTAAGAAGTGTACGTGGTGTTTCTGAACCATTTATCAGCACGCCGTTTTATCACAAAAGTAAAGCTTTTTTACATCTTCAGTGTATTTTTTGCATTTGAAAGACGTTTCTGCTTTAAAGCAGCTCTCTAAACATATTGGTTAGAACAGATTGTCTGGAAGAACACAGACTCTGACTGTCAGGTACTCCCGGAAATGTTTACACTGGATTTTTTTTTATAATCTGGATCCTCCACAGAGGAAAATGATTGTGTAGTTTTACTTTATGCCCATAAAATTGCAACATCTTGACTGGAGGCCACTGTGATCCAGGTCTTCTTTTATTTACCATCTGTTTCATTTTTATTATGTGTGTGTGTGTTTGTGTGTGTGTGTGTCCAGATGCCGTGGAATCTCTTTTAAAATTTAAAAAGGCTGCTCTTTATTTCTCTTTCTCCCGGATCTTGATTTGAACGTGATCAAGTGATGATCCATTTTCCTCAGTTCTCACTGAACTTTTTAAACTGAAGGTCAGAATTATGACATGACTACTGACCCACGATGAATGAGCAGGCTTTCTAATGGAAGGATCTACCTTTATGTGCACATCACCAAAGGTCAAACATCTGTCAGGACAGTGCAGGTATGTTTGGCTGGTGGGTGACAGCCTCCATTAATTATAAAGTGAAATGAAAGAAGTAGGCCTGCTGTGTTATATAGAAGATGTTCTATATATAACGATCAAGGATCGTTTCCGCTTCCTGTGAGCTGGAGTTTGGACCACCAAAGGTTATGGGTTTGAATCCCAGTGTTATTAGAATAAAACCAGACTGTCCAGATATCTGGATAATAAAAACCAGTTACTTTACTCCATTTTTTTTTTCTATATAATTCCTCCATATTTTTTTTTCCTATCTACAGTGAGCTTTTTGCTTGCTCGTTGCTTTTTGTTGCAGTCACTTTTTTCATAATCATTGCTAAATTACACTACTATTACACACACTGATTACAGTTTATTTCAGACCAAGTTGCGGTGGTCCGTGGCTTTGTAAAGACCTTTATGAATAAATAAAAGTTTTAAATTTGGAATTAAAAGCATCTGTTAACAGTATGAATTTCAATCAAATATAGGAGTTATCCTGTTCCACACACACACACACACACGCGCACACACACACACACACACACACACAC
>CM051495.1:25418479-25530802 GCA_028031935.1 Paedocypris micromegethes | reverse complement strand
ACACACACACACACACACACACACACACTTGCAAAAACTCATGTGCAATTCAGTTCTAAAATTGACCTTCAAAGTTGCCCAAAATTGGCCATAGGACCCCACTTTACTATTAAAAAACTTCACATTCTGGGCCCCACTTTGACCTAAAGGCTTGCACACACACAAACACACATATACTGTCTATATAAATGTTCAGAAACGTTTGACATTTTAAAGGTGGCAGAAGACAGATGTTCTCATTTATCTTGCTCATGGATCATTCACTGAGTTAGCGGAGGTCACATTGATCAGATCGGTGCTAAACTTTCCACAGACTTCCATGGGGTCAGTGCTCTAAAAGACTGGCCAGTTGGAGCGGCTGCAGTAAATTAACTGGACATTTTTATCGCTGGATTTAGACATCAAGGCTGGAATAGATAATGAGGCCATTAGAGTTCTTACCTCGTACCAAACAAAGAGAGACTTTCACTCTCTCACACACACACATTGATGTGAAAGCTGGTGTTTTGATTGGGCTGCTTCCTGTGAATGGATCTTATTGTGAGAAATGCTTGAAATGAAGTCAGTCTAAAGCCCAAAAGACCACTCAAAATTCTACATGCCAAAAAATGAGACAAATTTAGTGATGAGGTTTTAAAACTAACACGGAACAAACTCTGGGAAGGTTCAATTCTATAAGAAAAATGTATTTTTTAGCTACCTTGTAATTTTTTAAATATGTATGTGTTAACAATGAAAAAATGGAAGTTGTACAATTAATTAATGTTTTGGTTTGATATAGGAAAAAAGGGCCAGAATTGTGGAATATTTATATAAGAAAGGTGCTTATGAATTAAAAAATGGTATTGTGTCTGGTTAAGTATTTACCTTGTCTTTCTTAACATTCTCTAATGCTTTCTCTCCGATTTTCTAATGCTTCGTTCTGCTTCTCACAGTCTCGTATCGTTCTTCTGTAATCTCATTTCATTGATTATTGCAGAGAAGCAGCTCATATCAATAACAGGAAATTAAAGAAAAACGATTCAGTCATGAGAACTAAAAATTAATCCTGCTTTTAGTCTATATGGTGGAGCGATATAGTGATATGGGTTAGTGTGACATGTGAGAAGTATATTAGAAAGTTTGAAGCAATAAAATATGCCATTTTACATTTTTTGACATTGCATTTTTCTTTTTCAGGAATATCAGATTGATATCATTTTTGCACAGACGTGGACGGACAGTCGGCTCAGATACAACAGCACAATGAAAATATTGACTTTGAACAGTAACATGGTGGGACTCATTTGGCTACCGGACACAATATTCAGAAACTCCAAGAATGCAGATGCCCACTGGATTACCACACCAAACCAGCTGCTCAGAATATGGAACGATGGGAAAATACTTTATACTTTGAGGTAAGTTCACGTCTCAAGAGAGAGAGAGAGAGAGAGAGAGAGAGAGAGAGAGAGAGAGAGAGAGAGAGAGAGAGAGGGTTGGATAATAAAACAGACAGATGTGGTGGGATAGATGGATGGCTTGGTGGACAAATAAACAGACAGAAATAGTGAAATACAGAATGGTGGGGTGAGAGGGGGCGAGAGAGATGGATGGATGGAGAGAGAGAGAGATGGCTGAAGAGAGAGTGAGTGAGAGACAAGGAAAGACCAGCAGAAAGGGCACAGGGGGGAAGAGAAATGACAGAGAAGACAGAAACCAGACATCGAGTGAGTGAGTGAGTGAGTGAGTGAGTGAGTGAGTGAGTGAGTGAGCGAGTGTGAGTGAGTGAGTGAGTGAGTGAGTGAGTGAGTGAGTGAGCAAGTGTGAGTGAGTGAGTGAGTGAGTGAGTGAGTGAGTTCAAATGAGGGGGAGAGATGGAGAAAGATGGAGAGGGAGAAAGAGAGGGCCAAGTGTAACTGTTTCCGATTTAATTTAGTATTATTTTTAGTAATTTAATGTATTAATTAGAGAGATTTTACACATCTAATTTGTATATAATCTGTAAAACGATTCAACATGTTTGTCATTCATCTTGCAGGTAAGAGTTTTGTTCTTCTTTAGAAGTGCATTTACAGTAATATGGAGACAATGGAAGTTCACACATCAACATCACTGTCAGGAAATGTTGTTACAAAAGCACTTTCATACATTTTTCAGTTTGTTTTTTGAACTGGAATTGTCTTTTTGGGAGGAATCGGCTTTGGTTTGTATTTGAGGGGTTTTAGTTATATAAATCTCTTGTGAGGAGTTTGTTGGGTCTGCTCGGCACCGACACAAAAGCCTGGACTGGACAGTCATTAAATATAAATAGAGTTTGACATTTAAAATTAGAATTTCCGAGTAGTTTGAAACCAGTGAGGCGGTTCCTCACATGATTTACTCTCCATGAGTGTGTGTTTTTTTTCTTTCCATTCAATAATGTCTCTTTGGTCACACTAATATTGTTGTCATTTTGCTTAAATTATTTTTAGATTATCTTAAAATTATTGTTGGGGTTTTTTATATTAATTCATAGTTTTGTACAGCCATTTTGAAAAAAAAATCAACACTTTATGCAAGCATCACTTTCCTGACTGTATTTTGTCTGGCTGTTTTTTTTTTCTTTTCTTGAATGTTAATGTCAGGATATATTTTTTTTTATGTAGTTTCATCTGTTTTCTGAAAATCACACTGACTATGTAGATCATATCTGATTCAACCACTACTCACACTCTTATTATTCACTACTCACAAAATCTTATTCATTCTGAAAATATTGGTAAATATAAATGCACCTTATAGTCCAACAATCACAGCACTTTATATTACATTGTAATTCAAGTTTTTTTTTGCAACACTTTTCTTTGTTGAGTTAAAATCTCTGTGTTTTTGTGTTCTTCACATTAATCTACTCAATTTCCTCAGTTTTAAGACAGTCGATCTGGTCTGATGTGACCTTAGCGCATGTGATGTTGAGAGGTAATGACATTTGTTCATATCCCACTGCCCCAGTTTGGTTGAGTGCGTGGTATTTCCGACAGATCCATCCGATGATAATCTAGGCTAGGTTTGTCCACAATTAGGCCAAGAAGTTTCCTTGTGTTGTCTTGTTTAATTCATCAACTCGCCTGCAAGGTCAGGACCAGAGTTGTGTGTAATCTTTTCCAGGATGTGATGAACAAACTGCAGGACAGGCCCTAATATACAGAAGCTTGACTAATAAGTCAAGAATAGTGCTGTAGTAATGAGGTGCATTTCACCCAAGCCTAACGCTTCTGCTATGACGAGGCAAAATTCCTACACAGTTGAATGGTGTTATCAAGTTTACAACCAAGACAAAGGTTAAAAAACCGTCGCTAATAAAGCTGTTTTCTGTCTGTCTGGAACTCCTGCTTGAGTTTGCCAAATATAGTCAGATGAGTGGGTGTCCACCGGAGTCAAGTCTGCCCTAGTTATTCAGATCCAAACACTGCCGTGTTGTTGTCTTGTTCACTTCTAGCTGTCCCTCCTAATAAACATTTCATCATGTAAAAGCAACATGTTTAAGTAATGTGCTAAGAAAGAATTAATTTTTTATGAACATAAACACCTGAATTTAGTGAATATCCTTCATGGATGAATGGCCAAATCTATCTATCTATACATCCATCCATCCATCTATCTATTTATCTATCTACCTGTCTGCCTACCTGTCTGTCTTTCTGTCAATCCATTTATCTGTCTCTCGCTGTCGCTGCCTACATAACATCAATGACTTCATACCCATAAATCCATTTATCCATCCAACAATCTTAAATGAAATACAATTAGATAAACTGTGATTTGGCTGCAAAAGGGTTTTTATATGATGCCCAACAACATAAGCCAGACCAAGTCATCCACTTGTTTTCTTACAGTATTCTTCTGCTACAATTGATCTATCTCTGAAATTCAGATGAATTTGAGCAGTTGACCTTTTACCTCTGCTTTAGGAATAAGCACTTTGGAAGCTTGTCCAGTCCCATTAGCACATCTACTTGCTCTGTGAAGCATTTTAATGATTCTGAATATTTGCTTGTTTTGTAGTTAGCAGATCTGCTTAGACTTGAGTTTAGCAAATCGTTTTTATTGCTTTCCAAATCTATCCCAATTATAGTCAGATTGACTGAACAGAACAAGAGATGAAGATTGAACAGCCTGATCTGCCTCGGCAGAGGACCAGCATTTGGGAAAAAGCTGCTTGGTTAATGCGTCTCTGTCTGAATCGCACAGCGGTTTCTTCAGGTATCTCTCTGCTGCCTAAAGACCAGAGCTCTACTGAGCGTAGATTTGAACCAGAAGAAATTTCACAGGCCAATGGAGAAACTACATCATGTTGTCTCCAGCGCTGCGTGAAATATATCCTTGGCAATGGGAGAAAGAGCGCTGATGCTGAGGGGCAAATACTGCAGATCAAGCCAATCTTCATCTGGAACAAAAGCTAACTAGATGTCCGTCTATGAGGCTTGAAATCAATACGCAGCAGACATCAAGACGTGGTATTTAGAAGCAGTAAGGAAGGAAAATACTAGCGCAGGCTAAAAATGTCACTCTCTGTTGAACAGGAAGGCACTGGAACGTTCAGGTAAACAAAGAAGGGATTTGTACACGTTGAGTTTTCCAACCACCTCTTGAGTTCTGATGGCAGAATGGAGAAATTTGACTCATGTCTATAACAATGAACGTGTTGTTGTTGTTGTTGTTGTTAGTTCATTACAATTTTTCACAATGGCTTTTTTGTGTTTTTGCTAACCCATCTAAACATCTGTCAATTCATTTCTCCCTCCTTCCCTGATATCCAGTCATCAATAATCGCTCCGAAAATCCATCCCTGACTATCTATTTATCTATCTATCTTTTCATCCATCCATCTCTTCCCTCATTTGTCCATCCATCCATCCATCCATCCATCCATCTATACATTCTTCCACGCATCCCTGACCATCAATCTATCTTTCCTTCCACCCTCCCTCCTTGTCTGTTTGTTTGTCTGCCCATTCATCCACCCTTCCTGCCTCCCTCCCTGTCTATCTGTCTATACAAAGGTGGAATACTAAGGTACCACGTACATTATTCTGAGGCCACATTTCTACTTTCCAACTGAGCCTTGAATTGAATTCAACCATCCTACAGAAATGTTTAGATTGATATTGTGAATTGAGAAACATATTTAAATGAAAAACAAGAACAATGTATCTATCTCTGATGTATTTATCTTTAATTTAGTGATCATATTAGAGTTTACAGACTTCAGAATCATGGTCTGGTTTGCTAGGCCTCAGTCCATGAAACTGTAATGAGCTCGGGAGAATTTATAGTGCAGTTCATCCCATTCGTCTCAATGGCATTTTGTCATAAAATGGTTGGCAGCAAAAGGATGTTGTAAAACATCCACTATAGTGCAATACAATTTAACCCATCTGCATTCTGCATGCAAATGTCTGGTTCATATCATTTAAATAGCTGTCAATGAAGACAGATGTGATTTAGAACAGAATGTTGTAGTTCAACCAAATCATCAAGCTGCCTCAAGTTTAAACGGTTCTGTAAGCTTGATTATTATTGTAAAGGTAACAGGTATTTGAACAAATGCAATCACTGCAAACTCCCTCTAGAATTCGAAACTGAAGCATTCACATCTGCACAAAAGTTTCAGAATAAAGCATAAAATATGCAAACCAAACAACGCTAGTGTGAATACATCTTCAGATCAGTCATGAAACCAAAAAAATCAATACTGGCAGTTATTATTTACTTGTGTGTGTGACAGACCGTTTCTTGATGGCTTTGCTCAGACAATTTTGGTATGAAGAAGGTTTTTCCCATTTGAATCGTAACTCTTCTACATTCTTCTGTTGTAGGTTGACCATCAATGCAGAGTGCCAACTTCAACTACACAACTTTCCCATGGATGAGCACTCCTGTCCTCTTATTTTCTCTAGTTGTAAGTACAGCCACTTCTCTTTACCTTGGTTGCCTTACACTATGAGCTGCAATACGCATTTCGCGTACAGCGTTGTGTACATGGCTATAAAAAACATTGAATCCCTTAACTTTCTATTCTGTGCAGTGAACCAATATGCTAGAATATTTTCAATGAAATGATTTCATACACTGTATAAGCTGCTTAATATTTATTAAAAAATAAATAAAGAATACTATATGTCAGAACTATGTCAGACTTGTAATGCACAATTGCGGATAATATAAAATACTCACACAATCTTTTGAATATTCTGTAATTACCGTTTCACAGCAATAACTAGAAATGCAAAATATGAATCAATAATTAAATTGGAATAAGATCAAACATTATCTCAATGTACGTAAAATACATTAGACAGTAGCTCGGTCACTATTTTAGTGCGCTGATGTTTGAAACACCAGATTCAAGTGATGACATGCAAGTCGCTTTGAATAAAAGCTAAATGAGTATAAAGTGAAGTAAAGGGTTTACTCACTTAAACTGTTCAGCTTTGCAAGATTTCCAACACAGCTACGACAAAATAGTCAAGATGGATCTTCTGCCTTGCCTCAGATTACGTGATCTGATGCTTTCACAGGGTTGTGCTGCTCTTTGTCTGTTCTCGTTATGGGAAATTATGGGAAAATGTGATTTTTGTGACAGAAAATGTTCAGTTTAACGTTGATGAAGCTCAATGCTGGACTGATCGTTCTTTACAACTGTAAAGTCCAGCGAGCGCCATCGCCATTCTCCAAGTCTCGTATATTATTGCGATGCCTCACGAGTCCCAGTGATGCACAAACACACAAACTGACTTTAGTCAAATTAATTGTGCAGCTATTTAGATAGGCTTGTATTAAAAATATTTTACTTTGAATTTTTATTTATAACAGAATTGTCAGGGAAAGCCAGCACCTCAACACATTTCTAGAAGCATCAAGTCAAGTAGTGTATGCATGTCTGCCTCCAGAACCATTATTTAAAGAAAGAAAAGAGGACATAGCGCAGTTCACTTCCTTTGAACTACTTTTGCTCACTTTTCCAATGTATAATAGTAGCCTATAGAAGATTGGTGACGAAAATTGACTAAACTGAGAAAGGATTCTCAGAACACAATATTTTTTTTTTTTGCATTTAAAACCGTAGCAAATGGTTAGAAAATCTCAAACAATGCTTTTATCTTGATGTGTATGGCATTAATTGGTTTGATTCTTAACAATCATTTGATCTCTATACGTTAGTGTACACTGGAAACTAGGTTATGCAATTTTTTAAATGTATATGTATGAATCGGCATCACAAACACACGCTCATTTTATGGTAATTAGTTTCCATGGTAATTTAACTTTTATTATGTCGTTTGCTCTGAATTGACTTTTTATGTTTGGTGCAATATGTATTATAACACGTTCACACATTTGTCCCTTATTTATCCCTTTTTTTGGGATATAAAGTATATCCGGTGTGGAGGTCTGTGGGAGATGGAGTTTTTTAGCTCGCTGGCTCTGCCCGAATTGCTGACTGTACATTACATCTGTTTAAGTATGATATATGTTAGCTCATAAATGTTTCATCTTCAGATTAAATTAGCTTTGATCAGCGATGTATTTTGAGAAATATATGGTGCTTTTATACAGGATTTGCAAGCTAAAAGGACACTATACTGTAGGTATTTCGTATATAGGTCTGAGGTAACTCCTTTTAACTCATCACGCACAAAAAAGTCACGCAACTCGCAGATTGCTGGAAGAATTGCTTGACTGAAGGCCTGGATTTGACTTCAGTGAGGGAATCACCTGCCTAGTGAATCCCAATCACTGTGTGAGATGGAATTGGAGCAAAACTGCTGATGCAGATATGTCAGGTCAGGGCAGCGCTGCGAGTAAGGATGTCGCAGCTTCCCTCTCTTGTCAGGGATGCTTTTTGACCTAGAAGACATTCTTTTTGCTTAGGCAGCTTGACCTGGATCTCTGGTAGAACAGTTTCTCCCAACTGAAGAGCAAATACAGTTGCATTTTTTGCCGGCATTCGTGTTACTTTTGTGCATTCTATATACAGTAATTTATATCAAAATTTTTGTAGTGTATTGGAAAAATATTTGATTATTGTGTAGATTGATTATTCATTTCTGGGTTTTGGTGATATTGCTTCGTTTTTGTACATTTATTTCCAATTTATTAATGTACGATTATTCTATATTTTTCCACATTTGGACACCCAGTCTTTCTATTGCCTTTCATAATTTTGCTGTTGCTTTCTTAACGTGTGATCACCGACTCCATTAACTTTTAACATTTACAATGCCAGGTTTTAATTCCAGGGTTTAATGCCAAGACCTTGCATTTTGAATCCAATTGATGAGAAGATGAAGTTTAATGAAGGAATCCGACAAGACTAGTGTCCAAGTAGTTGCGAGCATCGTTGAACCGAAATGTCGTCTTCAGTATCAGTCACTGAGAAAATGGTCCCCCATCTGCACCCAAGAGGAGCAATTTGCCAGAAAGATTATTTTAATATTTCACACCTCACTGCCCGGCAGAACAGCTTGTCCTCCAAACCATATTTAATGGACTCAGACAGGCAGCAGTGTAGTCCTTGTATCTATAAACAAACAAAAAAGGGGAATGCTCTCTAGACGGAGCCTGAACCTGCCCGCAAGGGATTGAGAACAGATTCAAGTGCTTAGCAGACTTGACACCCGACGTCAGGTTCGCCTGGTCCGGACCAGGAGAAACAAGCTGACAAGAACATTGTGCACCTTTGAACCTGCATTTATCTCATTCTAACTGCAGAGCATCTTTAATTCAAGACTTTAAAGCACAGCACTTGAGTCCTTGAGGGTGGTGGACCAAGAGGTCGCTGGATCGAATCTGCACAACTGTCTTTGACATGGGTCAAATGCATAGTCAAATTTGCCCTTTGAGAGATTATTAAAGTTATCAAAATCCACCATCCATCTATTCTTTACTGCTTACTACATTTTTGAGTCATGTAGAGCTGGATTTAACTGAACTTGGATTGATTATAAATGTGTTATTATGAACAAATATAGGGCAATTATTAAATATGAAAGCAGTAATTATATAATAAAATAAAATAACTAAAACTAAAAGACATCAGTGAAGCCAGGTTTCAATTAAAACACATTTTTTCGTTTTGATTATGAACAATATTGGGTGTTATTCCTGATAATTATGGATCCATACAGTTGAGAACATAAATAATCGTAAGAATAAATGGAACTTAATTCACATAAACAGTCGTAAAGCAATACAGCACTGGTGTTTTATGTCTTCGCCTTTAAAATCCTACAGAAACCTGATGTGGCGTCAACAGGAGCATCTTTCATGTCGCACACCCTAGACTCACCTTTGTTCTATTAATTCTGTGAATTGCTTTGACCTTTTCATGGATCTTTTAGCAGCAGACGCTTCCTTTTACTTCACAGCCGCTTCACTCCAAGCAGAATACACTGGCGCTCTGGTGACACAACCACTCATTTATTGGTCATCGAAAGTGAAAATGAGATAGTGAAACGTAGAGACCAAATAAAGGAAGGACTTAAAACGTTTCAAAGAATGTAATGGGAAAAAAAATCACCTCCAATAATCTCTTAATTCTTTATTGGCTGGTCATTTATTTATCTGCTCCTTTTGACATTAACATTATAAATCATCCGTGGCAGAGTTTGTCTTGATCAACATGAATTCATACTTTAAAGAATACATTTGAATTATAGATATTTTTAATAGTTAAACAATTATTCAAGTTTATTTTTCGTTCCGTTTAAAGTCCTCACAAGCAATTTGACAATCCCACACGTCTTTGAAAATTTATGAAATGAACAGATGCATATCAAAGCTCTGTGTAGGACTGTCTAAGTTCCGGAAAGTTGTGTTCTTTGGTTTTTACACTTCTCTATTTTCATCAGAAGCTATGCTTTGATTTAAAAGGCATCCTGTCATATTGGGACTGTTTTTTAACAACACACTCAGATACCAATTACACTGTTGGTCTTCTGTTGGCTGAAGTTCATTAAATAAAGGAGGAATTACTGGAACGATGACGGAAACGGCTGTGATTACCGTTTGATCATCCACTTTTTATGTCTGCAACACGCTACTTTTTTCAGCCAGTGCTTTGAAGTAAAAGGATTTGTGATGATTAATGATTAGGGAGAGAAGAGGAAGAGGTGCGTGGAGAACTGTTCTAAAGAAGTGCGGAGGAAATCATGTTATTAACACGGGAAGCACATCAGTAAAAAACCTGTGAAATTGCGAAACAAATCAACATGCACTAGTAATTATATATCTAATTAGCCAGTTATTAAATGGCTAATTTTGCTTTTTTGCGGGGCTTGGTGAATAAATTTAGTAATTTACTTGTTTATTTAAAATATTATTAATTATTTGTTTTTAGTTTATCTTTATTTAGGTATTGATTATTTTATGGAGCTACATTAGTTTTCTTTTTATTTGTTTGGATATATACACATTTCTGAGGCTGTGTTATCTTGTAAATATAATTACAATAGTCATAATTAATATATATTTGCTCATTATTAAGTATAGACATCAAGCATAGTTTTCATTATAAATGTATTTCTGTATTTATATTTAATGTTAAATATAAAAGCGTTGCCAATACAGTATTTATATTTATATTTAACACATACATTATTTTAATATTTAAGTACAATGATTTCATCTATATTGTATGTTTCATTGTGATGGCTGTGCCCTTTTCCCATGATCCTGATTCAGGAACACATAAAATGGCTGAAAAATGTATTTTATAAGTCAAAAAGCATCACTGTGATTTAATCTCTAGTGAAGCTCATCTAATGAGAACTTGAGAAAGGTTGAGACTTATGCAAGCCGGAGCTCACAATAGAGGAACTACATGGATTTGTCTAGTGGTGCATGACAAAGTGCCCAAGGAAAGTGCAGTACCATTAAGTAAAAGAGCAATCCCTCGTGCTTAAAAGGTGTTGGAAGTGATGAAGTTTCTCAAAGTTGTTTTACACATCTAACAGAATTGCTCTGTTCAGTAACCGGGTGTCAGACTGGTTTATTAGATTACAAGATGACTCGATTGATGCAGTCAAATCTGGTTAACTAATCAGAAAAGCTTCATAAAATTATAAGTTTAATATTGTTCACTTTTTTTGGGGCAAAATTCAGCTCTGCTTAATTGGCCTAAGAAGATCCGAGAGAATAAGAAAAAGAAGTACGTGTCGCACTGTAAAGTCATGAACGTTGGTATCAACAGAACAAGTTTTCGGATCAGACTGATCTGTGCGAACGAATTGTTCTCCGCAACGAAAGTGACTCGTTTCTCAGCTTTACAACATACAGTAACCCGTAGTGTTCTTCTGTATTCCAAGTAGTAAACATTTTGCTGAAATCCACCAAACAAGCTTGTAAGGAGTATATGGACTTAGACTGACTTTTTGTTCTTATTTTTCTATTTTGGTCTACCATATTGAAACATTGAGATGTTTAATTTCTATATTAGGAAATAAAAAAAAAAATGTTATTTCTCTAGTTCTCTACTTTGACTTTTACTCAAGTCTTCTTGTAACTGGTGATTTGTAATGGTGTCATTTTTAAAGTATAGTTTACAGATACTTTTTACACTGCTGGTGTGTGTGAACGAAAGATTCAGTAAATGTCTAATAAAAGGCCTAAAAATACACTTATAATATACTTAAAATACTCTTAAAAGGCTCTCCTAAAAAGATTTAAAAGTTTCTAGTTTTTGGTTGAAATTTCTTGGCATCTCAAAACAAAAATAGTTTTCCTATATTTAGTATGAACGTAAGCTAACAATATTATCCTTTTAGACTGATTCTGATTCTGACATCTGGGAAAGTGCGATTTCTATATTTATTCAGATCTGTCACCGGAGCCTTCAGTTCGGTGATGACGTGGCATGTTATCAGCAGTCAGTTTTTATTTTTTACTATTTCTAATTTCCTTTTCTTCTGTCCTTTCCTTTTTTGTTAGACTAGCTTTTGGTGTCTTGGCTCTGAGATTCACTAGAACGCAGCTGATCCCGTACAGTTCTTTTTTTTCCCATTAACAAGCACATTTTCTCCAACAGTACTTGGGAACAAACCTGTTATGGCAGATCTGTCTAACGCAGTTGTTTTAAGCAGATTTCGGCTGGTGTGATACGACAGCGTTTGTGCTAATACAACATGCTAGAGAATTAAGCGTGGAGATGGATCTCTCTATGAATATGTGACTAAAGCTTTTCCACGTTTCTCTTGTCTATGTCAGGCAAGCCAAAGCTCTGCTGGATTATTCTTATAGTTCTTTTCAACATTTCCTTTCGTATGGATTTATAAACCGCTTTAATACAGTCCAGCGCTTTAGAATTATAGAATCACAAATAATCAATTGCACAGCAAAGTAAAGTTCTAGTCCGCAGCACACAGCAGCAAGTAAGGTAAAGTGAAGTTGGTTAATATGGCTACTAAGGGCCATTTCAAATTTGTGCTTGGCATTTAACAATTCAGTGAAGTTACACACAAACCCAGAGCATTAGTGTTAATTTCGTTGACGAAATATTTTTGTCATTGTCTTTTTTCCCTGATGAAAACGAAATGAGAACTATATTAAATCTCCCGCTCAGGGACAAAAACTATAACTACATTTATTGACACTTTCGTCAATAAAAACGAAACAAAAATGCCGTTCGGGACGACGTCCAATCATAATCCAAGCATGTGGAGAAAAGCGGGTGCAATCGCAAAGAGAACCAATCAGGACAGGCGAGCTGGCGATCAAGCTGGCGAGGTAGTTATAGAGGCGAGCGTCTTCAAAAACTCCATCTGCAGATGGAACTTCTTTTTTCACAGTGCAACCATTTGTTACTTATAAACAAGGTGCAATTATAATGAATTTTATTTTACTGTATTTAATTTTCTCTTTGAGGTTTCATATTTGAGAATACATATATTTGGATTGAGAGAAAGTTCATAAATTTTTTTTTTTTTTTTCAAATAAGTAAGTTATATTTGAATAGTTTACCACATATTCAGATATCTTAGACATACTTTAACAACTTTAGAAAACATTTAGAATATATAGCACCTATATTTATACTGTAATTTAGTTGACTAAAATGTTGTAGTATTTAGTCGACTAAAATGAGACAAAAAATAAACAAAAAAAAATTTAGATGTCTAAATTGCACTAAACAGAGTTTTAGTCAAAAGACTATGACTAAAACTAAATTAAAAATCTTTTTTTTTTTTTAAATGAACACTGGGCTGCATTAATTTCAGTTGTAGAACCTCAGACCGAGATTCGAACCTGCTACATTTGGGTACCGCTGGACTGTCACATAATAAATGATAAATTAATGCAGATTCATTCACAACACAACACAGAAATTTCATCCATTTATTTTTTTTGACCAACCGTTTTATGTAAATTTCATTGGGCAGATTTCAATTTTGGGTTGTCCTCTTATTCTTTTTAATATTCATTTGTTCTACATTAAGGTAAGCAGTCGCTATTTGTATCGAGAGGTTAGTCTTGTTATATCACCCCGAAGTTAATATTCTCAATGAATAAACTGGGACAAAGCTCCGACAGTTGGAGTCGCTGGGGTTTAATGATATCTCCGACAGCTCTGCAGTAAAGGTGTTTAATACTGCTCTCTTGTTCTAAAAAAAAAAAGAAGAAGAAGAAGAAGAAGAAGAAGAAGAAGAAAAAGAAGAATTGACAATGCAGCAAGCATTAGCCAAGGCATTGCAGAGCAACATCTTTTTACACAATCGCTAATGTTTTTTTGTTTGTTTTGAGAAAGCTGTATCCCAAAACTAATCTGAGCATTTTATCCACACACAGACACGCTTTTGATAGCATTTCCTCTGTTTTCGATCGCTAGTTTTCCACTCCATCTCACATTAGATGTTAGAGACAAGATGCATAGGTTGAAATGTATGGCTCGCATTTACTCCTCTTCAAATCAATAGCAGTCTTCTTGTTGATGAATGATGAAATTACGGTTATTCCGTGTGCTAGTACGGCATCCACAACAGCATATTAAGTTTAAATCACATTCTGGTCCCCCTGCTGCCCGGTTTCCCCACCTTCACGGGAAGCAGCCGCATGCTGCGATTCATCAGCACCTCTTTTCTTCATCCGCTGGAGCCAATATATGGTGTCCTGGTTCCCATGGCAATGCTTTTTTTGCTCTGATTAAGTGGAATTTGCTGGGGTATTTTAGCCCATCATGACCTGGGTGTTATACAATAGCAAATCAAGGACAACATTGGCGAAAAAAGGCAACTTTAAGAAGACCAGCCTTACCAGTAAAAGTACTGTAAAACTTAATGGCTTGACCGCGGTGAGATATCCGTCACAATTGCCAGGATAATAACCTGGATCAGATTTTTTAGTCACGTCTCTGGCTCATATTTAACGTGAGTTAAATACATCATAAAAGTCATTAAAAGTCGAAAAAACAATTAAACTAAAAAAGTTCTGAACCCTCGAATCTGATCAATATTAAACTCGAACTGTGGAAAAATTAACCTGGGTTCAAGACCAATTCAGTTTGAGATTTGAGATCTGTTCCCCAGCCACCGCAGCTTAAGGCTGTGTGTGTGTGTGAGTGAGTGAGTGTGTGTGTGTGTGTGTGTGTGTGTGTGTGTGTGTGTACTATATGGGTCAAATGTAGAGCAATGTACGTTAAGGGTTTAACACTATAACAATAATTTAATAATTTAAGTTCTATTTTTTTAAGTTTAATTTTTACACACAAATAGTTTAACTTTTTGTGCCATTGTAGATTTTTTTTATGCTTCCTTGAGTTTAGGAGTTGGGAAAGACCAACAAACTAAATTTTAAGGAATAATAAGTAGTTATAATTATAACGGAATAAAAAAAACAAAAAGGTGCACTTACTGTATAATTTAGGTTAAATGAAAAATGTGCTTGATTTTTACTTCTGTCTTAAGTGTAATTACTTTCAGAATTAAGCTTGATCAAATCAGTGGGTGAATTGATCAAAAAATAACAAGCAGGTGCTTGTGTGTGTCCACATACATGTGTCATGTGTATTCATAATTATGCAAATTTTCTTTCCAATCGCCGTCATTCGGGACCAAGAGTGTTATATTGTTCTTGGAAACACTGTGATCCCAGGCCAAGGAGATTTTAATGAAATTCATTTTAAAAAAGCGTTTTGTCCACATACTCTTAATAAGTATGGCAATTACCTGCGATGGCTATTAGGCATGATTACCATTTAGCCCTCTGTCAACAGAATTAATAAGATATTTTGGTCTAAGAAGGCTGTTTTATTAATGAGCATGTCAGAGTGAAGTGGATCTGCTCAGTTATCAAAGGAAATAACAGAAACTCTTTAAACACACTTGAACCGTGCAAAAAACATTAATGCTCCAACACCAACAAGCAGGCCTGTTTATTAAAAATACAGTAGACTGATTTAATGGTTTGAATTTGTGGATTTTCTTCTGCTCCTGTCGCAATTCCCAATGGTTTTTATAATTCCATACGGATTTATATTCCGTCAACACAAACTATAATTCTTTGTCTGTTTATCAGTTTCACTCTCATAGTTTTGAATTTTAGCTTAAACTATGGAAACAAGGAGCAGACTGATTTTCATTCAGTATGTCTTTATAGATAAAGTAAGTTTGTTTAACAATAATAAAAGAAGTTTGCTTATTGCGGGGGGATTTGGGACCACTGCAATGAAGTAATTAAATTGGTCATGGCGCCACAACAAGTCATTATGAGATTATTGCCATGCTTTTATTCCCACATTTATTAGTGGATTTATCATTGTTTTGGTCGTATGTCGCGTTCCCTTTTGATCTATTTGTTCATACTTACTTTTCTTGTGTAATCCTGAATATTTTTTAATCATCAATGAACAGAAGGCAGAAAGATCCCAGACAATCCCTCTCTGGCCTAGAAATGAGTCAAACAGAACTTTTTTATACACGTATTTGGCAGATGCTTTTACCCAGACATTCAGAAAGAGCAGACAGAACAGTATGGAACACGTTCAACTCTATCCACGAGTGCTCTTTTTTCACACACACACACACACATTTACACACACTTTGATGTGCTGTCTCATTTTATAATTAGAATTATCAATAAAAATGCAGTTAAATAATGACTTTGACAACATAAAAAGACTGTGAGCTGAAAGGCGACAGACTCTAGAAAAACTAAATTCTCTGAGGTAGACAGACCGAAAAATAGTTTGAATCTTGGTTTGGACCAAGTCTTGGTCTGAAGCCTTAACAAACATCATCTCAACTAAGAGTGTTCATCTTCATCCTTTTACCGGACAAAACTGAAGCCTCTACACAGCGGTCGAGAGTGTCTTCTGCTGTGCTCTTAATACTACACCACGTCATGGATGGATGGATGGATGGACGAACGGATGGATGGATATAGATAGATAGATAGATAGATAGATTTGCATTTTGCATACATATTATTTATCTCCCTTTCTATTTATAATATTTAAAAGGAGGTGTGTACATCAAAGAAACCAACGTCAACACTGCAAATTTATCAAATTAATTTAAACAAAACGTCTGAGTCAGTATGAAGTAAAAATCAGAGGAGGATGAATTTCGGAAAATGTGTTCGAACCGTGGAAGCTTGTGAAACGATCCATAGATCTGTGCTGTTGACTGAGATTTAGTCGTTTGAATAAATTGAGAGAAAGATCCGTGTCCGTCTCCTTCCAACCCTGCACGATTCATTACGTCTAACGAACAAACTATGAATATATAGGCAAATAATATGCGTAATTCAGCAGCCGTAATTCAGAAACCGTGATTCAGCAGGTTACTGTAATCTTCTTGAAAATATCTTCTTTTTCAAAATAAAAAATGAATCATTCAGCCTCAAGAATCCGCCGCTATCGGTTATTTCCTGTGCCACGGGTTGAGCTGGAGAGACGTTCGTCTGGAGGTTTGTTGTCAGCCTGAAGACTGATGTGGTGTATAATCCAACCCAACTCCTCATTTACTTGTTCTCTCGCTTTGCCTTTGTCGTCCGCACTCCCGCGTTTTATTAGCATGCTCTGGGCCTGAGACAAATGCTGCAGTTGGCTGGACTGACGTGGAGCTGCACTCAGGCATCCATCACGAGTGAAGGGGGCGCTGAGAGTCACCGGCTTATGCTCTATAATTACAGACGGATACCCACGAGATGAAATGATTTACAAGTGGAGGAGGAATTCCGTGCAGGCGGCTGATCAGAAGTCCTGGAGACTTTACCAGTTTGACTTCATGGGCTTGAGGAACACCACCGATGTAATTAAGACGACAGCAGGTAATTGTTTTTCTGCCCTTGATCTATGAATTATCTGTGAAATGTGTGTAGAAGATGGTTTGGAGGTTATGATGGTCTGAAGTAAAAAAGGTAGCAAAACTATTATTTACTAATAAGTCATATTATATAACTGAAAGCCATACCGTTTATGTTTTATAGTGTTATTATTGTGAAGTTCTAATTGAATATTAATGTAGCTGCTGTGTGCTCAGTAATTATGTTTGTATTCATGATTTTCTGTATTTTTTGGATGGATGGATGGATGGATGGATGGATGGATGGATGGATGGATGGATAGATAGATAGATAGATAGATAGATAGATAGATAGATAGATAGATAGATAGATAGATAGATAGATAGATAGATAGATAGATAGATTTTAATAGTAATATAGAACTATGTATTGTACATATAATAAAAAAGAACTATTTAAATACTTTTTACATTTGTTTAATATTTTTTTATCCTCCTTTATATTTATGATGTTTAAAAACCAATGAAACTTAGAAAAAGTTTTCTGGACATTTTCATATACACTGTACTTAATGTAAATTAAGTCTAAATAAATAAATAAAAACCTGCCATAAAACTGACAATGTGTACATACAATTTTCAAATGCGATTGGCTGTAGTTCTACGATCACTTCCAGTTTCGTTATTGTCTGTTTCTTCCTTTATTACAGGAGACTATATAGTGATGACAGTATATTTTGATTTGAGCAGAAGAATGGGATACTTCACAATCCAGACGTACATTCCCTGTATACTAACTGTCGTTCTGTCATGGGTGTCTTTTTGGATTAAAAAAGATGCAACTCCAGCGCGGACGGCACTAGGTAAAGTAAACGCTCACACACAAATATCTAAAGAATGCCAGACCTGTCAGTTGCACACATATGGCCGTCTTATTCATTTTTGCAATTAAATCTAGTAAGATCACAATTTTGACATTTTGATCTTGAGTGTGTGACTGTCTGGTCTAATGAGCTTTTTCCATTAATTGTATTCTTCTTTTTTTTTTTTTTTTTTTTTTTTCAATTTTTCACATTTTACACGTTCATTATTATCACTACTGTTGTCTTTTGTTAATTTCTTTATAGTTTCCAGCTTTATGTCCTGTCCTGGTATGTGTCATTGTTGTCAAGGTAATTTTTATTTTCCATCTGTTTTAATTTGTATGTGTTTTTAAATTTGACTTCAAGACCATTTCCTGTCATGCACTCTTTCCACAGTAAGAGTCCTTATTTGTAACCGAATCAAAGCAAATTTAGAAAGGCTTTTAAAGCATCCCGTCTCCTCATGCCAGTCTTGAGCTGTCGTCTGCTGTTATCTTTGAGCTGCTGAAGATAAGTGTGGCCTGTGATAGTAGTCCCACAGTGTTCCCTGCTCAGGTTCAGTGACAGTCGAACAAAAAACAGATCCATGATCAGAAAAAAACCCTCAAGGTAACAGCAGTTCACAACTTGCATCTGTGTTTGAAATAAATGACAATCAAATAAGAAAAAATAAAAATCATGTAAGAAAAGAAAATATTTATTTTCCCAGGATTCTATGCTTCTTTTCTTGTTTTTCTTGTAAACAAATAACAGTATATCATGGTGAAATTGTTTAAATACAATAAAACAGCGTCATGTCAGCAAACTAACACTAGCTTTAAATCCAAAAAAGTAGCTTCTTTATGTAACAAGCTTAATCTGTATGAAAATGTGTAAAAAATGCTTCTTTATGTACATAGCTCATTTACTGTGCTTATACATGCAGTACATTGAATTGAATTGAATTGAATTGAAAAATCCTTTATTAGTCCCACAGCGGGGAAATTTCACGTCACAACAGCAAAAACAAATCCAAGCAAATAAATAAACAAACATACATACATACGCGCATACATACATACATTCATACATTACTTTTAAATTACATTACATTAGATCAGATTCAAATTTAATGTCATTGTGCAAAGTACATGACAATGACATGCAGTTAGAAAACATAGATCAAAGATATAGATTATATTTACGCAATGAAAAATACATTAAAAAAAAAAAAACTGAAAATTCTGCCACATTTATTCCTCTTTTGGTTTGGCTTTTGACACTTTTTTTTTCTTTTGCTCGCGTTGCCTCCTGGTAAAAAAATAATAACACTAAATTACAAATTCCCTCGTCTGATTTCTAAACAATACACAAGCAGCCTGAATAGAAATGGTAGATGTGTAGTGCAACATTACAACTTAAAATATACGAGGGTGGGAAAACCGGGGCAAATGGATAACAGTGTGGAAATCTATCAATGGCAAGAAGATCCGCCTGATTTAGAAGACCCACCAGGCGTCGAGTTTGCACTTAAAGACGCGCGCTAGTCTCTTAAAACGCAAAAGCAAAACTGTCTTCCCAAATAACCGGTTTATCAGAAACATAAACCAGCTGGATATCGCTGGATTCTGGCAGTGACGACTGGAGGAATGAGATGATTTAGGGTCATTTCAACAATCAGACAGTTACTATGTCACTGCGAGCATCACAAAAACAGACAAGAGAGCTAATGAGGCTAGAATAGAACTACGCCGTTCAGGAAAAAGTGCCGATTTGAAATCCATATTTCATTCACTGGCTTTTCAAACCCAGGCAGGCAGTCATTTAACTAAGTATATCAAGGCAAGTCGGTCTAACAGGTATAATCACCGTGGCTAGCAACAGCGAAGAAAGAAAAATGGAATGCTAAATCTCCGTCTGAAATAGATGTAGCTTGCCTGTTTCCATAGAAACTCTGGTGGATGCGAAGCACAGTCACAACTCTAAACGTCTGTGCAACACAAAAAAGGCAGAACCGCTTCTGGGTGTTTGTGCTTCTGGGTTTTTGGGTTTCTTGTGGAATCAGATCGGCATCAGGAGCCGGACAGGTTTTCTAATGCAAAGGGAAAGACAGGTTTTCTGGGGAAGATGGTTTGCTGCACTGGGAGCGCGGTTATGGAGATGAAGACATGAGCCGTGTTTTAAAGTCCTAGTAAGTAGCTTTGTAAGAATCGCTCCCGGCATGAAGACTGCTCTTCTCCAAAAGGATGACAACTTAATTATTCTGCTTCCTGAGATCTCTTCTTTTGACAAAGTCTGAGGCAGCATCCAGTTTGGAAAACACTCTCTTGCAATCGTCAAACGCAGCGCGGAGAGAGTCAGAGACAATATCACTTTGGCTTTCTAACAGAGAAATGACTTTCTATTATTTTCAAACGCAATCTATTTAATACAAATGGCTGACAGTGTACTCGCAGTTTGACATGAATCACTTTGGTTCATTAGTACATTATTTGTGTGTGTGGCTTTGTGTGTGTGTTAATATAAAATACAATAAACCAACATTATTTACAGTATGTGTTTATAGTTGTTTATATATCTGTGATACAAAAACAAAAAATGAATGAAAATAATGCTTTATACGCAACACACGATTTGCACAAACAATTGAAAGTATATATTTGCGTTTATAAATCAATTAACACATACACATGTTTGTAACAATTTCAATGTGTGTGTGTGTTTGTGTCTGCGTGTGTGTGTTTATATACAATAAGCAAACATTGTATGTGTTAATATTTCTTTATATTTAATAAATATAATAAGTGTGATATATAAACATAAACGTTACATAACAACAATGCACAAATACACACAACTTGTACGTACATCCAAGTGTAGGTCTATACTTTTGTGTTTATAAAACTGTTAACATTTACTCATGTGTTTCTAAGTCAGTGTTGTGTGTGTTTATATACAATACTATAAACTAATTGATATATGTGTTTATCTAAGTGATATACAATGTAAGCAAATAATGTATACAAAATAATTCTATATAAACACACACATGTAGTCTTTGTAAGTCTTTACATGTGTGTTTCTAAAAACATTACCATGTTATACACATGTGTTTGTCAAATCAGTGCTGTGTGTTATATACAACACAATTAACAAAAGTAAATATTTGTTTATAATTGATGTTTATATATCCAAGTGATATATAATCCTAATATGTATATGATAATAATGGTATATATGCATACACACACGTGACTCACACATGAGTAGTCTTTACATTTGTGTTTAAAAAATCGCAAATTATACATCGTTCATATAGTTTGTGTGTGTGTGTGTGTGTGTGTGTGTGTGTTTATAGAATTATGTTGTTGAAAAACAAGAGTGAATCTGGCTGGCTTCTACAGTAGATTAGGCTCAATCAGATCGACTTGCTGGAACATCGGCAGATAATTTGTTTAGTGGCGAAAGGTGTTTTGTTTTCACTCTGAATAATAAAGTGAATTTTCCACGTGATAATAACAACAGCCCACGCTTGATTCGCCACCTATTTTTCATTAGCAGTCATTTCCCCTGTTACGAGTGTTTTTCCTCTAATTTCCTCTCTTGGTTGTGCAGGAATAACAACAGTATTAACCATGACGACGCTCAGCACTGTGGCCCGGACGTCACTACCCAGAGTCTCGTATGTCACAGCGATGGATCTCTTCGTCACAGTCTGTTTCCTGTTTGTGTTTGCTGCTCTTATGGAGTATGCTACACTTAACTATTACTCCTACAGTGCTCGCAAATCTGCCTGCAAGAGGGCCAAGAGATCGGTAAGCAGGCCGAGGACATAAAGCACATTTATTTACACACTTAACAAGTCCATATGTTGTTCATTTAATTCATTTTGTTCATGTAAAAGTCTTTATTTAAATTGCAGTCGTTTCCATGTGGATGTATTGTAAAGTTTGTAAAGCAGCTGTAACGGTGTTTCACAGCTTCATTGGCCAAACACACTTATGTCTGAAGTATTTTTTTTTTCTGGCTCTTTGCATGTCTAGTTTCTTTTTTTATTCCTGCACTGTTTACATGTTCCTACTGCTAAAAACATGAAACACTCCTCCACTCCTGCAGAAAATATTTTATAGCTCATAAAAATTTAGTGATGTACCATTTCCGTGTGTGTGTGTGTATTACATGCCCTTCACCCTTGTGTGTAAAATCTAGGTGCAGTGGGAAAAAATCATTTGTTTGGCTAATACTGTTACTCTTTGTTTTACATTGTGGATAATCTATTGCTCATTTTTCTTTTTCACTGTGTTTGCTCCAGCATCAGTACAACCAGGTACAGGAAATGTTTCTCTCTTTCTTTCAATTCACTTCTGTTCTGCTGCCTCTCTCTCTCTCTCTCTCTCTCTCTCTCTCTCTCTCTCTCTCTCTCTCTCTCTCTCTCTCTCTCCCTCTCTCTCTCCCTCTCCCTCTCTCTCATTCATACTGTACATACTGCATGTTGCATACACTGTTTAATCTTTCACTTTCTATTTGTCTGTTTCTTTCTCTATTTTTTTAACTGTCCATTGGGAACATCAATGCCTCTCTTCAGCATCAGTACAACCAGGTAAATGCTTATCTCCTTCTCTCTATTCACCTCTGTGCTGCTGCCTCTCTCACTTTGTCACCCCCCCCTCTCATTCATACTGTACATACTGTATGTTGCATACACTGTTTAATCTTTCACTTTCTATTTGTCTGTTTCTTTCTCTATTTTTTTTCTCTATTTTTTTAACTGTCCATTGGGAACATCAATGCCTCTCTTCAGCATCAGTACAACCAGGTAAATGTTTCTCTCCTTCTCTCTATTCACCTCTGTGCTGCTGCCTCTCTCTCTCTCTCTCTCTCTCTCTCATATTCATACTGTACATACTGTATGTTGCATACACTGTTTATTCTTTCACTTCCTATTTGTCTGTTTCTTTCTCTATTTTTTTTTTTAAACTGTCCATTGGGAACATCGATGCCTCTCTTCAGCATCAGTACAACCAGGTAAATGCTTCTTTCCTCTTTATTCACCTCTGTGCTGCTGCCTCTCACTTTTTCACTCTCTCTCTCCCTCTCTCTCTCTCTCTCTCTCTCTCTCTCTCTCTCTCTCTCTCTCTCTCTCTCATATCACTCATTTAGATTAGATCTGATCTCTGCTGAAAAGCTGGGATAATTACCCTGGCAATTTTACACAAAACAAATATTACCCTATAGGTGAGCTCGTAGATTATCTTTAAATGATGTGATTACTGTGCTTTCTTAGTTACGCCACAGCTAATACGAGCAGTGAAGTGGCAGAATATCTTAGCAGAGTTTTACCATTGTGGCATCTGCAATCGTTTTAGAGATGATGAATATTGAAATTTGACAACCTTCCATAAGTATTAAGGATTATAAGTTTTAAGGATAAAATGCCACTGCGTTCACCACATATGTGAGACTGCTCCGAGTTCATGGCTGATCGGATGGGTTAAATGCAGAGAAAAAATGCAAAAAATGCAGAAAAAAAAAAAATAAAATATCCTTAAGGGGCTTTGCGTGGTAGCATGTAGAAAAACATGGAATTGCAATTTGACGAGGAGTCTCTTTGAATTATCGTATTTATGCAAATATAAGCAACCCATTTTTTCCCATTTTAGATGCTCAAAAAATTTGGAAGGCGCCAAGAAATAAAAATTATTTAAATTAAATACAATTACTCGAGGAACTCTGTTCTCTGTCTGTCTGTGAATACGCCCATATATGGACATAGCAAGTGGCAACATAGCACACCCTACTACTACATTAAGAAATAATATTTAACATTCTATTTTTAATCTATTATTCAAGCAAAATAATCACAAGTTCGGTTTGTTAAAAGAAGTATTGTTATACCTAATTAGCAATATATTTTTGTTTTTTAGCGAGATATTTTAGGTTTTTCGAGAGGAAGAACACCAAGAAAGTATTGCTGCTTAGGTTCGCATGATAATAGAAATGTTATTTTGAGCCTGAAAAAACAGAAGAGTGGAGGGGGGCTTATACTCGCATATCGCAATATTATTTATTTATTCTAGACGTCATAGTATGACCCTTCCTACTAAGAAGCGACATGTTGTCTGCCGCATTTTGATCTTTGAAATTTACATGAATTCAATGCAATTTGTTATACTTGGTCCAGACCAAATTACTCAAACCACAGGTACCTTAATATTTAAGAACCCTTACTCGGTTGCTTAAAAAGAAGATAAAATATCTTCAGATTAACAAGTTTGCAATACACACCTGGGTTTCTCTCTGATTTGATGTTTTTCTGACCCCTCAAGAGTGTAACTGGTTTGTGTTTTTGTCCCACAGAACTACTCTGTGCTGGATGTTGGTCCACCTCCCACCGTCATCACACTTAACAACTCCATGTACTGGCAGGAGTTTGACGATGCTTGCGCATACGACTGCCTGGATGGGAAAGACTGCCAGAGTTTTTTCTGCTGTTACGAAGAGTGCAAAGACGGAGCGTGGCGGAAAGGCCGTGCGCATTTAGACATTTTGGAACTTGATGCATACTCACGGGTCTTCTTCCCCACCTCGTTCCTCTTGTTCAACATTGTCTACTGGATAGGCTACCTGTACCTTTAGCAGCCTCAAATAAGCAAGAACTTTTTTCGTCCTGGCAGAGACTGGATATATAAAAAACCTGGACATTGGTTACCGAAATAGAGCCAAGGTTATTAAAGAACTTCTCTGGTAGGTTTTGGCATCCCTAAACATGCAACAAGTGCATCAAGACCCACGCGACCAGGCTGTTTTTTATCGAGCTTTTTAACCAGTCCCGATTCTCTGGAAGAGATGTTTGCCTTTTGTTCTTCAGGTACCAGAGAATCAAAGTCTCACGGTGTCACTCTCACACACACAGTCTTGTCCTGAGAGATGGACTGTAAATGAGTCAAGGTGCGAAAGATCCTTTGGTTAAGACAACATGAGAAAAATGCCTTGCGAAAGACCTCCTGACTCCCGAATTTCCTGTCGACGTAGGTAACGGCGTCATCCAGCCATCAGTCAAAACCAGAGCGGCTCGTGTAAGTGCAGCTTTCCCAGCCATCTTTAGTGCCTTCTGCTGGAGAAGCCATCAGGCAAGAGAAACCTTAGAAAGGATGGCAGGAGCATCATCTGGTCTTGACTGAAAGCTAGTTTTCTTCAAAAGCACATTGGAGCTTTGGTTGGCCCCCCCGCTGGTAGATGCACACATGGCGTCAAACTTTCTTGATTCATTATTGCTGCATGTGATAATATAGTGTAATGCTATTCCCTGAATCGGCACAATCATTTAAATGCATTTTGAAAGAGCTGGATATATATTTAAAAGGTCTTCCTCTGAGCCTCCTCCCTCTGGGCCACTTTAGGAACACCTCCCATGGGATACGTTCTGGAAGCATCCAAGCATCCCAAGCCACTCAATGTGGTGGAGATATACTATGGGTTTCTCTCAGGTGGATGAGTTCTCCGAATTTCTGGCCCACCCCAGAAGAAATTGTTGGTTCTTCTGGTCCTAGCCCAAATTTCATGACCTTAGATTAGAACTTAGAATTAGATCAGTCAAATTGAGAGCTTCTTCAGTCTTTTTCAATGGCACATGCGAAGGAGGTCCAGAGGAAGACCACTGGAGGGTGTCGCTGTTCACGCTGCTGACCCTTGAACCAACCCCCGGGCGGGTGGTATGATGGATTGACTGCACACGTTTGCCTATATGGTTAGATTTTCTATAAAGACTTTCCACAAAAATAGTAACAATGAAGTCAAAGCTAAATTGATTAACTATATAATGGATTATATTTTGCTTTGAATAATACAATTTGTTGGTAGTATTAGTTTCCGAAAAGCTGTTAGCGGCCATACAGGAGTCTTCTAAATGCTTTTTTCTGTCAAGATCAGGGCCGAATGTTCTCGCAAACTTAACACGGCATTCAGAAATTTGTAGAGTTGTATACTAAACTGAAAATGGTCTGAGTTTATTTCTAATGTATTTCATTGATAAGTATATTAACTATTTAGAAGAGCGTGAGTTTGTTTTATGCTGACTGGTGGTAGAACACACATATGGAAGAGCTAAGAATAATTACTCCACGAAAGTTTACAGTCACTGAGACGTATTATTTATGAATTGTAATTAATTAAGAAACACTTCATTAATGTGATTGCAAAATGCATCGACCACGTTGCGATGCATTAAAAACAAAATTGAGATTGCGAGATAGCACATTTATAATATAATTGTCCCCAGATTAGAAAAACTAAAGTGTGAATGGCCACTTAAGACTTCCATATAAGTTGTCTTTTAATTATTTAAATGAAGGTAACTGACAGTTATTTTGCTAACTAACCTACGATTACAACTTGATCTACAATTCCCAAATCATTAAAGAAAAGTTGAATAATTCCTCAGCCCTGCAGCATGCATCTATTACCTTCTCAGGCTGAAAGATGGCCTTCCTGTTGGGCGTACATAAAGGGAAGAGCCCCCCAACTTCAAATTCCCTCATCTTTTATTCACTCTTATATTCCTAGAAATAAATTGGATTCATCTTGCTGGAGCAGCCATGCTGAATATCAAGTCTAAACTTTTCAATGAATGTGGACGGTCAACTCATTCTCATTCTCCGGTGCGAGTGTTTCCCGCTCTGTCCTTTTGCTTATCACACCAAGTGTTGGAATCAGACTCCTGATCGGTTTTAAGTATTATCACTGTGCTCATAAGCAAAAAGTTTTCCACGATAATTCCAGCCTTAGATTCACGTTACTGTAAAACGAACCCATTCACTAAGTACAAAATAATGTTAAAAATCTAGTTATTACCAAAGGATATTTAACAGCTGAAGAAATTCTAGGCAATCTCAAATCATGCTCAATATTTTTGCCTCTTTACGTTGTCGCATATTTATCGTCTCATTTAGATTATGTCTAATCTGAAGGCAATATTTTGTTCATCTCTCAAAAATAGCGTTTATTTTTTTCTAAAACTTTCTAAAGTTTTCCTCCTGCTTCCTCATTGGTTAGCTGTGGTTTCTAACATCGTGATCACCATGATGTGACTAATATGGTTCAGCGATCAGATCCAGATTTCTGTAGTGGTTATTTTTTGAGCGTTGGAGCTTGATGTGACCAGACGGAACGTGTCCAGCGCTTTGTACAGATTGTCTAGCCGTCTGCTAATGACACTCTGAGCAAGCAGAACTGTGCTATGAGTCGCTGCCAAGATGCTTCTTCACTTTTGTTTCACAACTGAAACGCTGGTGTTTTGTTTTTCTCGAATGTGTCAACTCGCTCTTGACCTGTTTTGCCGTTCTTTTTGCTGGAGTGCTCCGCCATGTTGTGATCGCAGCTGTTCGGTTTGGCATGCGGTATTAGGTGTTCGCTCATTTCAGTGGTGCTAGACCATCAAACCCTAGTTTTTAATCGTCACAAGAGCAGCCGTCCATGCTTTGTCTCGCTTCTTACACTTCTGACAAATCTGCCGAAAATTCCTGCAAGTTACCTTAAGCCATATGCTGGAGTTCAGTTCTATTACGCGGCTTTTTATAGTGCCATAATAATGACACCAATTTCAGTGAAGAAGGGTTCAGCTCGAAATAGAACATTCTGTGCATTAGTCTGTGATGAGAAAATATCAGATGCATATTTGATCACTTTTTGGAGATTGTTCAGCACTTTGCGTCTTTTTCGGTGGAGTGGATTATTATATATTGTCATATATATGACATTTCTGCTGAGTAAAGCATCCGCTAAACATTTTTCTTTTAATTTTTGTCATATTTCCGAGCAGGACTGAAATGTGTGGCTCAAACCGGCCTTCTACAGTATTTATTGATTTACTAGCTTATGATTCTTGCTAGTTTGTTATTTTTATTTTCTGTACTATTTTTACACACTAGGAATCTCAAATTTAAGATAAATGTAGAACAAGTTAACGAATGGATGCCAAAGAAACTCCGCTATGAAGATTTCTCCCAAGTTTGCGCATTATATATTTGTTTGCAATATTATTTGATTGTATTGCAATATTATAGTTCATTTTGTTACATTATACAGTGATAAGTAGCAATCCATGAACACATTTATGTCAGTGACTTACGTTGAGAGCAATTTTCAGATGTGGCGGTAGTAATAATACAACATATTTTTATTCAATTGCCCCGATCAGACAGTCACACTCCGTTTAACTCATTGTAATTTCTTGCTTTGTGTTTCCAATGCCAGTTTGGTGTGTATTTCTTGTTATTATGGTTTGTGGGTTCTCATCGTGTAGTAAGTTGGGGTGTCATTTGGATTTGATGATAGAGGGTTCATGTGAGTCTTTAAATGCAGTTCTGTTGTGTGTGCTATATTTTCATATACTGTATGTAGTTCTTTTTACGACTGAAATGTAAAAGTGCAGAGGTGAATCAGGTGACGTGTAATAAAAATCTCTTTCCCATTTTGGTGTTTGACTGTAATTGCGCCTAGCACAGTGCAAGCAGGTATGCAAGATGTATTTAATTGTTTACATACAGTATACAGTCTTTAAACATTGCATTTTACAGAATTAAAGCCATTAAGATTGTTGAAATCAAGTAAAGAGACTGTAAAAAAAATCAGTAGCCACTATTCACAATAATCATAATTTTTCTCCATCACTTTTCCATTTCTGGGACACGTGGCGCTGGATCGAATCCCAGCAACTCTCGGTCTGAAGGCGGGACACATATTTGGTCAACAAATCACAGAGCGGAGCACACAGACACACATTCACACTCTCACTAACCCCTATGGGCACTTTTTCAGACTCCAGTTCTCCTGAACGCATGTTTTAGACGGGAGAGAGATGGAGGACAACCCACACAAACAGATCATGCAAACCCCGTACAGATTCCTGACCGGTCTTCCAACTTGCTGTGAGGTAACAGCTCTATTTACTATCCCACTGTGCCACACATGATTTTTTCTCCAAATGTATTTTTAAAAAAATGCGTTAGCATCTCCTGAGCTTCATGGTCTTCATGGCTATAATGATTCCAAACTACAAGCCGCTGTTGAGTGATTCCAGCCAATCACCTGATACTTACTACAAGAACAGGTTCTGAGTTCAGGTTCTGGTGATTGAGGAACCAGACACGCACAATGAGACAAGTATGATTACAGAATTTTGTGTGTGTTTTTTACACTATAAATTTATATTTTTGCAGTAATTACAATTGCAATTTCAGGACTGTGTCTCTCCATTGAGCAAAACAACCATTTAACAAAATCCTGCAAGAAACATCTTGGTGCCCGTCTATACCAGGCATGGGAAAACTACGGCCCGGGGTCACTAAAAGTACGGCCCGGGGTCTGCTAAAAGTTTTAATCTGGCCTGCCGAACAGATATTTTGGTGTCTTTTTTTTTTCATTTTCATAAAGCGTATGTGTATTTTTATTCCCAGTGAGGTGATGTTGTCAAAACACTTAATAATAAAATAAATCAATTTCTTGGGCTCCGCCAAGGCTGCCCTTTGTCACCGATTCTGTTCATAACTTTTATGGACAGAATTTCTAGGCGCAGTCGAGGCGGAGGAGGGATCCGTTTCGGCGACCTCGGGATCGAGTCTCTGCTTTTTGCAGATGATGTGGTCCTGTTGGCTTCGTCACTTGCTCTCACTGGATCGATTTGCTGCCGAGTGTGAAGCGGCCGGGATGGGAATCAGCACCTCCAAGTCCGAGACCATGGTTCTCGACCGGAAAAGGGTGGAGTGCCCCCTGCAGGTCAGAGACAGGGTCCTTCCCCAAGTGGAGGAGTTTAAGTATCTCGGGGTTTTGTTCACGAGTGGGGGGAGGATGGAGCGGGAGATCGACAGACGGATCGGTGCTGCGTCCGCGATAATTAGGACGCTGCATCGGTCCGTCATGGTGAAGAGAGAGCTGAGCCAAAAAGCAAAGCTCTCGATTTACCAGTCGATCTACGTTCCTACCCTCACCTATGGCCACCAATTGTGGGTGGTGACCGAAAGAACGAGATCCCGGATACAAGCGGCAGAAATGAGCTTCCTCCGCAGGGTGGCTGGGCTCTCCCTCAGAGATAGGGTGAGGAGCTCGGCCATTCGGGAGGAGCTCGGAGTAGAGCCGCTGCTCCTTCGGGTTGAGAGGGGCCAGATGGGGTGGTTCGGGCATCTGGTAAGGATGCCCCCCGGACGCCTTGCTGCTGAGGTGTTCCGGGCATGTCCCACCGGGAGAAGACCCAGGGGCAGACCCAGGACGCGCTGGAGAGACTATGTCTCCCGGCTGGCCAGGGAACGCCTCGGAATTCTTCCAGAAGAGCTGGAGGACGTAGCTGGGGCAAGGGAAGTCTGGGCCTCCTTACTGAGGCTGTTGCCCCCGCGACCCGGCCCCGGATAAGCGGTAGAAGACGGTACGGTACGGTATTTCTTGCACTCTGTAAACACACGTTTATGTTTAACACTAGAACGAGAAAAAAAAATTAACATTTGTTTAAACAAAAATCTTTTTCTGCACTCGTTTTTGCACATGTATAGTGTATGTCAATCTGCTCCCGGTTAGGCCCGTTTGTCAAAAGCTTGAACCCATTGTGGCCCACAAATGAAAAAGTTTGCCCACCCCGGTATATACTGTCACTTTAAATTACAGATTGCTCAGGACAGTCTCTTATGGGCGCACTCATTCAACTATCCAGATTGTTAACTTTTCTTTTCTTTTTTCCTTCTTATCTGACACTGTAATGAATGATTCATGGCCCAGTAGCACGGATTGATTTCTTCACTGGCGTCTGTCAATAACACCCTGGGTGATTTTATCATTGTTCATTAATAGAATTCATTAAATGTTCAAGGAATCGTTCATCCACACAATAGAGATATTCTGTCATTATACGTTATTTCAATATTAATGTTTAACAATTCTAGCGATATAATCTCAATAGGAACTAGTAGTGGTGAACATTTTGAATCTTTTTAAAAAGTCATTTTTTTGTTATAAAAGGTACTTTCGCTGCATCTCTTTCAGCGGATGATGATCTAAAAGACAAAAACAAAATAAAAAATGAACTTTTTCGAGGCAGAATAGACAGTGAATGTATCCGGAGCGGTGAGATCTAAAAGTAGGTTAATGCTGTTAGTGCAGTATATGCATCCACGGAAAAGCCTTCTGTCTCAGAATAATTCACCAAGCCTTTACCAACCTTGAGAAGTGGGTCGGTCTGAAACGCACGGAATCCGGGAGGCTGATTACATTTTAGAATGTCACACATCGCATTCTCTGGGCAAATGGATAGATGACACATAATGTCAAAATGAGAGATAATGATGTATCTGACATTTCATCTGAAAGACTATCCCACCACAGTTCACTACAAGTGAGTCATTACACTGAGATAAAGACACATGTCTGCTGAGTCTGTTTGTATGTATTCTGTGTAGTTAGGGGGCAGTTGTGGTCCAGTGGTTGGGAGTTGGACCTGCCACCCAAACATTACATTGTTCAATCCCAAACCAATTGTCGTGTGGAATGCCCCCAGAATGCCCCCTACATGCCCGCCAGAGTGCCACGGCTTAAGGCTGCCCACTGCTCCTGGTTTGTGTTCACTTCACTGTGAGTGTGTAACTTATGGTCTTAACCCTCCTGCATTTCTCTTCTACTTCTGGCTTGTTTTCCGATGTTTCATGCGCATTTCATTGTGCATTTATGTTGGAATTGTCTGGTTTCTGTTTGAAGTATATGTATAGTTTTCATTGCATGGTTTTAAAATAAAGAGGATGTTCCCTGCATCATGGTACAGTCCAGGGCGGGGCACAGACGATCAGTGGCTGCCAGCTGTGTTTGATGGGAGGGTTAGAATGGCAATGGTGGTTGATGCTGGTTCCCAGACAATAGTTATTCCAATCTTAAGAGATTCCAGTCTTAAGATCTTAAGAGAAGCACCCTTTCATTTTATAAGCTCAAAAATGTGGGGGGTGCTTATATGCGCATATTTCAAATATACAGTTTCAAATAAACAAACACAACAAAAACCTACATTTTTAGGGTTTCATTTTTTGGTTTTTGTTTTTTTTGGGGGGGAGACGGGGCACATTTAGGAAAAAAAGAGTATATTTATTTTTCTTCACAGCCACAGTATTTTTTTATTTCACATTGTACCCTCATGTCATCCTGATAGCAATATCCATCCATCTAGTGTCTGAACTGCTTTTCCAAGAGAGCCTGCAAACTTCACACAGAATGACCCGATTGAGCCACAAATCTGAGCCTTGGATGGGAAGCAAGTAAATATGATTATAACTTTAACACTGGAGTTACTCAGTTTGGGAGATTACATGATCCCAGTGGTGCAATATCAACAATTCGAGGAACGTTCTTAGGAATAACAGCAAATCTTTGTAAACCTTGTGCTTTCTCCAAACCTTTGATATGTGCAGTTACTGTTTCTTCCGGGCATTCATTCAAATGTATTCATGATTTTATTCCTTTACATAAGCACTTTACATGCTCATAACCAAGTAACAAACTTAAATAAAATTTAAACCCCCCGGAAACCTTTTCATCTCAGATTTTCTGTAGGCTCCAGTTATGAATTATTAACTTTGCATTTGGCTTACCCTTTATGAAGTTAGTCTTTAGCATCACGAATTGCAGCGCTGTATTTGTCTTGCATTGTGGGATTTTTACCTTTTGTGACTTGAAGACATGTTGGAGGGGACAATAAAAAAATTTTTCAAGAAAAATTGACCATGCATATTTTATTGAAAGATGCTTTCAATATGAAACATTCATATTGACTTCTAAACCAACGCGCAATTCTTTGCCACTGACCAACCAAAAGCACACAATGCACAAAGTGTGTGTGTGTGTGTGTGTCTACAGACATAAAGGTGGGCCTGTAACTTGTGGTGACCTTTGTGTGTGTTTCTGTGTGTGTGTACATAATCATATAGTATTTATTTCTTACACACATGTGTTTCTATGAACACGCTAAAACATTTTTCGGGATTTGATAATATTTTAGACTATTCAGAATATTATGCTAATTTCAAATACTATTCTATATACAGTGTACAGTATGTACATTAGGACTGGGCGACTAGGACAAAAATCAGAATCTCGATTAATTGAACATTTTAACACGATTACAATTAGTGAACAGATGTTTTTTTTTATTTACAGTCTTTCACTGACAGGTTTTGTACAATAAAACTATGCTCACATATTACAAGTGAGAGACTTTTAAAGTCTACATTTGATTTTAAAATAATTGAAGGACAGACTACAGCTCCCATGTTCCCCTGTTTCCTTCATTTCTGCATTTGTGTCTGTAGTCACGTGGTTCATTGGTTTCACCTGGTCTTCATTTGTATCATTATTTAAGTCTCACCTGTTCCTATGTTCCGTGTCAGTCAATGTCGTTGCCCCTTCGTCAGTTACCTGAGTTTATCTGTAGGTTCTCGTCCTTATTTTATCATTAAACATACGTTTCTTGTCGCTACGGTCCCTGGCTCTGCTTCTCTGCTGGATCGTAACACACAGATCTTTATTGAGCATCAACAACTGAAATGAAAGCACACATTGCCCTTATCAAACAATCACTTTGTTCTTATCAACAAAAGTAATATGAATAACTTGTATATACTTTACATTTCTTGCATTTTCTATAAACAAATATTTTAATGGGAAAAGTATCAGTGCAAACAACAGATTGTTGTAATGAAAATCGAACTCTGTTACACCTTTGCATGAGAAGATCTTCGTGATTTTGTCATGACTATAGCAGAAACTATAGCAATGTTTCTACTCCAACTGAAAAGCCACTCTTACGAGGAGAGACACATTCTTTGCGTTACCTTTGTGCTTTGCGTTTTTCTGCAGTGTTACACTTGACTTAATTTTGTTCTATGTCATCCTTTAGTTCAGTTGTTTAGCTTTCCAGGCGTCCGTGCTACAGCCCTCTCTACGTAGAGAAACTCTTCACAGCATATTAAAGTATGTGACAATAATTGTGATCTGATTCCTGAAGTCAAAATGTGTCCAAACAACGGAGATTGGGTTTTTTTTTTTTTGTATAAGGCAAGTTATTGCTATTGTGTAGCTCTCCCTATGAGCTTAGTGGAGTCACGTAGAAGTTTTCATAAAGTTAAATGAATCTAAATAATCAACCTGGAAATACTTTTATCATCAGTGTCATTTTCACTGCTGTTGGCTTGTGTTTTCCTCTGATGTCGGCCAATACTGTAGCTGTTTGTGAGCAGGGATGGAATGTCATCGCCCGTCTCATCTCTTCACTTCACTTCCATAACCAAGCGTTTTGCCTCCTTAGAAAAGCATGATGAAAGTCCATCAGCAGCCAGATGCCACTACTTGAAAGAAGGAGCTGTGTGGTTCAGTCCTCCAGTCCTCCAGAGCTGCAGACCTCTCCTCTATTAAGGTTATATTCCACCTCCTTTTTTCTTTTTTCTAAAGCTTTCACAGTTCAGTTGTTTAGCTTTCCTGCACTAAGAGCCTTTGTATGAGTCCCTTTCCTGTCACATCTATTACACGAGGAAAAACATGACCTTTGTCTGTCAAAAAACTGGTCACGACGAGTGTCATACAGCATGTTTCAAAAGTCTGACAAGAACGTCCACCAGGAGATACTTGGGTCTGTTTGTTTGAAATCAATTTCACAGAAATGCTACTTGTATGCACGTTTGTAAGCATTTCCACACTCTAAATGAAATGAAAGTCTATTTAGAAGCCTTGCAATATCTTAGTTATCTGAAAAACAATTAACGCACCACGTTCGTTTTGTTGTAGTTTTGACTTGCTGTTGTTTCCAAGGTAACAATGAAGACAATGAGTAAATTGAATAAAGCGCTTCCACAAGAAGTCGAACTTGGCACATCAATTTCCTGCAAGACACGTTCAAACCGAGACTGCGAATTGAATTGTTGCTGACCAATTAATATAAGAGATTTTCATTGAACCTCTGATTTGACAGGAAAGTTTTTTATTACATTATGTATTTTCATTTTTGCCTGGCTTCTGAAAAGACGCTGAATTAAACACTCAATCAAAGTGCCACTGATTGGCACAGCATTTCCAAGTTGGAGGTGGATGTTCATTGTACAATCTCATTATTGAACTGGTGAAGCACAAAAGTGATTATAGTCGTTCTTTCAAACATTATTATCTTATAAATGGACGGAAAGTATAGACCTCCACATAATAACATTCATAATCTTAGAGGCTCTGCTGAAGTGTCTTACTGCTTTGTACTTATAACAATGACAGTCATGTTTTTCTTTCTGTATTAAAAAAAAATACCTGAGTTTTAAATTTGCTTTATTTTTACAATTATATACACTGTTGAATGTTACAATATTGAGTGTCACAAAAGGCATCAATAATATGTGTATAGAAGCATATAACAAAATATTCTAGACACAAATATCTATCGCAGCATCTTATGGCAACTAAACTGATTTCCTATTCCATCTTATCAGATGGAATTCCATTATCAATTATATTCATATCGATTTCTATCATTTCCCCATCTAGACAAGAATTATGTTATCAATCCCATCTTGACCAGAAAAAAAGCTTATGATGACTACAGAGCAGCAAGCCATGTCTCTTCCACTAAAGCAACAAATGCCAAGCGCAGCATCTTATGGTGACAAAACTGATTTCTGATTCCAATTGATTCAATTTTATGACGACTAAACTAAAGTGATTTGGAACTACACATCCAATGTAATGTTTCATTTTATTTCAACAATTAAAAATAATAAATCATTTATTGAAACTATTTTAAATTTTACAAAATGAAATAAAAATGTTAGAATAACAAACAACGTTTCAGAGAAACTGCTTCTGATGGTTCGCCATGCAAAAACGGAATAGTTTATGAATGTCTTTTTTGCCTTTGGTACGCATTTTAAGTCTAATTACAGTTTCATTACAATAACTATGCAAAAAACATTTAAACAAGCATCTCCAATAATTGCATTACCAACGCAAAGGAGGGAAACTGAAAGTCTACCCAGCTTAGGTTTTTAATTACTCCCAAAAAACTGTCACACAGAAGAAAAAAAAATATCACCTACTGTAATTCAGACATAGCTCATAATCCATACAGTTATAAGTATAAACACTGCATCATTTCAAAGGCAACAATGGCAGATTGTTTATCTGTATATGCGGTTTCTTGATAAGAAATCCAATTAGGGTCAGGCAACACCAGTTTCATTTCCCTTCCCGGCAATTACTTGCTACATGTTTATAAATGATAAGCCTTTGTGAGGGAAATATGTTTTAGTCATAGATATGCAAATAACTCATTATAGACGTCAAGAGAAGGAGAGACTCCTCTATCAGCACAGATCAAAAGGAGCATCACTTTGGTACTTGCCCTATAAAACCTGTATTCTTCCCATCAAAGAGTGTTTGAAGAAATTGTGGGGTGCCATGCCATCAAGCATTTCATCCGGCTGACAGCCACATTAGTCCCAAGGCATCCTGGGAAGCTCCTCTCGTCTAGCTCCTTTAACACAAGCAATTTCATGGGAGAGGATTTATTGGATTTATATTCTAATAGAATTACGCGTATAGCAGTGTAGCCATTTCAATACTGACGGATCCCTGAGTAGAGTCGGAACTACTCTTTCTAGAAGACACACTCTCCTGCATGAAGTTGTGATAAACATGCATGGGGATCACTAGTGTAGTTTGGAAAAAAGATGACACAATATGTTGTATTACACACAAAAACATGTCAGGGAGAAGCTTCCCATCCACCCTTTGAATTTTTTAACAAGCCGGATGAATTTTTCATTTAGAAAAGTGTTTGTTTACTGTGAAGACTCTGGACATATACTCCATTCCAGCATTCAGGAGGTAAGAAGCAACCTAAATGGAATCCGTCCATTTGAAATGCATCTTTTCAGGCTTTATCAGTACACTTTGTGCTCGGCAGAAAGCTCTAAAATAGCTTTCTTCTGCTTCCATTAGCTTTCTACTTCTATAGGTTATTGGACAAGACCGGTGCGCAAAATAAGCAAATACTAGTAGACCGAAAGATACAGATATGTGTGAGTGAACAGTTATGAATACTATACCTTTTCTGTTTGGAGATAAGGTGAGGCAAGCTCTTTTTATATGTGAAAATAAATATGATTAATAGCTCTGCACTGTAAAAATTTCCTTGTAAATAAGTGGTAACCTCCCGGGATTTTCTAATAGCACACTGTAATATTATGTTCACTTTTTTTTTTTTACAGCATAAAGCCATTTTAGTTTTATTTAAAACCTAATATTAAAGCTTTAAAGTCTTGCTTGATATTTGATATATTAACAGCAACTTTCCATTTTTTCCACAAGAAAATAAATCTGATTAAAAGCACACACTGTAAAAATGTCCCCGTAAAAAAATGGGGTAATCTCATGGTTGTGGTTTCCGATACCACTATAAAATTATGATTGATTACAGTTTTTTAGTTTTTTTTTTTTTTTTTTTTCAATTTACATCATAATGCAGTTTTAATCTTATTTCATTTATGATATATTGTCAGTAGCTTTCCATTATTAGAATAAAACAGCATTTTGCTGTAAATTACCCATTACAATAATTAACCTGCAATAACATTGCACGTGAAACTGAATGTTTGATTTCTACTACAGCAATCTGGCAGATTTTGATTGAGAATGCAACCAGAGGAAATGTAATCCTTCTAAACACCTTCTCACTCCGGTATGAAGAGGCATTTCTGTCTGAATGATTAGATTTTGTCTCTTCTCTTATTATCCAGGGCTGCACTGACAGCTCTACCCCGAGGTCGGGTTTCTGCTTCGCGCTCCCTAATAGATCTGATTTCTCCTCACCCTGATGGGATCGGTAGATTGATTGCTTTAGTCTGGCACCACACAGTGGTGCAAGAGCAAGATAGAGGGTGTTCCCATGGAGACGTGACTAGCAGTGTCTAACACAAGGAAGAAGAAATCTAATATTCAAAATCAAGCCGACAAAACAACTGTCAGGTCAGTGCAGGACAGCAGTCACACAATCAACTTGTCCTTTATTTGCAAACCCATTATACATAGTCTTCTTTTTGTTTTTTACAGAATGAAAGAAATATTTACATCACTTTCTGGATTTTTCCAAGTTGTTAAACATTTATCATACAACAGTCACATATGAAGTGGGTATATTTCTGAAGAGATAAAAAGTAGCTGGAGCCTATCAGCATATGTAAAAAAAAATATGCAAGGAGGCGGAGATGTGGGAGGGGCATTTATGTCTGGTTGCTAAAGCCACACCTATCTATCTCTTAATCTGTCAATTAATCAAATCAAATCACTTTTATTGTCACATCACCAACAGCTTGTGAGCCGCGGTGAGTGAAAAGCCTCAGTGCAAGCTAAAGACAAAAACTAAAATAATGACAAGAACAAGATGTAATGTGTTACAATAATAAAAAAATAGGTAATGTAAATGTCTTAATTTAAGTGTTTAAAAGTTTAAATGTTCAGCAGCCTGACAGTCTGGGTAAAGCTCTCTCGTAGTCAGCTTGTGCGTGCCTGGATCTTAAGAAAGATAAAAAATAAATAAGTAAGCCACTATAGTAGGATTTTAGTGAGAGGTGTTGACACGTGTTTCACTATGGGTGAAAAATTAGCACACATGATGAAATAATACAAAACTACAAGACACGTTTGGAAAATACCAGAGAGAAATACAACACTATTGAAGAAAAAATTGCGTATACAATACAATTTTAGTGAAAACCGAATGTGGGCGATGTGTTTCACGTTCTATGCATTTCTGACACAGTTTACCTGGCACCCACACACATTCCTTTATCTTTTCTTATGTCTGTGTGTTCTGCAGAGTGCAGGTCTATGTGTGGTTTTTCTGTCAGAGTCTCTTTTTTTCTTTCCTTGAAAGGCCTGGATGTGTGGATGTAGAAATACAGAAACAATACGCTTTACATTTACATTTTGAAATAAAATTCTTACGGTGTTTACTACAGCTGTGTGATGCAGTTACAATTTCAGTTCAAGGATTTTAACACACATATTTTTATATCTATTTACGTATTTAATTTTTGTATTTATTGCCCATTCTATCCTTCATTCATCCAGTCGAATAAAGCATCAAAGTAGGATCCAGCTTGAAAATGGCATTTGGGAGAGAATCCCCAGGGTGACATTTAATGAGCGTGGGTTGGCAAGCGCTTTGCTTTTCCTGGACACTTTATTATGACATGTATTATGTCACTGCCTACTCCGGTTTATTCCTGCTGCTCATTGTTCTCTTGAAAGTATCAGAGGAAAAGTGTGGAGAGCATAAAGTTCAACCTGAGTCATATTTACCCACTTTCAATCGGACTGGTTACCAACGTCTAAGTTCTTTTGCTGCCGGTTAGGTACGTCAAGTGACCTGACACTTGAATAGAGCGTCTTGATTTCACAGCATTTGGCAATTAGTCAGTTTATATTAGGCTTGTTTTAATTCTAGGTCATTATGTTATTTACATGTGCGTAATTAATGAGAAAGCAGCTTTGAAAATTCCTGTACGGAGACACATGCACACACATGCAAACATGTAAAGCATACGCGCCATGGTAAATGTTTCTTTATTTCTGTTTTTCAGCCAATAAAATCGTATATGCATGTCTGCCTCCGGAACCTATATTTATGGAAATAAATTATTTAAAGAATGATTGCTCCTGACTTCGAAAAGGGTTTGCTCATATTTGCATGCACATTTCAAATATGCAAATTAAAGCACCCCCTAATTTTTTGAGCTTCGAAAATTGGACATTTTTGGCCAATCACATGGCAGAAACGCAATGCATTCAGTCATGTTAACATGGCCAAAACAGTCTGCTATGGTTCAAATCGAGAATCAGGATGGGGAAAGGATACGTGGCATAGTTGTTGGTGCATGACGTTGATCTACTACTGCTGATCTACAGAGAATTGTCAGAAAAAGAGAAAAAAAAACCCAGTGAGCGGCAGATCTGTGAGTCCTACCCCGTGTGTGTATGTCTTCTTTGTTTTTAATCCTGGTGTCTTTCCCCTATAGTTTTGGTTTTAGCGATACTACCAAAGGTTCTAATAGGCAAGAAATAGTCCCGATGACCCTAACAACACAAGGCCCTCTGGGCACCTATAGACAAGTATATACATAATTATACAAGTACTGTGGTACTCCGACTTACCAATGGCTCTACTAATAAAAGCATCAAGTTACGAAGCATGTCTTTGAGAAAATATTGTCTTTAGTTACAAAATATTCAAAAAAACACTTGTCGGTTACAGAGATCTGGCTTCCAAAGTACAAATTAGTGGGTCTTGTTCCTAAATGGCACCTTTCTTTTCTGTTTTCTTGAAGCACGTTGGTGTGTGTATGTGTGTGTGTGTGTGTGTGTGTGTGTGTGTGTGTGTACATAATCATCTTCTCTCACTCCCCGTTGTCATCACAAAGCTGCTTGACCTGGACAGTAAATGAAACTCTTCTTATTCTTCACTTATTCACTCTTCACTTATTCTTTGCTTTAGTCCCACAGTACTAATTTTTATGTTTTATTTTTCCAATAAATGATATGTAACATGTTTTTGTTACAGTTATTACCAATATTTTATAATTTGAAAAAATATTGACTGCATTTGGGGGGCTTAGAATGGATTAGGGCATTTATAGTGCAAAATGTGTTTTTACCTTCAAAACTATCCCCTAACGAAACAGCTTTGTAAACAAATTAATTTAGTAAGTAAGTTAGTAGAGGTGCCACGGTATACACTGTATACTATACAGTATATAGAACAGGCATATAGACAATAGACTTCTTAACCCCCCAACTACTTGTTTCTGCAGTTAATTTAAATTCTTAAATCTTAAAAACAGTGTCGGCAGACAGGAACATCTACAGATGAACTAGGACTAGGGCTGAGAGTTTACACGCTGTCTAGTCTGTTACACAGTGTGAAGGTCGTGCGTCAATGTGTAGCGTCCTGAATCTCTTGATTCTCATGGGTCTGGACAAACTCCAGACTGAAGTGCATCAGAGCCAATTTCACAAGACCATTCTTGCTAAAGAGACCTATCGATGTGACAGATGGTGTGTTGCTGACGGGGCAGAAAAGATGTTCTTTGCTGTTTCGATGCGTCACTGATAGGGTGAGCGGACGTTGGGTCACCTCGTCTTTCTGAGGCTGCGTCGAGCAATGCAAGAGATGACGCGTCAAAGAAGCACAAGCAGCCTCAGCCATTACAATTCACATGCAGCAAAGTGACAGGCTGCAGTCTCTCGAGAAACACTTGAGTAATGCAGAAATGTGCATTGCTTTGACATAAAATATACATGAAGTGATATAGTAGTTCTTATAATAGAAGTAGTGTTTATAGGTACCTACGTTTTTCACATGCCGGATTCTATAGCCCAGATAAAGCTGCAGAACAATGTTCAGTGTTCACCTGAGCAGGGACAAATTCGAGCTCTTTTCACAGAATGTCATACATCATAAAACAATGCTTTGTGTGGCCATATAGTGGAACTTAAAGAGGTATGTGCTTTGTGCACTATAACAACTTTATATACAGAAAATTAAGATTATTGTTGTTGCCGTTATTATTATTATTATTATTGGATCTTTTTTTAATCAAAAACACTACATGATCCAAAGATAGATAGGATGGGGATGGGGTACAGGACGGAGTGGAGCAAGAGAGAGATATAGGAAGGGAAAATGGGAAAGACAAAAAGCAAGAGAAAGGGAGGCAAGAGAGAGACAGATGCAAAGAAAAAAAGAGGAGCAAGAGAGAAAAAGAGAGGGAAAAAGTGAAAGTCAAAAAGCAAGAGAAGAAACAGATATAAAGGAAAGATAGGAGCAGGAGAGAAAAAGGGTTGGAAAAGGTAAAAGCAAAAAGCAAGAGAAAGGGGAAGAGCAAGAGAGAGAGAGAGTGATAATTTGATGAGGAGAGAGAGATAAAGGAAAGAGAGGAGCATGAGAGAGAAAGGTAGAGAAAAAGCAAGAAAATGGGGGCGAGCAAGAGAGAGAAACGGAGGTAAAAATCAAAAGTCAAAAAGCAAGGGGGGGGGGTAAATGAAAGAGAAGAGTAGGAGAGAGAAAGAGATGGAACAGGTAAAGGCAAAAAGCAAGAGAATAGGAAAGAGCAAGAGAGAGAGAGAGATGTATACATTAATGAGGAGCCAGAGGTATAGATAGAGAGAGAGAGAGATTATGGTATGTATTACTCATCCTACAGAATGTTCACAAATGAAATTCTTTGAAATGAGTGAATCTCACAAAAGTTCCAAGAAAAACAGCTCCGTCTCTTTACATCACGTACAAACCCACAGTAATTTCATCACAAGAGACAGTTGAATTCTCCAGGGAAGCTGACAACCACAAGATTTGTTTCACACTATTTTCTAAATCTTTAAACTGTCAAAATAGCACGTATTAAGGCTTTCTCTAATAAGACCTCCGATTGCCCTACATTTAATCCTGACTGTTGGGTTCAAAAGTTTAATGAGATGAGATTTAAGACAAATTCATATATGGGATTGTGATTATTTTATGAGTCAGGCCGACTTAGTAGCAGATAAGATGACGCTAAAATATTTAGATATTTTAAAAGCAATACTTTTCACTCGGTTCGGAGAGCGCTTCCAAATCTTCAAGCTGAATTAAGAACTATTAGATAAAATCAGTGTTTATAGTGTCCAACTGAGTCGAGTGCTGCTAGAATTTAGCAATCACTGATCACATATTTATTACTGAATTAAAGAGAACATTCAGGATAATAAAGTACAGATGCTTTTTGCTTTTGATGTTACGTGAACATGTCTCCATCCATCCATCCATCCATCAAACTTTCAGAGCAAAAACCTGAAAATAAAAAATGCCCCCTCCTTAAAAAACGAGGCGAGTATGTGCCAAAGGTATTGAAAAATAACAAAAAAGAGCCATTTTTAAGGTATTGTATTTTTCACAATTGCTTCTTCAGTTTCTGGGTCACGGGTGGCTGGAGTCAATTTCAGCATTTCTAGGCCTGAAGCATCACAGCCAAACCATCACAGAGCAGGACATACGGACATTTATTTGGACTGCTAGAGAAAACCAGGAACCTGGAGAAATCCTACAACCTCAATGGATTCTTTCTATGTGGATACAGCCTCAGTTTGGGTTTTGAATTTGGGTTCTCCTCGCTGTTAGTTGTCTTCATCACACAATTTTACTCAAATACCAATAAAAGCATTTTAAATCACTAGATATTAGGTGGGTTAAAATGTCTCTAGGCAAGAAAGGAATTATTTTGAATTAATGGACAGCCAGTAAAGGGTCCCACACACGTGTAAAAAGTACCTGAAAACCATACTTAAGTAAAATAACAGATACCTTACTGTAAAAATGACTCCATTACAAGCTACAAGTAACAAATTCCCAGTAAGACTTGAGTTAAAGTTTTAAAGAACCCGGCTTTAGAAGAACTAGAAGTCTTTTACTCATACTAAATTAAGCCTCAAAAAACACTTTTCTTTTATTTTCTTTATTCATGAGGTTTTACTTCCTAATATAGAAATGAAATGTAACGCCTCAATGTTTCAAAACAGCAGAACAAACTAGACAACAAAGAAACAAAACAAGGGTCCGCCCAATAAATTAACCGCGGTAAAAAAGATTCCATTGTCATGCGCAATAACATAGTAACAAGTATGTCGGTAAGTGTCAAATCAATGTAGTGGAGTAAAGAGGCCATAACTCAATCAAAAATGTAGTCAAGTAGGGAGTAAAAGTTGCTTATATTTTTAATACTCAGTACAAGTAGCCAAAAATATTTAAGCAAAGTGACAAAGTTGATTTACTTAAGTACTCTAAACACAGCACACACGTGAAATAATAACAAAACCTGCTGTGCCTCGATGTCGCCCACATTAATGTCCTATTATTTCTGATATACATTTTTGGGTGCCCAATGAAGACGGTGGTCTTTAAAGTCAAAGCCAGACTCGGGATTTGCTCTTCATGACGGAAAAAGTTTGTAAGTGCAAACGCTGCGGTTTCAGTCCTTGCCTTAGCAAACTTGTCTCTAAATGTGTCCTTCATAGGCGTCTGAAGGTCGTCAAGTTCTAAAGTTATTCTAACAACGTCTTCCAAATGGACACAACTCACTAAACAAGTACAACCCTCAGTAGTCTTAACTTTTTAAGAAGAACTCACAAAAAACAAGATGGCTGAACACTGCATAATAAATAAATATCAGTTCGGCAGGGGAAAGCTTTGGCATCCCTGGCCTCCAGCTAATGAGAGCATCATCAATATGGATGTCACAATGAATCCACGACTTTCTCTGCCACTGACATGGCTTGTGTGCATTTCCTGTGTAGCTGCTTTTTTCCAAAGCCCCAAAAAGCCCCCGATCACAACAACGAGGAAGCATATGACATCCCCTCGCCGTAGCTATGGAAACGGGCAGAACATCAACATTAGCAGCAGGGATTTTGGGAAAACTCTTTTAACACTGTCAATCATCGACTTGTGTAGTCACAGCTTGACAGGAAAATTAGCATGACTGTTTTCCCCATGAATTGGACATCCGCACACAACAAAAATTACAAATGTGTATAACGATGAATGAATTAAAAATGGCATAATTAGGGTTTTGAGCCCAGAGGGTTGGAACCACTCTTGTATTCGTACAATTATTATTATTATTTTTCCCCATGGATGGAAGTGCGCTTTTTCGGGAAAAAATAAAAACTCATGTTTACCCTTGTATCTCTGCGTGTCTTACAGTCAAGTCATTTTAAATAGAGAGTAAAAGCAAATAAAACACAAATATTGTTGTTTTTTTATCAACATAGATTAGCCCCTCATGCTAATGTCCATAAATAATGTTTGACCCAAACGTCAACAGATTTTTTTTTATAAAAAAGAAACTGGTTAAATAAGAATCTGATAAGAAATCTAAATAAGAAATATGAGTCTCCAATTCAATAATCAGTAAATACATATAAAAATGAAAAAAAAATCCCTCAGCTCGAGTTGTAACAAGAGGCTGAACAATAAGTACCATACAGTATATAATGTCACTGTGCTACAACATTTAAAAGTTAAGACATAGAAGGAATTTGCTTTAGGAGACTGTTCTATGTGTACGTTCTTGTCATCTCAGAGTCGCTGGAATTCAGATCAATTTGTTCAACAGCACCAAATCAATTTGTTGCTAAAAGTCATTTGATTTATGTGAACAACAAATCATTTTTCCATCGGTGTATTTAAAGTACAGTTTTTCAATATATTTTCAGTTATTATCAATATACTATCACTTTGTTTACTTTATATTCAATAATAATCGACATACAATGTATATAATAATTGTTAGTTTCATATAGAGTAATCATACTAATTCACAACATAATCATATATGTATTTATTCAATATTATTTTTAGAAAATTTTTTCCAAAAATACTAGATTTTAAATAGAATATTATTCATTAAAGTTAAAGGACATATTGTCGGCATAATTAGTTCAAACCCTGAGGGCCAGTCCTCTAGATTTGAACTCCATTTGAAATAATAATTCTCGAAAAATTTAAATTTCCTATAACTATGTTTTCATAGCTTTTAGATCTATAAAATAACAAGCAATATCTAAGAAAGAGAGAAATGATTCAAGAGTATACAACTGGAGAATGATTTGAGAAAACGAGACAAGAAATACAATGGTCTAAAAAAGGTCAGTGCTAACATTACCATATTATTTGGTGCACATTGTATAAAACAAATCACCCCTTTATTTTGCGCATGCTTAGCCTGTGCTTTTCTACACGCATCATAAAAGGCTCCACCATTCCTGCTTGCAGCTAAATTCATAAATAGATTTTCTTCTTTATTCTGCCCAGATGAAACTCAGAGAAATGTTCTTTGGAACAACAAGAAATGAAGAATCTGTAGCGTGTGGAATAGTATTGATCTTATTGAGCATCTTATTACGTTGTACAACTATGCGCTAAGGTTTGATTATTCCGAAACCTTTCCTAAGCTCTAAGCTCATGCAGCTTCTTGATTACAAAGACATAGTCCTTTTAATCCCATTCTAATTAATACAGGTTTCAGCGTGCGCTATAGGGAGAAGAAGGGCAGTGGAAATGAGACACAGACTACAATCAGAACGCGAACAAACTCAGTCAGACAGTTGAAAGGACAATTAGAGTATCTGTCTTGGTGTAACAAAGGAGCAACGGTTTAATTCACATTGTAAAATTGTCGTGTCAGGTGAAACCTCCTACACGGTTAGTGGGAATTTCTGCTCTTCGACATCGGCCACAATGGCGGCGAAATAAAAGAGATTACAGATTAGTCAAATGTTACATTCATATGCAAATTCAGATCTGTGTGTTTATGAAGGCATTTCGACTGCATGAAATAGCCTCATTCATCATCTTTGGGGTTTTTATGCGCCAAACAGACACTGTTTTCCCCGGTGACTTGCGTTGCATTACAGTCACACATTGAATCAACTTCATGCTTCAGCTGAAAATCGAACCCACAGGACCACATCTATTCTTTTGATGCATGCAACTAGAAGACAAAATGTATGTAAGTTTACGAATAAACCCAAGAGCTCAAACCTGTTTGCACGACACTGCACGGTTCTCAAAATAATCGTCTACCAATTATTCCCCAGTTCATACAGGAGAAGAGATTCATTCTCAAGAAGAAACCAGCTTTGTTCAAACGAAGCCATTCGCTGGATGTTTTATACATGCATTACTGTGTTTTATACATTATAAGGACTTTTAAAACGTCCTTGTAATGTTCGTTTTCCCCCCATCAACCAAATTAGTGTTTGAGACTAATCCATCCTGCAAGTTCCACATTTGTAACAATTACAGTGAAGGTAAATGGATCAAAAAAGAACTTGTATCTACGGCCTTTGAGAAAAGCAGAACATTAACGGTTAACTTCCTGTCGGCTTTCAGACCTTGTTAAAAAAAACTCTTGGAAAAACCAGGTCTCGCGACTATCAGAAGCCAGAAGAAAGCAGATTTTTTTCCCACTCACACTTCACAGTTTTCTAGACGGTGTCACTGGGCTCGGGTGCAAAAGCAGTGAATGACATTTGACGAGTGCAGTTATGTGCTCTTGCACAAAAGTATAGAAGGATTCCCAGACTGGAGATAAGACGAATATAAGGTTGGAACAACACCGGAACCCGTTTTCCCGCAGGCATCATCCCTCAAACAAGCATAAAGAACATGGATTAGATGGTGGGCGATGTAGCTCCACAATAATGATTCATTCAGTGTTAACTAACGTAAATCAATGCTGGCAGTTTGGGTCCAGATCCAGCTCTTTAAATTCCATTTACATTGCATATTAAGTCTTGAATGGAAAACCTGGCTAAAAAACCTCAGAGATCGGCTGAACAAAATGAAGGACAAAAAATCTCTTTGGATTAGCTACAATGCAGACATACCTTGCTTTGCCTTAAATAATGTACTTTTCCACACAGTGATTCAATATTCTCCTAAAACAGGATGAAAAAAATGTAATAATTCGGTGAAAAAGAAACTTATGAAGTGTAAAGTCACTGCACCTATCGTGTTACTCACAAGGGCCTGATATGGAGCCACAATATGATTTGGAAAAAGAGTGAAAAATATTTTATATCTTTATATCCAAAATGTTGTATTCAGATTTTTTTCTTCTCATGATTTTTATTTTTATATTCATTTTGTATAGATTTTTTCTGGAGCAGTTACAATACAGTCACAATATTTGTCAGGAGCAGTGGGCAGCCTTAAGATCAGCAGATCCAACTCTGGACCAAAACTTAGATAAAATGATTAATAGCACCTTTATTTGTCCCACAAATTAGACATTTACAATATTGCACAGTAATATTTTACAAACCGAGTAACTTGTTTTGTAACTGAGCATATGTTTAATCAGCGGCACTGAATCAAAATGTAAAAGTGTGTGCGCTGCATAAATAGTAAGCCACAGTAATGACAATAATAGCAATAATAAGCAACCTTTCTGCAAAACTTTCAGCTTCTAAAAGATTAGTGCAGTGTTGCTTTTCTCTCGTTCTACCAGCGTGTCTTGAGGAATGCAAAAATGTGTAATGAACTGTACATTCTCATTCGTATTGTTGCAAGTGTTCGGGATTTTGGGTCTTGGTTAGATGAGATATTCTCAGGTCGCATGTAGTATTCTTGGGTACACATGGATGTGTGGGTAGAAAATAAATAGAAATGCACTTATCAGAAATTTGGCCGAGAAGATTTAGAGAGCCCGGAGAAACCTTTCCATTCCATTCATATTTACACCAGAGGCATCTGCTCAGCTGATGCAAGACCCTAAAGATACGGCAGATTTTAAATTTACCCCAGTTGTAAATGTCAAGTGACTTTTCCCAGCAGCCGAAGAAAAAATCTCAGATTCAACTGATAAAAATTCACCAAAAAACATAAAAAAATCTTTACCTGCTAGAAAAAAAAGCAAAACTTTTTTGTGTCGCTGTGTTATTAAGGCTGCCTGCTGCTCCGGGTTTGGGTGTGTTCCCTGTGTTCCACTATACGCATCTAGATTAAATGCAGAGCTCTGTACATTTTTTTCCACTGAGGGACTGAAAAGGATTTAAATTAAAGGGACTATTTGATTAAATTTAAATTAAAATGACCAAATTAAGGGATCCATCTAATTTTATTTAAATTCCAATTCAATTTGTCCAGAAATGCATTTCATAATTTTAAAATTTGCATTCAAGTCAGCATAGTGTGCATCTATAAGCTCAACTTTACCCAGAGACATTACAGAGTCACTGTACTATAATATTTGTCAATAATAGCAGCTTTCTCAAATTATAACTTTTCTTTTAGTGTCTAGACTGAAACTGTATTAGTGGTAGAAATGTACAATGAAAAGGGTTTTATTTTTTCTGGCAAGCACTTTAATGATCAGAATGCTATTTTAAGATTACTGACATATTTATCTCCACATGAATCATGTAGAAGTGTGGCAAGGAAACTGCTGCTCTGCTTTGTGTGATTCAGCAACGTGATCCAAAGAAAGTTTTGCGTAAGACTGACTCAGAGGAACTGATTTACCTTAACAAAATTGTCCTAATGATGCCAGTCATAATCATCATCATCATCATCATCATCATCATCTCTCTCTCTCATTAACTTTAATATCTTAATTTATAAATCTTCTTCAAAATTAGGTTTAAAAAATTTTTTGAGTTGTGTTCCCACGACCCTGCAAAGGTCTAAGTGGTAGAATATGAATTTTTCTCTGTTTAAACCTTTAATTTTGCCGTAACTCAATGAGCAAAACTACTGTTTGAACAACAAAGGTTGTTGCTTCGATTCCCAGAGAAAATAATATAGCTGTTTAGCTTTAAGAACTCAAAAGTAAATAAAGTATAGTTTAGGTTAAAAGATCAGCTTTTTGCATAATTGTTTACAGTTAATTGTGACTTCACTTGTTGAATGTATTCTGGTCAATGAATCTTAATCATCATCAATTGAGTTTTTAAATCTTTAGGACATTACACATTACAATACAATAAGTATTGAGATTTCAACAGGACATAGAATTTTTCTTCAAAAACAGACACACAAATACAATGTGTTACTTTGTAAATTCCTCCTTTATTTGGGTTTCAAATGTTGGTGTACAGCTTTGACTATCTGAAGTAGGTGCATAGTTACTATAGTAACTGTATTAATATATACTATAGAATGACTATAGATGTGAAAGTAACGTTTGATATAAACAATCATTTAACAATTTGCCGTTTATTGTGGGCCACTGCGGATCCCTTTCAGAATACGCCTCAGAAGAACATCGTCACTCGGACAGTGCGTCGAATAAATATTCTTTAGTTGCCCACGTTACACAATATCATTTAACATCTGCATTGTGGTTGTTTTAAACAGATATAAAATATAAGCAGGATTTCCAATGTTCTCCACGTGTCACGGACCAGCGGTAGCACCAAAGAAGACTATTGAATGGAGCAGAAGATCCCACGGTTTCTCTTCTAAAAACCTTTTCTGCTAGTCTCTTTTAGTTTCTCAAGACAGACCAGGTCGATAAAGAACAAACTACAGCTGAAGTGACATTTAAAACGTACAACGGTTTTCGCACGCAGACCGTTGTGGACAAAGTCTCAGTGCTTCTTCAGTGGAAGGAAGGCTCAGATGTTCCAGTGGAGACCGATGTGAGTCGCGAGCAGGTAACACATGCCAATGGTGCAGGTCATCAGCATCATCGGGAAGCCCAACCTGCAAAATATAATATTTATTTACAATCTGGCCATAATAAGATGTCTAGCCAATACTTTTAGACAGCTCTTATATCTCTTCTTGTTACGAAAGTTGTCAAAGAAGCATTTGAACAAGCCAGATTGTTTTCACACCAGGAAATTTTGGTCTGAATAAACAATTAGAAGTACCTCGCGGACCTTCTACAGAGTTGTTTGTTTGCTTGTCTTAGATGTGAGATCTTGAATTTTTACCAGGAATATTCTACTAGTGTTTGCGTGGGTTTTCTTCCAGGTCTTCAGTTTCCAACCACAATCAAAAAACCTACGTTTAGGACTGGCCTGGCCAACCTGTGGCTCTCGAGTCTCATAGCTTAAAAAAGACTCTATTTAAAACTCTTTAACTAGTTTCATGCGGCTCTTCAGGAGCTTTCACACTTGTGACATGGATAAGGAATGCCAGAAGTCTCACTAAGCAGCATAGTAAGAGAAAAATGAAAATGATTCTATTTTTGTTTGTGGACTTGCTAGAACTGAGAGTTTGTCTGTGAGACATATAATGTTAACTGCTGAAAAAAAACAGAGGCGCGTGTGTGTGTGTGTGTGTGTGTGTGTGCGCGTGTGTGTGTGGGTGTGTGTGTGTGTGTGTGTGTGTGTGCATGTGTGTGCGTGCATACATGATTAAGGAATGGGATGATGTTTATGTGTGCCCGTGTATATGATGTGGCTCTTTGCAGTAACACAGAAAAAAAAGTGGCTCTTAGTCTGTGACTAGTTGTGTTGTCTCTGTGACTCAGAGAACTGGACAATTGACCATGTTAGAGTTAGAACGTGACTGTGTGTGTCTGTGTGTCCATCTCTGATTGGTTAGCCAACCCAGTGTGTATGTGTCCCGCCTTTAGTCCAAGTTGCTGTCTCCTGCTCCCCTTTACCCAGAAATGGAAAAGTGGTTAGAAAATGAAAAAATACAGTATATGTATGCAATGTTGTTTATGAGCAGAGTCATACCCATTCTCCGTCATCTCTTTTGCTAAACGTTGTGAAAACATATTGCTATTATATTTTATTTTTTCACAAGAGGTGCGACACAAAGCATCTTCCTACACGGAATTGTAGCAAACGTTCAACATTTCACAATGGAAAACTTCAACAACAGAGAAGCTGTTTGCATTTACACTTCAAGCTAACTTTCCCAGAGTTGTTTTACACCAACAAGGCCGTTGTGTGGTCTTTTCAATAAAGTCGAGTAAAGTAGAAAATTTCAACTTTATTCATACTTGCACAAAATGCCTGAACCAAAAGAGAAAGATTCAATGCAAGTAAACCAAACAAGTCGAGCGTCAATACACTCTTGATCTCATCCGTCATTTGGTTTTCAAATGTCTAGCCCTGACTTGAAAAAGGCAGAAAGTTGAATATTAAAGACAGGAAAGTTTTAAATTCCCACACTGTCTGAAAACTATTTCAATATGTGACTTGGTGAGCAGAAATGAGATGTAGCACAGCACGTCGTCATGCTGATGCTAGTAGTTTCCCAGAGAACTCAACGGAATACAAATATTTCGCTTCAGCGTCCCACTGAAGGTTCATTCATCAACTTCACCCCGCTCCGCTCCCTCTTTTATCCCTATTTTTATCCGATGACATCTCTGAAACAGATCTGCTGTATTAACTCCTGCTCTGCTGGGAGTTCATGTATGTTTATGTGTGTCTGTGGCTCGACGGGGTCTCTACAGCCTCCTGCTGAGGAGCATGGTGGATGTTACGGAGTGTGCACAAAGTAGAATTTAAGGGCGTCTTTTAACACATTCAAGTGGAGTTAAAGGCAGCAAACAACAGTATTAAAATATGATCTCTAGGCATTACGCGTGAAGTCAAAGGAAGTTGATGTAACAGACAGATGATACCAGTCCCCCCATTTACTATAAGCTGCTTTTCTCTGCCTCGGCAAAGCCATCAATTCTCGGAGACATGTGCAACATACTTTCCATCCAGGCTTTTAAAAACATCCATGTGGCGAGTGGAATTACCAGTGTAATTACAACTGGACACTGGCCTAATCTCTGCACTCCATCGACATGCATCAGCGGCCTTTCTGACCTGCAGTACAACGTGTTTTATCTGTCCACCAGGATTAAACCCACGTAGACCCTTGCATTTTATATATGATATGACACAACATCAGATAAGCGTGACTTTGGGGTAAATCAGTATGAAAGCTGTAGAAAACTCAGGATACAAATGTAGTTTCGAACCTGTTTGTGTATTATAAATAATAGATGATAATAGCCACCAATTGTTTTAGTAAATCTATATATTTAAATTGAACCTTTTTCGAAAAAAAAAAAAAAAAAAACTTTTTGGAAATAACATAAAACAACAAAAACATACCGTACACTCATGATTTTTATCTATTTTCTATTAATACTTCATATCGTGATAAATATTGCTTACTTTGCCAGTAAAAGGTTTTTTTCTCTACATAAAGAAGTGGAAGAGCTGAAGAGAGAGCGGCGGACACTTGTGAAGATGAAAGGCCTGACCATCCATTTAGGCCAAGCATATTCCACACATACAGCCGCTTACTGGATATTGACATTGAGTACATGAGTAAATATGGAGCATTTGGGGCATAAAATAAATCTACAAGCCCAGAGGAGACCAGCTACTGATTGTGAGGTAGATGAAGGGAAAATGTGTTTAAAATGTGTTTTTCACATGTAGGTCTAAATATAGCGCCATAGATTTTAAACCGTATCAGAGGAACAAATGGTCCTTTCTGTTAAAGTGACCGCACTATAAGCATCACAGTCACTGCACACGTAAAAATACAGACTGATTTTTAATACCCAGAAATTCTAAATCATGGACAGAACAAGCATTACATGTGAATGTACTATTTTGGTCGAATTTTAATATCAGCGAAGAGATTTCAGTCAGCAAGTTCACTTTTTTCAAGAATTTTGTTCCTAGCAACCAATGTATAACATTTTAAACTGCTCTGGGTTTGTGTGTAACTTTATTGTAAACCTGTAATCGAAGGCTACCATATACGTATATATTCTTTATATATCCAAGTTGGAAACATGGCCATTCAAACAGTGTATTGACACACAGTTAAGTAATCACACACACACACACACACACACACACACACACACACACACACACAGAACCCTATCTGAGTAGTTTTTCCTGATATTAATAGAGGTGTTTAGAGATGGTTTATGAAAAACAGTATAAAAATACCGTAAATTGAAAGTGTATTGACAGGAATGTTTCACTATTTAAAGTAACACCAAACTATTGTGCAACCTGTCGCTATCAAGACATCGGCAACTGCTAAAATAGCCGTCAGAGTGCAGAAATCTCAAAAGGAAATGAAGAAGAAGAGCAAAATAAATCCTATGTGGAACTTGAATGCCCTCTAGCACTTCCTGTCCTTTGCTTTATCTCTTTCTAACTATTCTCTATAATTAGATAGGTAAGTGCATATTTTAAGGCTCATTATGCAAGTCTATAGTAAAGATTACAGCTGGCCCAGTGGGGTCACACACACACACACACACACACACACACACACACACGTTTAGAATTCAAAAGGCAGGTTGAGATGCTAAACGGCGAATTACACTAGATGTAGAAGCGGGTGTCTTCATACAGTGTGTGTGTGTGTGTGTGTGTGTGTGTGCGTGTGCGTGTGCGTGTGTGTGTCTGTGTGTGTGTGTGTGTGTGTGTGTGTGAGAGAGAGAGACATACTTTAACACATAAAAATGACTCAGTTTGAGAGCAGGTTATACATTTAATGTACGATTTGAGTGATGTGAATACAGAAGACATCTGATTCACACTGAATCAATGAGCACCATGAAAAAAAGCTGCCAGCTAAGATACTGTACAGGGTTGGTTCATCTGAATAAACAGTGAATGAAAAGAAAAAAAAATCTTAATAAAACACATTAAAGTAAATGCCATGTTTTGACCATGACATCTTCTGAAGGAAAGGAAACTGAAAGGATAGTACTCACACTTTCTTAAACCCCGATGCTTTTCCCAATGCAATTCAATGCATGACACTTTCCTCTATTTTATTTCGAAAAATGAACTTGGCCTTTAAATATGCAAACTTAATACAACATAATTGTGCAGATCTGGAAACAACCCGCAAAGAGATCTCCTGGTTAACCAGCAGTAAAAGAAAAAGAGCTCCTTTTAACGTACAAGAACAAGGTCTTTAAAACGAAAACCAATACGTTACATGCCTCATTAATTTTCTAAACCACTTTCTCAAATTTTTCTTGGAGCCAATTCCATGTCGGGATCAAAAGCAAAGACCAAGTCATCTCCAAGCAGGACTCACAACTACAGTACAGACAATGTGAAGCCTCCAATTCACTTGAATGCTAGTTTTTGGCCAAGGAGATTAAACAAAATTGAGCAGAAGAAAACGAACACCAAGAGTTAGGGAACATTCCAAGTTGGACCAGCTCTAAGGCGACAATGTGCCCATTTATTAGTTATAGCACGTAGTGAAACAACACACGTCTTACATTAGGTAATTCCAATCTACCACCTTTGAATAAAATGTTCTGATCTTTATACACTTATTCAGAACACCCATATGCTTGACCTTAGGGGGAACTGCATGATTCATTTGTTCCTCATGTCCACCGCTTTTAGCTCAAGGCGTTCAACTATGCAGCACAATTTAAACAGATGCAACACAAGGAGAAGAATGTGATAAGAGAAGCATCTATATAAGACCGCAATCTCTTTCTCAGGAATTATGTACATAGCATAGGGTTTAGCACTTAAAGAACTTTAAACGGTTGATTTATTCTCCTTCTCTCTTAAATATATTTAGCGTAAGTAGATTTTTTGTTTATCTATAACAGCCCAATAACCTTTAGATTAAACCTTTGGTTTACAAAGTGCATTTAGTTGTTTCTTTATTTTCATCTTATTGTGGTCATTTATTGGCTGGGTTTTAAATTAAATTAGTTCAATCAATTTTGCATTGATCGGTATAAAAATGTATATATAGAAAGAAAGAAAGAAAGAAAGAAAGAAAGAAAGAAAGAAAGAAAGAAAGAAAGAAAGAAAGAAAAAAAAAGAAAAAAAAGTGTTTGTCAATATGGCCACTACGGATCAAAATTGGTCTCTGTATTGAATCTTCCAGTGACGTTACACACAGAGTGAAGTTACACACAATCCCAAAGCAGTGGGCAGCCTTAATCTGTGGCCCTCAGAGGGCTTGTGGGGTCAGTGTCTAGCTCAAATACACATAGTTGTTGATCCAAGAGGGATTCAAAGCTGCCTGGACACAAGTCCAAATCACTACCACTGGACAACAACTGCCACATACCTGTAGAGGTTCCTCCTGTACTAATCAAAAACACATACATGGAAAGTGCGTAAAGCAAAATTTCTCCACTTCAGGAGTCTCTGATCGTCACTCAGCAGACCGCAAACCCAGGTGTGTCACTTAAAGACCCTTTCCTGAATCACACTAACCTGACAGCATCCATCATCATCCGCAAGAGCTATAAAAAGCTGCAATCTAGGTTCCCACTAACTGCAATCATAATTCTAATCATTTGTCAAGAATGTGTTCCACCTAAAATGCATATTCGCAATCAAACATGAATTACAAATTGGCAGTATTCAGATGAACAGCAGCTTAAAAGGACCAGAGACTTTCTTTGCATTTGTTGACATGTGGAATGCCGTGAGACTTTCACGTTAGCATGTAGCAACAAGTTCTCTTGAAGATATGATTGTATGTTATTTACACGGCCATGAATGGCACAAATCTTTCTATTTCTGAACAATCTGCACCAACATAGTTAAAAACACACACTTGCTTTCAGAGTAAAATTCCTCTTCTATAATGTAAACCTGCAGATAAATGTTTGGAATGCAACAATGCTAACATTTAGCGTATTTCCAACATTCAAATGCCATCCATCTGCACTTTCTTTCAAATAAAATGGTTTTATTGTTGCGTTTGCTTAATATATCCAGTTGGATCTTAAATGAAAGTTTGTTAACACAGTAAAGTTCATCTTTATGAGGTGAAAGATGAAACTGTCATTCCAACTTATGCTAAGCCATATTAGCATTGCTAGTTATATTAGCACTACAAGATTGACTATAAATAAAGCACACATTTTAAAAATTGAAATAGAATATCAATACAGATAATCAAACTACGGTAAGTCAAAAATACAATTCTTAAAACACATCTGAATAATCCTAGTTTTTTTGTAATCCTACAAAAAAAAAAAAATAATCCTAGCCGTGTAGCCATGGAAAATGTGATAGATAATGGAAACAAAAATGATCTGAACTACTGCTGTATGTGTTTAGTTGTGTGCACAATTTAAATCAGCAAGAGAGCATGTGTGTGGTGGTCTTCACAAAAATGGGACCTCATTGTTTTTGACTGATTCCATGTTAAATGGAGATTACACACCTGCAGTCTTTTAGCACAGGTCTGCTATTGTCCGTGGTACGGCGGCTCCGAGTGACAGTGATTGTAAATAAGAATGCTAATTGCATGACGTGAAAGATGGCACGCGAGGAAGGCGGTGGGCTTCAGATACTGGAAACAACAGAATAAATCTGGTCTCCACATGAATCAGCCAGCATCGTCCTTGTGGTTTTAGTTTCATCCACTGTGTCTCTTTCCTAAAGCAAATCGATGGCATTCATGGATTTCCTGGAGAAAGTGTCCTGCATCAGACTCAAGTTCAATCCGGCATTAATGAAAGTGCTGGCGCCTTTGATTGCGTCTATATTTGCTTTATACATTCATCCACTACCATCTCTATTATGAAAACTTCTGCTTAATTTTTTAAACGTAAGCGTGTTTGCAGGTAAGTAGGAGAGAACTTAGTAAGATGCCTTTTAAATAAACATGCCAATGACTATTTTACCTCATAAACTTAACACATATCCAACTGATTTTAGAACTAACCTAGAAGCAAGTCTGCAGTCAAACGTTTTATCTCAGGAGAGATTCTCTGCTCTGGCTTGTGATGAAAGTTGTCAAGACACTGACTAACAGCCTATCAATAATGTGGGATAACTGGATAGAACATGGATTTACACGTCCACCACCATCAAAGTTTTACAGCCGGTCAGAACATGCATCACTTCATTAATTTTGCAGTTTACTTGGCCAGAGAAGTGAAGTGCCACCAGAAGATAGATGCTGGCAAGAGAGAAAAGCCGCAAATATACAGAACCTCTGGTACAGTAAACATATTTCATTTGAGGTCAACTCCAGATCATTTTAGCCATCCTCATGAGAAGCTCAATGATGTTCTCTTGAGCAATACAGACACTACACTGACTGATGATCTCAATAATGTATAGATCGGGTAGTTCGGGAACGTATGTTGCTGTATGATCCAGACTGAATGCCGAGTCTCAATTTGCCTTCTATAGAACTGGTTGCCTAGCAACATTTGAACGCATTACTAGAGACAAACTTTGAAGGAAATCTATTATAAGTAGGATATTTTTTTATATATATAAACAATAAGTACAAACAAAGAGAACCATCTGTGTAGCATTAAGTGAATAATTGTTAGACTACAGACTCAATCCATATCCCTGTCACCTGCATAAAGATGTACAATAAGTTATAACGCATCCATCACCTCTAAAATAATCTAAAACTGTTGCTTTTAAAAATATAGTACCTTTAAAAAATGTTGTATTGGTATGTATTACTGTGTATAGACTGCTGAGGTAAGTGGGGTTAGAAAAGGTTAGTTTGTGTAATTTCTGAAGTGTTTTTTATATTAAACACTAAATCAAGGGAGGAAAAGGATTTTCAAGGAGACACAAGAGAAAAAAATGAAATTCCAGGCCTAAAGGTTAAATTCAATTGTGCATAAAATTAATTGAATTACTTTTTAAAAAGCGATGAATAGATTCGTTCTGACAGGCTGGTAAGAATATATGCTAAAGTTTAGTAATGAAGAATGCGTTTTCATAGTAATACAATTTTGTCCACGCTTGCGGTGATTTTTTAATTTTTTTTTTGGAATTTCCAATTAATCAGACACGAGCCAGTTAAAGTCAACCAAAGGGCCGTATGTGGCCCCAGGGCCTGTACACGGCCCGGTCTGAACTCAATGAATAGTTGAAGCGCCATTGCTTCAAAATCTTCTTAATAAATAGATTTAATGAAAATATAACGTCTAAAAATGAAGGTTAAAAGGCATGTCTGTTTACTTGGCAATCTATTAATGTAACTAGTATTTTACTTGTTAATCAGATTAAGGTTTTTAAATTGCCATGAATTGCAGGTGAATAGTTCATACAGCAATCACACACACACACACACACACAACACATTGCTTATGAATTATATTTTGCAATGCATATCACCCAGATTTTTGGGTTAAAAGCTTGTCATTGTACAAATTGGCAAAGAAATTTGACTCTCCTCGGCTTCTGTGTAATAATAATAATAATGATAATAATAATGAGTATTTGTAAGGCGCTTTTCACAGTTTTAACTGTCTCAAAGCGCACATGTAAATAATGCAAGTATTTACGTAAGTAAGTATGTAAGTAAAGCACCATTTTAGGGTTCCATCATTATCATTTAGCTTCCAGACAAAGTTCAGAACAAAATATCTGTCCCCTTCATCTCCATAGCAACTCGAGAATCAGCCAATGGCGGGCTGAACCTTATTCATCATTACGTTCTAACGATCACAGGGCAAACAAATGGGCTCCGAAATTAAGGAGGAAAGAAGGTGAACACACTGAAGAACAAATTTCTTTCAAGGATGGGACTGGGAGAAGGAACAATATGTAAAGGAATGTGGAACCTGTTCAGTGTGAGGTTATGAGATGACTTGGATTCTCTGTGAGTATCAGGCAGGAGGGAGGTTAATGATGAATGAGCAATTACTCAAACATCTGCTGCCACCATGTTTGTTTTCCCAGCACTGCCAAAAAAAGTAAAAACCCACAAGCAATTCCTGCCTTCCTCTTACACCCCTGCTGTCACAAGCCCGACTCATCTTGGCTCGGTTCTCCATCGCCCAGCTGCACTTCCTGCCTCTGGACAGTCCCAGCCAATGAAATAAAGGACACTGGAACACCAAGAACACAAGCGAGGAGTGCACACCGTGGACAGGTCTTCAACTTGGCAGGAGTGGTTTATTCCTGAAACTGAATCGGAGGCAACTGGCAGCAGTTCAACTAAAAGTGAAGAGCTCTGCAGAATGGAGGGGTTCCTGCTAAGACTGGGATGACCTGGATTCATTCCCAAGATTAGCTGGAATTGATCCGCCTTATCTGCCTGTCTGATGTGCAGTTTAAACTGATCTCCCGCTTCTTTCCTGTGTTGAGCCAGGAGGCCTTGGCTCTATCTGATGCTATTGATTTATCCTGTTTCAGAGCTCAAGGTGCACTGGTCACTTAGAAAAAAATGAAGAAGGACGAAGGAATGAAGCCAGGAAAAGTGTATCAAAGCACGATGGATGGTTGGGTCCTGTATATTGTTATGTTTTAATATGGTATAAAGTTGAGGTTTAAAAGAGTACCTGAAAACCATACTTGCGTAAACGCACAGATACAAAAAAAATTACTCCACTACAAAGTCCGAGAAGACTTGAGTAAAAGTTGTAAAGTATCTATTTTTTTAATAAAACTTAAGTGTTGTATTTGTACTGAATTCAGGCTCTAGAGCACCAAGAAAGGTGAAAAACAAGAAACTCTTTATTTATGAGGTTTTATTTCCTATTATAGAATTGAAATGTAACACCTCAATGTTTCACAAAGGCAGAACAAAATAGATAAAAAAGAACAAAAAGTCAGTCTCTGTTAAACTCAAATGTTACGCACAAAAAAAGTGCAACTGCTAGTTCAAATTCACGTGATTTAGCTCATAAATAGCATCCAGTACCTTCAGCACCCTGCAGATGGCAATATCGCCTCATCCACCCAAGAAATTAACAGCGGTAAAAAAGTTGCTGACTTGTTGCGCACAATCACAATGTAATGAGTAATAGTAAGGGTCCATTCAAATGTAGTGGACTGAAGAGAACGAATACTAAAATTGTCAAAAATGTAGTACAAAGTAAAAATTACTTGTATTTTTTATACTGGGTACAAGTAAAAAGTAGCAAAAAAAAACTCAAGTAAAGTACTTTGCACCACTGCTTAAATGAAAACTCAGTAGCAGTAATCAGAAAGCATGGAAGAAATCCACAAAGTTATCAGGGGAAGCGTAAACGGTCTTCATGCTCGGCTCCGCACACATCACTGTCTCCTACCGGAAAGATTTCACAGTCCGATCAGATGTGCATTCAGGTTCTTCTTTTAACACCACTGACCACCAACATCCAGCAAATGGGACCCAGATATCGTTCTGCATCTGTACTGGTGTGGAAATCCTCTTCAATCGAGCAGGTGGTGAGAAGCGGGGTGAGCAGAATCAAAAGAGAGCATGAACATCTCCACAAGAGCTCGGCGAAGGTAATCAGCGAGCAGCTTCACACTCAAACGTATTTGTTGACACACAGGAGAGCGCTCGAAATCAAGCCGTCTTAAGGGTCTCTCTCACACCAGATCTCTCACCTCTACAGAGGACAGGCTTGTGTTTCAGACCTCAGATGTTTGGCTTTATGATGTCTACTGTATTGTGGTTAATGTAGTTTTAACAGTGGTGTAAAGTACTTGAGTAAATGGACATTGTTATGGTCTTTGCAACTTTAAACTTGTTCTCAGTATTAAAAATAAAATTAACTTTTACTCTCTACTTGACCCACAACATTTGATTAGACACTTGCCGTTACTCGCTAGATTGTGATTATGAACGACTGGTCAGCATCTTTCCGAGGTTAATTTCTTGGGCCAACGGGGCGTTATTGCCATCTGCAGAATGCCGACAGTACTAGATGCTGTTTATGAGCTAAATCACGTGAACTTTGTTTGTTTTTTATCTATTTTGTTCTGCCATTTTGAAACGTTGAGTTGTTAAAATTCATTTTTATATTGGGAAATAAAACCTCATAAATAGAGAGTTTCTTGATTTTCACAGTTCTTGGTGTTTTCTTAGCCCAATGTTAGTATAAAACTTTTACTCAAGTCTTCTTCGAATTGGTGACTTGTAACTTTATAAAGTTATTTTTAATTAGTACATTTTAATTATTTTTAATTTTTAATGGTTAGGGTTATATATTACTTTATGTAAGTAATTTTTACAGTAAGGTATCCATACTTTTTACTCAAGAATGGTTTTCAGGTACTTTTTACACCTCTGAATTTTAACATAGGGTTACCGGTAAAACACTGGTTGCTGAAAACCTGCAGACACCCAAACTTTTGTGTGAACCCATAAAAGCATGAATCTTTTTCATAAAATTAATTTTTCTTAAAAAAAATTGACATTGACACCTTAATCAAGTTATAATAATTGAACCCTGGTCTTTCAGTCATGGTCATAGTTTGAAAAGCTTGCTGTCATTTTAAACAATTCCCATAAACCAGAATCCAGGTCTCAGTGGGCAGCTGGTATCAGTGTGTGACCTGAAGACCACATCTTACGTGCCACTTAAGCAGCCATAGATCATTTATAGCACGGGATCTCTAGAGAATGAGAATCCATGAAAAGCTCAAAACATTTCAATTGACTCCAAAGCACTCCTGGGCAATTTGGCTGTCAGCACAACAATAAAACTGAACGTTTTTCATTGCGAGAGGTTTGGAGATGGAACAAAATTATTCTCAATTTTAGATTTAACTACATATTAGTCGTTTTTTAAAAAGCCGAAAACTTACCTGAAGAACTCCATGAAGGAAAATCCATAGCCGTGTTGTTCAGCAATCCCAGCACACACCACATTAGCTGATGCTCCTATCAGTGTCCCGTTTCCTTTTTGGTGCAAAGAAGAAAAAAGACAAGAGAAATCAGCCAACAGGGAGTCTGGACGGAAATTCACAAGTGTTGAAATGAGTTGTGAGAGAAATTCAAGAGCTTCTTAATGTTTAATGGCCTTTTAGGACGCGCTCAACAATTGTGTTTGTTTGTGTGTGTGTGTGTGTGTGTGTCCACATGAAATTAAAAAGCATGGTAATTTATGTAATGTTTAAAGTATGGTAAAATAATAATTTTTTGTACTTTTGCCATCAAGTAAATTATAAACTGTACTTTTAAGAATATACAAATAATACACTTATATTTGAAAAACAGAGCAGTGGTAAATAGTTGTACAGTACTTATGACCAAAAGCACATTGCAGATTTGAATATGGACCGCACTAGATCGTTCAATTACACCAATACACGTGGAAACAACCAAATAAATAAGTAGAGTAAAAGTGAATTCAGCAAGTGTTTCTTTCACATTTTTAGTTAATGCTTGGCACGGATCAGGACCGGTGTCCCTACTTAAATCACAGTCATGATGGCTTTCTGATAAAAGACAGAGGTCGCCACTTCATCAATAGCATGTCTGCAACATTTACTCTGGAGAATCTGCTGTTCACTCTTTCAAGTGCCTTCATCAGTGCTACGAAGGTGGAGATTCACTGCCACTGAGGTGTGGGACGTGAATAAATGTCAAGGTGAATCGGCGGGGGTGAATGGGAAAGTGCGGTGGTCTTCTCTGCAGGAATCTACAGATGCTGGAGTATTTCTCAGTTTTTTGTTTGTTAATGCTACATTTGTTGTTTAAAAGTCAAAGGCTTTGAAAATGAGGGAAATTATCTACAGTACAGAAGCTATTTTGTTTGCCAAAACAGGTAATTTATTGCTTAAAAAATATTAGCAATAATAATGGAAGATTCCTGAATGTATTAGAACTATTTATGACTAAATCAGGTCATATGTGCTCAATACTTATTTGTTGTTTAAATAATACAACTGGGATCAAGAAGGATTTCATAAAAAAGTTAAATACAGCTGCTGGCAGAAACTGCAGGTCACAGGCCTTTAATCAGAAGCAAAGATCCAGAAAATCTTATGATTGATACATAGGTTTTATAAGTACGTGTAAATTATCCCTACAAAAACAATAATATTTTATCCCTTCGGCCTTGAATCCAAAATGAATAAAACGGATAAGTGAAATATTGTATTTTGTGTAAGTTTGTAAGAACAAAAGTGTGGATACAAAAATGACAAAAGAGCCTGTTCAAATTGTATCACTTAGATTACAGACAAACATTGACAGTGCGGGACAGGAAGAAATTGATTTTCGGATTTCTACATAAAACGTTTAAACCATAAGATCTCATGAGGTGAACTTTCCCAGTCTGAGAACATCTGAAAACGAAGGTCATCGTACATAAGGGCATCCATTGATTTGTCATTTCCTATAAGGCATTTCTCTCAGAGTGTTGCTTGGCCTTGTAAAAGAAAGCTCTTTTTATGAAAAGCTCACATCTTACAGCGGCGGCATGATGACAAAAAATCAGGAGTCTGCTTCAAACCCCTACGGATCGATAATAAAGCTCACACATCTTCTGTGATTAGAGCAGAGCCTTGCCACATCTCTCTCTCTCTCTCCCATTCCACCGAGGCTTTTTCTCTTTTGCCTGGCCTTGCAATGCTTGAGTGTTTTTATTTTCCTGAGCAATGTGGTCAGTTCAACAAGCAAAAGAAAGATTTTCAAGAGGCGTTGAACATTTTAAAGCTTAAAAATGTGACCTTTTTTATTGATCTATAATTTTGTAGGAGGACAGTTAGAATGACAGCTTTAGTTGACTGAAGGAAAAAAAAAACGTTTCTTTTTAAAGACATTTATGTATGTGGTGGAAATGAACGCGACTCACCTCCTAGACAAGCTCCCATTGCTAGTGCAAAAATAAGAGGTTTGACTGGCAGGTTGACATCGGCGTCTTGACTGAGGTTTATAAGTACGGGAATCTATCAAAAAATAAGAGCATAAATACATACAGTTGTGTATTTATCGGTGACTATTAGCAACAAATTACTGCTACGACATAAATCTGACCAAATGCAAGCAACCAGAACATATATCTGTAGAGCAGAGTCCAAAAACTCAATAGTTCTGACATCTGTCTAAACCTATTAGCAGATTGAGTCATATTTTCCAAGTGCAAGAATGAGAAAAATCAATACAGGATGACAGTTCTATTTCAGAATATTCTTTATCCACACAAAATCGAATTAACAAAAGCAAGAAATGTATGAAACAATATGAAATTTGAATGACTTCTTAGATCTGAAATATAAATCTGCACCAACTAAAAAACGATGAAAACATCTGTCTTTAGCCAAGGAACTAGACTGGGAGAGGCAGATATACCAACAAATTCCAACAGCGAAGTTACAAGCCTCCGTTTCTTGGGGGACATGTAAATATAGCATCACTTAAAGATTGCGTATTTGCAGACATGGTAGAATTCAATGCATGGCCACTTGAACGCCAGTCCGTGGCCTCGCAGCTAAACAGTAGCTACAGCTGCAATCGACTTGCATAAATTACACAGCACAACTGTGATTACATTTTCTTCTACAGTCGCCATCCGGTTCATTCAGCTGTGGCACTGCCACTGGATGAGAACGAGAAGCTGAGCAACCACATGCTCGTGCTGGCAAGAAAATAGCTGTTTTACCCTTCCAGTGAAGCACAAAAGCACATTTTAGGCTGGGTGAAATAATACAAATTATTAAAGTGAGCACCATTTTGCACATTTTACGGATGTTTAATACGTAGGTTCCTGTGATCAGCAACAACGTGTCCTTGTTAACCAGATCAAGTAACTTTTTACATAAGTTGTTTCACAGCCACTGCAAATTCTTCACATGATAACTTTAGCCGCATAAAACAATAAATACACGTAGCAATGAAGAAGTGACAATGCAAATGAAAATATAAAACAATATGCTACATGTCTCTCAGCTGAAACTACATGTTCTATGATTAGTGAATTCCAGCCTCCTTTTGTGTTTTTCATTTTTGCTTTCAGATGTTTCCTGTTTAGTCCTTGCTATTTTTTAACATTCCTTGTCAGTCATTGTTTAGTTTTCCAAGATACACGTTTTACATTATTTACAAGACATATTTTGCATGATTCCTTTTGGAAAAGAACAAAAAGCCAATTATCACCATGCTTTTCATTTTTAAATAAACAGCAACATTATAACTACTGATAAATCTAATTCGATACACTAGTCTACAGTGTTTATCACTTATATGTTTTACAAAATATATTACATTCATTTAATTTATTCATAACCTACTAAAATAATTAATTTATGTAATGCAATACTGTTTATAATCACACAGGAGCACAATTGTGGAACAAAAAGATAAAATCACATCATTCGTGGAACGTAATAAACTGGAAGAATTTGAGAAATAAAGGAGTCACATTCCACATGGGACATGTACTGCATTTGTGAGTAATGTATTGCATGTTTTACTTCACACATGACATTCATGTCAGTATAACAGATAATAATAAATGGCAAACACTTTCCGCAGGTTATTATTCTTCACAATAGGATAATCACAAGCTCTAACAAGAAAACCACCTTCAAAACAGTCAATATCTTTTCAGTAGGTCAGACAGAATAACAGATTTTTGCTGCTATTGTTAAAGTCGGGAATAGGGACCTTCTGTGCTTTACAGAACTAAGCTCCAAGTCCAGCCGTGTGGTGTTTTTGTCCAAGACTGGTTTGAAAGGCTTGTGTCAGAATCTAGCTGAGAGGACTCTCCTGTATTTATAGTCCAGTTGCTCAAGAAAGGTGACAAGAAAAAGTGCAAAAAGCAGTTATTTTTGCTAGCATTGTTGCTTTTTGAAATGCTTAACATGTGTTTCTGTATTCCACGTATTTACTTGGCAGATGAGTTGAACCTCACTTTTAAAAACCAATGATAGTATTTAAGGCAAATAACCCGTTTTTAAAAGCTGTTTTGCGCCACTACAACATGAAAGGTGTGTAAAGAAAGCAAGCTGAAAGGAAGACAAAATAGATAGATCAAATGAAATGTGGGGAAAATGTTGGAGGAGAAGGAAGTGAAAAGTCTTTTGAAATGCTAAGTGATTTCTGGGGTGACTTTTCTCCTCATCTGCCCTGCATTCTTCCCTTCTGCTCATTTGGCAGTGAACGATTGGTGGCATGGATCTGTCTGTTCCATGTTCATCATATCAGTCCACAGCACGTGTCCTTCATGATACGCATGATTCACGTGTTACTTGGTCAGCAATCATCATTCGTTACCGCTCCGGTCCTCGTGCGCTAATGTTGGCTTTTTTCACCAGGCTTTGTTGCTCTGAAATCTGAAATTACACTTATCTTGGTTTACAAACTGAATTACTTCTTGAAAGAAGCTTGTAACTCAAACTGCTGGTCAACTATTTTTCTGAATAATGGAACCACACACATGGCTGTCACATTAATATGGGATAGTTAAGTTCTACAGTGACATTCTCTTTCTTACACTCACAAAACTCAGGTCAGCTATTTATATCTAGAACTTCCAAAACTTATGTCCAAAATATATGAGAATTTTTAGTTTTTGCATTGAGATGGTCGTACCGTACCGTACCGTCTTCTGCCGCTTATCCGGGGCCGGGTCGCGGGGGCAACAGCCTCAGTAAGGAGGCCCAGACTTCCCTTGCCCCAGCTACGTCCTCCAGCTCTTCCGGAAGAATTCCGAGGCGTTCCCTGGCCAGCCGGGAGACATAGTCTCTCCAGCGCGTCCTGGGTCTGCCCCTGGGTCTTCTCCCAGTGGGACATGCCCGGAACACCTCAGCAGCAAGGCGTCCGGGGGGCATCCTTACCAGATGCCCAAACCACCCCATCTGGCCCCTCTCAACCCGAAGGAGCAGCGGCTCTACTCCGAGCTCCTCCCGAATGGCCGAGCTCCTCACCCTATCTCTGAGGGAGAGCCCAGCCACCCTGCGGAGGAAGCTCATTTCCGCCGCTTGTATCCGGGATCTCGTTCTTTCGGTCAGCACCCACAATTGGTGGCCATAGGTGAGGGTAGGAACGTAGATCGACTGGTAAATTGAGAGCTTTGCTTTTTGGCTCAGCTCTCTCTTCACCATGACGGACCGATGCAGCGTCCTAATTATCGCGGACGCAGCACCGATCCGTCTGTCGATCTCCCGCTCCATCCTCCCCCCACTCGTGAACAAAACCCCGAGGACCCTGTCTCTGACCTGCAGGGGGCACTCCACCCTTTTCCGGTCGAGAACCATGGTCTCGGACTTGGAGGTGCTGATTCCCATCCCGGCCGCTTCACACTCGGCAGCAAATCGATCCAGTGAGAGCTGGAGATCACGTCCCGACGAAGCCAACAGGACCACATCATCTGCAAAAAGCAGAGACTCGATCCCGAGGTCGCCGAAACGGATCCCTCCTCCGCCTCGACTGCGCCTAGAAATTCTGTCCATAAAAGTTATGAACAGAATCGGTGACAAAGGGCAGCATTGGCGGAGCCCAACTCTCACTGGAAATGGAAATGACTTGCTACTGGCAATACGAACCAAACTCTGACACCGGTCATACAGAGACCGGACAGCCCGTGACAAGGGCTCCGGTACTCCATATTCCCGGAGCACCCCCCACAGGAGTCCCCGAGGGACACGGTCGAATGCCTTCTCCAAGTCCACAAAACACATGTAGACTGGTTGGGCAAACTCCCATGATCCCTCCAGGATCCTGAAAAGGGTATAGAGCTGGTCCGTAGTTCCACGTCCGGGACGAAAACCACATTGCTCCTCCTCAATCCGAGACTCGACAATCAGACGAACTCTCCTCTCCAGTACCCCTGAATAGACTTTCCCAGGGAGGCTGAGATGGTCTGTGACTGTAAAAAGGTCTTTTTAAATAAGTTGAACTACAACTTTTGTTTTCCAATATTAACTTGAGGAAAGCCACAAAAAAAGACTAGAGGATGATTGTAGGTATAAATGGAAGTTTGTGATTACTGTACTTTGCTTTACGAATATAAACTCACAACAGTTGATTTGTGCTATAAGCATCCTGAAATTGCAATTTAAGTCTATGCAATTTATAAATTGAAAGTAAAAACGTAATTTGAGATCGGAGGCAACTCAAGAATACTAAATAAGTTGTTAATAATTTTAATGTTATTGCTGGTTTTTTTTTTGTAAGTCTGTATCATGCATTGTTTTTTTTTTTTTATTCTGCTGATTCAATGAATTGTTATCATTGTTTTTTTCTACGTTAAAAGTTCTCCAAAATACAGGCAGATAGCCATGAGAACTTGTTGTTGGCCGCTCCACATTGCCAATCTAAAGCTTTTTTACATGCACTTTACTAAATGCAATCATGTACACAAGCTGATCACGAATGGAATTATTTTCAATGTATAATATAGTTCAGTGTGGTAGAAAACAGGAATTGTGTCCATTCAACTCAAGGCCATTCCCTTTTTACAAACTTTCCATATATGTGTTTCAAATTGTGAACATCTCAAACTCATCATCATTGTTTAAACTCTGAAAAACTACCAGCAAAAGTGAATCTAATCAACAACTATTGGCCATTGTGCTTGTATTTTGGAAGAAAAACACACAGACTATTGATAAACCACAAGTAGGATACAGATACGTACACATGGTACATATTCAAGCTGAATTGAACAATGCAGATCTCCTTACCATGGTGGCAGTAAAGGGAATGTTGTCTATCAGTGATGAAGCCAGGGCCGAAACCCACATGACCAGTATGATGGCAATGGCCAAGCGCTCATCCTCTGGCACCGCCTGCAAAAAAAGATAATAAATGCGTCCGCTACCCCGCTGAACACACACAAACCCTCTCTCACTGTCAGCCGCACAAAGGCCTGTAGGTGCCAACACAAAGGTGGGAGGTTTAGCAAACAGCGTGTCCATGACACAGTCCCAGTGAATTCATTATTCCATGGTCTGTTGATTTCATAAACCCAAACACGGGACACACAACTCGCCCTCGGAGGAAGAACACCCAACCACTGTCTCGTCATATGTTGATTTCCACACGCCTGACTTGAAGGCCACGCGGCGTAGCTTTTGTGTTATTTTTCTCCAGGCTTGGCGCTTATTCGCACATTGTCTTATTTCGGTGGGCTTGGTGTGTTTGGTGGTTTATTTAGTTGGGTTTCTCGGTGCTGGTGATTAGATTGAATGCATCAGGGCTTCCCAGCAGTACCTGTCATGAGTAATTACTGTGATTGTCAAAGGCTTTCGCAGCAAACACGAGCTGACGGGTCTATCAGAGGGTTCGCCAGCCAGGTGGAGCTGGACACTTTCAGGCCCGTGGACATTTTTGCATTATCGCTGAGACTCCAGTACCGAGTCTCGGATAACAATTTCAGCCAGCTATGCTACTTAATGAGGTCCATTTGGCTGGTTTACAATGGCTTCTTTTTATGTCTGGAAACACATGCTGTTAAAACTCCTCGGCCCACTTAAGACAAAAGCAAAGGAATCGCTGGATGGCTGAACAATAGCACCGGGTCCCTTGTTCCACTTCATTCGATTGATGTTTACATCCCTCTCAGCTCAGCGGAACTTGTGGACACTTTCCAGTAAAGCTTCGTGGGACATTTGTACAAGAATTTAAACAAATTATATAATTATTTACTAAAAGTGTGCCCTTTAAAAAAAAAAAAAACTAAAGAAGAATCAAATGATAACTGCCCCATTTGAATCTGCATCGTAAAAAGCAATAAAAATGATTCGTATCGTGGCAAAAAATTGTTTCATTTACAAATAAACGCGTTAAAATAAGAAATAAAAATCACATCACAGTGAAATTATGATGATTGAGTTAGCAAACGCTGCTAGCATTAGTAATCAAGAAATAAGAGAATGTCTAGATTTGAAACAATTACTGCATATTTGGATTTGGCAGACATTTTTTACATTGTCAATGAAGAAAAATGTAACAATTGGTGTGAGATACTCTGCCTCTGATTTGCTCAACCTTTCTTTACGCTTTTAAACATTGGCTTAATGCTTTGTTAATCACGACAATTTCGCTGCTCTCCGCTTATGGTTTCATTCTTCCCTCTAGTAGTCTGTTAATATAGTAACAGAACCAACAACAAACAAGATGAGTCGTATTTTTAATGCAAGGACACATTTGTGATATTTAATATAAAAGTGTTAATAATGGTATTATTAATACAGCTTTCTGGGATGATTAATTAAGTCAGTGTGCCTTCAGTTCATCATTCTAACACCAAATAAACAGCGCCCCTGCTGGCTACAGTGTGTCATATACATTTTCTGATTAATAGCAATTTAGGAAAACAGTTGAAAGGTTTTCGCTCGTGTGTTGTGTGTTATCCCACATATATTCATGATAAGTAAAATAAATGGATGCATTACTATTCTTTTTATTAATGTAATATAATGTATTTGTATCCTCATATACTACTCACTTTTATCAGTAGTGCTGTCTGTTCCCCAATGTAGTCGATAAGCTGCAGTTGTGCTAGAGCCTTGAACACACAGAAAGGGGAGAAAAAAACATCAAGCCACTGACCAGTAACTAGAAAACCACAACAACAAAAATTCATATTGACAGTTCTGAATTTTCATGCTTTAAACAATGCTGGAAAAATTCTAAAAGTCATCTATTTTTGTCTCCCTGCTCAAGATACAGACGGCGTGATTTGTTTGTGGACGTGAGTTCTGCATCGGAGGGCAAACAGTTTATCTTGGAATAGTGCTAAGCTTCCCAGTGGGCCGAGGGGTGGGCTTCCCTGTGTGAACGCTGCCCTCCTAACAAAACAAAGGATTAAACCTACACAAACAGCAAACCCAGCACTTGTGCTGCTGACAGCCTCACTTTCAATCCTACACTCTCCTTCAGATAAATCCAAACAGAACAATGCACTTGTTGCAAATATTTTCTTGTTCCTGGAGATTGACTTCTTCCTTTTTCTTCACTTTATTTAGCATTGTATTATTAATATCTTTTACTAAACTAATCAACTAAAATTGTTAGTCACTAGTCAAGTCAAAGTCAAAGTTTATTTATATAGCACAATTTAAAAACCACCACAGTGGACCAAAGTGCTTCACAAGAAGGCGTAGAAGAAGAGGTAGAAGAGAGGCAGTTAAGATAAGAATAAGAAAGTAAAACAATAATTAGATAGTAAGGTAAAGGGAGGAAGGCAGATAATTAAGCGGCAGTGCATAGAGGGACAATACTTATAGTGGCATTTCGAAGGCCTGGGAGAACAGGTGAGTTTTGAGTCTTGATTTGAATGTTAAGATGGACGGGGCAGCTTTTATGTGAGGAGGAAGAGTATTCCAAAGTTTCGGTCCGACCACAGTGAATGAGCGATCACCCCGACATTTAAGCCGAGTCCTGGGGATTTTGAGGAGCCCTTGGTCGTTTGAGCGCAGGGTTCTTGATGAGGATTGCGGAGATAAAAGTTCAGTCAGATAGAGAGGTGCTTGGTCATTGAGTGCCTTAAAGACAAAAAGTAGGATTTTGAAGTCAATCCGGTATTTGATGGGTAGCCAGTGTAAGGAGCGCAGAATAGGGGTGATGTGATCGTATTTGCGTTTGCCCGTCAGGAGTTTAGCGGCAGCGTTTTGGACAAGCTGAAGGCGTCCGAGTGTTGACTGAGTGATGCCGGCGTAGAGTGAGTTACAGTAGTCTAAGCGTGTCGTGATGAAGGCATGGATTGCTATTTCCAGACAGTTTGGTGGTAGGAAAGACTTGGTCTTCGCTAGAAGTCTGAGGTGGAAAAAGCAAGTTTTGACCACTGAGTTGACTTGTTTGTCAAACCTGAGATGGCTGTCGAATAGGACTCCCAAGTTCCGAGCGCATTTTGTCACAGAGGGCGATAGGTAGGAGGGAGCTAAGTTGCACACAGTTCTTTCGCTTGGGGTGAAGACCAGGACCTCAGTCTTGTCTTCATTGAGGCTCAGGAAGTTGCTGGCCAGCCACAGTTTTACCTCTGCTAGGCACTCCAGTAACGGCTGCAGATAGTTACTGTCGGTGCGAGAGAAGGGCAGGTAGATCTGCGTGTCATCCGCAAAGAAGTGATAAGCAACGCCGAATTTTGTGAGAATGAAAATTAATTGTTTCACTACTAAAACTAAAAGTAATTGTTTTCACTAACACTACTCTTTCATTTCTGGGTCTCGGGGAGCTGGACCAATCACAACAACTCTGTGCCTGTAGCTGGAGACACACCCAGAATTGGTGGTCAACCAATCACAGAGCGGAATACACAAGCTAACACTCTCACTCTGAACACTTTTCATTCTGATCACATGTTTTTTGACTGTGGTTGTAAAACAGAGACCATAAACCCACGCAAGCATGAGGATAAGATGGCAACCACACACGGAAGTGCCACAAGAACCTGAGTATCAAACGGCCTTTCTCACTTTAAAAACCACTACACCATCAAACCACCAAACAGAACTAATTGCTTCACATGCCAATTTGCAATAGTTGTTTCTTCTCAGGAGCTCAGCTTAAATGCATTTAAACAGTGACAATCTTGTGTTGTGCATTTCGTTTCTGATTAGCTTTCTTTCCTTACTTCCATGAGCACAAACAGAGCAGCGAAGAACAGCAAAGTGGCCCATTCCACTCTGTGAAGAATGATCTCAAAGTCCTGAATGTCAGCGAGAACCAGTAGCCACAGAGCCCCCAGTACGGCGATCCACCCTGAGGAAGAGAACACTGCATTAGTTCATGACGAGGAACTGACACATTCACAATGATCTAAAAAAAAAGTAATAAAAAATAGGTCAGACTATTGTGGTAACCAGAGGTGTAAAGAGTACTTGAAAACCACACTTGAGCAAAAGGACGGATGCCTTACAGCACTATGAACACCATTACAAGGTTCAAGTGACCAATTCCAAGAAGACTTGAGTATTTGTCATAAAGAATCCAAATTTATAAGAACTTTAGTATTTTACTCATAATGAATTTAGGCTCCAAAAAACAAGAAACTCTTTATTTATGAGGTTTTGTTTCCTAATGTAGAAATAAAATTTAACACCTCAATGTTTTAAAAGGGCAGAACAAAAAACATAAAAAAAGAACAAAAAGTAAAAAAGTACTGCAAAAAAGTGCAACCGCAAATTCACGTTCATGTGATTTAGCTCATATATAGCATCCAGCACCTTCAGCAGCCTGCAGATGGCAGATTGTCTGCACAAAATTACTTAAGTAAAGTAACAAAATTCCTTTACTCAAGTTCTTTTCTCCAATGGTGCTAACTCAGGATCTAAGAAAGATCCAGGTTCTGGTATTCTATTCACACACAGTGTGCCCGCAGAGGGAAACATTCAATTGAAAAAAGCAGAGCTCACCAAAAGTCGAATTATAAAGGCTTTCCACACATTAATGTTAGACTGCGCCACCACAATAGTCTCGGGTTGTCAGGACAGAAGAATAATAAGCCCTTTACTGGCTAGTCTTCATTAAAGCCTCTGTGTCCAGCACAGAATCGAGTCCCTCAGTCGGAATACATGATGAGAAAAGTCGAAACACCACATTAAAATGGAGCATTTATTGAGAGAAAGATTTGATTCAACTGCAACAATTTTATTTAGAAAATGCGCAAAGCTGCATAAATATTAGCTAAATAAAACGGTCTAATTAAATAGGATGCCGTGCCGGCATTGCTAACCTGACAAACTAACTCTTTTTTTTTTACATATATGACAAAAGATAAATGTTTGATAACGGGAGAAATGGGCTTGTGTGATTGCCTAGCAATTAAAAAAATGCTATCAGGCATTCCGCCGCTGATTAGATTAGACACTGTTTCCCAGTAGCCATTGTTACTTTAAAAAATCGCAGATGCAATGTCAAAAACAAATAGCAACTTTCTAAAAAGATGGATAATGCAACAGGAAGAAGGGCAGATTTGTCTGTCTGCAGTAGGTTCTTCATAATAAATCTGCCATTTACACGTCAAGACCGCGGACAACTCGTGCGTCACACGCCGGTCTTTACCCTTTAAAAAGAGCCAGAGTAAAGCTGGCCTTTTCTACAACTGTGCACTGCAACTGCTTGATGTGGCTGGTAAAAAAACGAAATATAAATGTTACAATGGAATGACAAAAGCCATTAGCAGAGAAAATGAGAGCTTCGGGTTGAGAGGTAGAGGAAGCTCAGCTCGTGTTTGATCAGAGGAACAGATGAAGATTCCTAAAAAAATTAATCACATCAATATTGAAACAGAGATGTGAAGAGGAACATTTGAGTTCTGGCTGTTTAAACTAAAGACTTGTGAAATCTTTAAAAGACTTCATTTTTCAACCGGTTGAGTCTCTGAAATACGAAGTTTGGTGCAAGTTTGCTGAAAACAATAAAATAAATGTCAAGCTAACAAACTTTTTTTTTCTGGAAAAAATACATATTATCTTTAATAAACATACAATATATTGACCTTCAAATAAATGTTTCCTGTCAAAATGCAAGACAAAAAAGTTAGAAATATGAACTTGCTACTAAAAATCTTGAAAGTGCTAATGTAACATTTTGTAACATTTAGTAAAATGTACTGTTGTTGTGGACATAGCAGCTGAAGCAGTGCATCATGGGATCTGTAGCTTGTGTCATCTGCACTTTTTACCATTTGGCCAAATAATGCATTTCTGTTGTGTGATTCCCAATTCAAACATGAAGCAATGGAAGTTGCTTTGTCCAAAATTATCGGAAAACTATCTGATAACTGCTTAATACAAATGCTTGTTTTTTAAAGTATTTAAAACTCTTTACCACATATTCCTTCTCTACACTAATCATGTAGAGTAAAAATCATAAAGAAAGGTCACCAAATGTAGAAATATCAATAATCACTCCTCACACTGGAGTGGGTAAACTAGTGACTTTATATGAAACTACTGTACACCCACACTTTTACCACAAAGACTTTTTTCTGATAGCTATTGAGACACATTGGGTTTTGGCAGCTATGCCAGTGATTGAAGCGCTTTCATAAAAAAGGGCTGGAAATAATCAAACTGTTATTGTTCTGGCTCTCCACGTTAGCGCAGTAACACTTACTTATGGAATTGTTAGCAAAGCTTGGCCAATAAATGCTGCGAGAAACTAAAACGCCATAAATCACAGCAAAGGGGGCGATAGTATGTGTCCAATTCTGGCCAAATTTGATTAAACAGGTGGGTGCTGGAGATTGCCCATGGGAAATCATTTAATAAGGGCTGAGAAGGACGAACATGCGAAAAAAAGAACGAAGAGACAAAGGACAATGGCGTAATGGAGGAGAAGGATGCAATCGTCTAAGGATGGTACGAATTAAAGTAAATTAAGATTGATTCAAGTCCGATGCAATGACAAATTTAGGAAGAAAACATGAAGTAAATCGGAACAAAAAAATGTAGATTTATACTAATAGTATACTAATACTAATAGATGAGTTTGTATAGTGGGCCTTTTCTAACAACGTGAAAACAAGTAAATTCATCATTTAAAAAAAAGTTCAGAGTGTGATTTTTCATTTTAAAGCAATTTTTGTCCATAGACCAGTCTGACCTTGGACTTGTGTGAATGAACACATGCTTGATCAGAGAATTTGGTGGCCAGAGGTGTAAAGAGTGCCAAACTCAAATGTGCAAAAAAGTGCAACCGCTAATTCACGTCCAGTTGATTTAGCTCATAAATAGCATCCAGTACCTTCAGCATCCTGCAGATGGCAATATTGCCTCGACCGCCCAAGAAAATAATCGTGATAGAAAAATATGCCGACTTGCCATACACAATCACAATTAAATTGTAGTGGAGTAAAGAGTACATGCTAATTAATTTATTTATTTATTTATAATCAGACTAAATTAAAATTGTAGTCAGATAGTAAAAGTGGCTAATATTTTTGATACTCAGTACGAGTACAAAGTACTTTGCACCATTGTTGGTGATACAACGTTGGTGCAGCTGGGGGATTTCATGATTCGGTTATTAATAATTTAATTACTGAATGATATTATCTGGATAGGAAAAACTATTTTGAAATAGACCTAGTCTGAAACTTTTTAGAGAGAAAACCCTTTCTGAACACCTCATTGATGCTTCCCTGAACTTCCATTCTACATTAGATGTGAAACATTTTCACAGATCTCTGCCATTTCAAAACCTTTTCCTTCTTTTATTTCGACTTTGAATGACTTAAAAAAAAAACCTAACCAGAGGTGCTGCAGTTCACAGAGATGTGTGAAACCCTCACTAGTCAATTATTGGAGAATAAAATTGTAATTACATAATTTTTCTGGGGAATAGGTGGCCTTGAGGCTCAAGTATCACTTAAATGTCACAAATGCGCTTGTTCTTTGGAAAGTCTGGTGAGTCTCTGAGAGGACAGCACATTGCGAGCGTCTCATTGCCCTGCAGCGTGCGCACTGTATCGTCTCCCATGATTAAATCATCAATATCAAAAGGTCAAACCAAGTGGTGATGTGTCAACCTGATGAAACTCTAATGACAGTCATTTGCAGTCCAAGCTGGACAAAGCCAGTTTGATCGGAGCAGGGCATAAGGAAACTAAGACAGAAAAACACGTCTGTCTGTGTGTGTGTGTGTGTGTGTGTGTGTGTGTGTGTGTGTGTGTTTGTGTTTGTGTTTGTGTGTGTGTGTCTGTTCACACATGGGTCATTGCAACAGCTCTGCATTTGTCTAATGTATGTTGATATTGAAAATCCGGCTGAAGACTATTACGACATCACTATAATGACAAATTTCGTTTGATTTCATCCAAATTTCCGTTGTTGTTTTTGGAAGGTGAGTTGGTGATTACATTGTTTCTTGGTTTCGATGCTGGACTTACCTAAATCCAGATGTATGGCTGGAACAAAGGAGTTCAGGAAGAACATGAAGATGACCACACTCAGGACAGTCACACACTTGACCAAGAGGACTCTGTCGGTTATTCTGTGCTACAAAACAGCAGATTAAAGACATTTAGAGAAGAATAGACACAGATATACATGGCTTCCAACTATAGAAATGGTCAAATTATAGTATGTCTGGATTCGATTTTGCAGTTGGATCTGCTCTCAAATGGCTCATTTTAGACATCAGTCCTGAACCAGTAACCAGGCACTTAATACCACCTTAATACATTGCGTGACTACAGCCTCAGTGTTAGATGGGATTTTTTAAGGGTATTATTTAAGGTATTATTATTATGGACTGACTGAAAACCTGGACCGGATGTTTCAAAAAGTGCAATGAATTGGCTGACAATCAGTACTGAATTAATCCAAAAGTGGAATGATGAAAAGCAAAGTCTCGCCCCCTTGAGTCAAGGAGTGGATCTGCATGAGCTAAAAGAGCAACAACTAAAGCCTCTTCTTATAAATTGTCAAAAACTTACTTTTTTTTGCAGTTCTTGAATATTGTTCTCCCAGTTCTTATCTTCTTGGGAAATTTGTCTTTGAACATAAAAATAACATATCAAAGTAAATGTGTGTGATACATTTATACCAGAAATTCTATTATCTTTTCCCAATTTTTCTGGTTTTAATTTGCATTTTAGATTGTCAATTATATAAAGGAATATATCGTACAATAGAAATCCATAAGCCAAACTAATTGAATTGTAGCAGTTGCGAGAATGTTTCCAGTTTGAATGTATAGTTTGATTACAATAATCAAACCAGGAAGCTGTTGAGAACTAAATTATTCTACATGATTACAATTTCAGCTCTTAACTACAGTTTCAAAGGCAGGTCAATCATTTTCTTCTATCATCCTGCCTTTGTTGATTGGAAGAAAGCATAAAGTGTTTCTTCACTTCTCGACAGTATTTACAGAAAGGCACTGTGAGCAACTCTGGCACCTCTGGAAGGTCTTGAGCTTCTTCCTCAAGATGTTCTCCAGGGTGAGCACCTTCTGCATGAGAAGACACTTGACGGCCGTCTCCTCGCGGCTTGCAGGGTTGATGCGATGAGCTGTTTGCCTCCACACCAGAATCTCGTGCTTTAGTTCTGCAGGGCCAGAACAAAATGTGAAGGACAAAGAAAATAGCAAGGGCAATCACAAACATCAACGTAGATTACTTTCACATCTAGAGACAATTGAGGAAACTGTTTACCGGACGTGCTTTAGAAGCTACTTTAGAACTGCGTTAAACATTAAGCATCACTGTAAATCTCTTAAAAAGTACCAATTTGTAATAACTTTTAAAGCCAAATTTACTGCTCTAATTTCAAGTAAAAGTCATATAAAAGTTGTAAAAAAGTAAATGCAATCCCTAATTCACGTTTACGTGCTTTAGCTCATAAATAGCATCCAGTACCTTCAGCATCCTGCAGATGACAAAATCACCTCATCCGCCCAAGAAATTAACCGCAGTAGATAAAGATGACATCAAGTGTTCATTCAAACACAGCAGAGTAAAGAGTACAGATACTCAATCAGAAATATAGTCAAGTCAAGAGTAAAAGTTATAAAGTAAAAGTTGCTATGCTCATATTTTTGATACTCAGTACAAGTAAAAAGTAACCAAAAAAATACTTACTAAGTACATTTTAAAAGTAATGTAACATAGTTGATTTAATAGTTAGTAAATCTATTTTAGTTTATTTAAGTAGTTTATAAATACTAGTACTTTATATCCAACTCTTGCTCAACAAATGATCATGCACATCAATAACCAATCCTAAATGTTTCCTTTTTTTTTTTTTTTTTTAACAAATTTCTCCTAATCACAAAGAAACAGGACAGAGCGCAGGAAGAAGCCGATAAGCCGAACGTGAAAAAGGAGAGGGAAAGCATGGATTTGCACCATTCCATCAGCATGATTTCTCACCATGTGATGCGTAGGAAAGCTTTCCAGAAGCTAATTGACACAGGAAAAACATGCTGATCACAATCGACACAGTAACGTGTCATGCGGAGGAGACCTGGAAGACTGCATCAGCAGCACAGCAGGCCTGTGCTTTTTAAAAGAGAGACTCTGTGGGGACCCGAGACTTTACAGAATTATAAATTGGCCTGCCATTGAGCGGTCACCATCAAGCCTGGCGGTGGTCTTTCGCCAAACGCCCGGAGAAACAGCGCGACAATTTAAGCTCATGTTCTTTACAGAGCAAAGTTCTTAGACTTTGCATCAACAGGACCAACCAAATCATTGTGCAAACCAACATCCCAGAAAGCAGGATTAACCCACCACTTTGGATGGAACCATGTCATCGTGCTGATAATGCCATAAAGGAAGGAAAAGACCCTCCATGTTGGAAATGGCCAGTGGTGGGACAAAAAGGGAAGATGACTCATTATCTTTGCTTTCTTGCTTGCTTTTTGTTTCGGTGCACTCTAGTGCATTCATGACTTGAAAAAGAGTCACTTCAATAAATAATCAGCTCAAAACTAGATTGAATTAGTGATGCGTCGTTCTAAATGAAAGAATGTTTTATGTGACTCGGAATGAACGAGTCTCTTTAGTGAACGATTTGTGGGCAAAGCTAGTAGTGAGAAAAATAACTTGTTTGTTTATAAATGGTTCTTTGATTCGAACAGATTGTTTGTTTGTTCATGTGTTTGTTCTTTTGTCATGTGACCGCTATCAAGTGCTGTTAAAACAACAATGACAGGGAACATCCAGGATGAGATGACGTAAATGTGCTGTGTATTTGTTAGGTATGTGTATTTGCACATAATTTCAATTGTTCTGTGGCATTTTGTGTCCGCTGAAGTAATTTTGTATATATTGTTTGAGAGCAGAACTTTTACATACAAAATGAAAGAATGGCTCGAAAATAATAATTCACTTTACTGTTTGAGAGTTAAAGATCAGAGTCAGTTAAAATATTCTAACTCCCATCACTAGATTGTTTCAATCTCCAGATAAAATGTAGTCTTTTGGTGGCCTTTATCCTACTCAGCTCATTTAAACATAATTGCAGATGTAAATGCAGACTGACTTTCTTTATAATAGGAATAGTAAAGTTGGTCTTGTCTGAAAAGCCAATCTAAAAAAGTGCTTTTTTATGACCAGTGGCTACGCAGGGATTTACAAACAGAAACAGCCATGATGTCAGTCATTCCGTCCTCTGATTTGTTTTAAAATCCACAGGTGAAAAAAAGTCTTGTTTGACTTGGAGAAGAAACATGGCTGCATAGGAGCTTCCCTTTCTGTGAGCCCACAAAGCATTGATTTAGAAGGGGGATGGCTGAAATAAGTGGTTTATTACCGAAGCAGCGTATAGTGGCGGTGTCAGTGTGTGAAGGAGAGCTCAGGTGTGGAGGTGTATGGGGAGATGTGAGGAAACGCTCTCTGTGGAACACGGGGAGCAGCTGGATAAGAGGCTAATGGCCATCTGTAGAAGACGCTGACAACTGGAGGATAAAGGCGCATATGATTATTGTGTCTGTTTACTAAACAAATAATAATTTTTTTGTGGTACATTTTCTAGAAATGTATGACATAGTATACTATGTATTATTCTGAATCATGTTGATCATGGTAACGTTGGAATCAATTTATTTTTTCAATTTCGCTTTAAGCGAGGATTGACTTTATGGTAATTTACAAATGTCTTTATTTATTCAGTGTAGTTCAATGAAACTTCAAGAATTACCTATAAAATATATGTTCATAACTTTTTTCATTGGTATTTCTATTGGTATTTATTGTTTATGTTGGGACTTCTAAATAAATCTTCTTTAATTAGCTTCTTTAGCCTAACCCCTCTATCTATCTATCTATCTATCTATCTATCTATCTATCTATCTATCTATCTATCTATCTATCTATCTATCTATCTATCTATCTATCTATCTATCTATCTATCTAGCTATCTATCTATCTATCTATCCATTTATTTGTGTGCTTATTTCGTTGTAATTTCACGTCTCTGTGTATGTGCACATTTACTAATAAGAGGCAAAGACAAAACAATGCGTGATGCGCCTTAAAAATACACTAAAACATCCCCACAGCATTAAACTATCATCAGGGTGATTCACTGTGGAACAGTGTTGCTGAGGCTGAATGTCTCCTCCACTTTTCTCTAGGCAACTGCTCTAGTTTTGACCAAAGACCACGTTTTGCGTATACATCGCTTTCTCTTAGTAACTTCAGTTCAAGATTGGAGGTGTCTCTTCTTCAAAAGTAACGTTCTTGGTGGGCAACCACACAGTTGATTTCTAGGCAGGGCTCTGGTGGCATAGGACGTCTAGTGACTCTTCACTTGGACATTATTTACAGACTTGGCCAAGTCTTTTGCTAGGGTCTTGGCAGCTGGTCTATAGTAACCTCTTTCTGGTGGATATTGGGCTACTGTTGGTCAAAGAAGGAGAGGCAGAAGGGTGCGTGAACATAGAGAGAAGAGGATGAGAAGGAGCATAGACCTGAGAATAGGGACTCTTAACGTTGGCACAATGACAGGGAAAGGCAGAGAGCTGGCAGACATGATGGAGAGAAGGAAGGTAGATGTACTGTGTGTGCAAGAGACAAGGTGGAAGGGCAGCAAAGCACGTAGTATTGGAGGAGGATACAAACTGTACTACCATGGTGTGGATGGGAAGAGAAACGGGGTTGGAGTAATCCTGAAGAGGGAGCTGGGGAGCAATGTACTAGAGGTGAAAAGAGTCTCAGACAGGGTGATGAGCTTAAAGCTGGAAGTTGAAGGGGTGATGGTGAATGTAGTCAGTGGGTATGCTCCACAAGTGGGCTGTGAATTAGAAGAGAAGGAGAGATTCTGGAGTGAGTTTGATGAGGTCATAGAGAGTATTCCCAGAGGGGAGAGACTGGTTGTTGGAGCAGACTTCAATGGTCATGTTGGTGAGGGGAACAGAGGTGATGAGGATGTGATGGGCAGGTTTGGTGTGAAAGAAAGGAACCTAGAAGGACAGATGGTGGTAGACTTTGCTAAGAGGATGGAAATGGCTGTAGTCAACACTTACTTCCAGAAGAGAGAGGAACACAGAGTGACATAGAAGAGTGGAGGTAGGAGTACACAGGTTGACTACATCCTATGTAGATGAGGCCATTTGAGAGAGGTTAGTGACTGCAAAGTGGTGGTAGGAGAGAGTGTAGCCAGACAGCACCGCATGGTGGTGTGTAAGATGACGCTAGTGGTCAGGATGAAGAAGAATAGAGGAAAGACAGAACAGAAGACCAAGTTGTGGAAGTTGAAGGATGAAGGAGCTTGCGAGGAGTTCAGGCAGAGATTGAGACAGGCTATGGGTGATCAGGAAGAGTTGCCTGATGACTGGGATACTGCAGCAGAGGTTATCAGGGAAACAGGTAGGAAGGTGCTGAGTGTTTCATCTGGTAGGAGGATAGAAGATAAGGACACTTGGTGGTGGAATAAGGAAGTACAGGACTGCATCCAGAGGAAGAGGTTGGCAAAGAGGAAGTGGGATCTAGAAAGGACTGAGGAAAGGAGAGAGGAGTACAAGGAAGTGCAGCGCAGAGTGAAGAGGGAGGTGGCAAAGGCCAAACAGAAAGCATATGATGAGCTGTATGACAGGTTAGACACAAAGGAAGGAGAGAAGGACTTGTACAGGCTAGCCAGACAGAGAGATAGGGATGGGAAGGATCTACAGCAGATACGAGTTATTAAAGACAGAGATGGAAAGCTACTAACAACCCAGGAGAGTGTGCAGAGAAGATGGAAGGAGTATTTTGAGGAGCTGATGAATGAGGTAAATGATAGGGAAAGAAGGGAGGAGGATGTGGATGTGGATGTTGAGAAGCAGGAAATAGCAGACATTAGTAGGGATGAGGTGAGGAAGGCTCTGAAGAGGATGAAGAGCGGAAAGGCTGTGGTCCTGATGATGTGCCTGTAGAGGTGTGGAAGTGTCTAGGAGTCAGCTGTAGAGTTCTTAACCAGTTTGTTTAACAGGATTCTAGAGAGCGAGAAGATGCCTGAGGAGTGGAGGAAAAGCGTTCTGGTGCCGATTTTCAAAACAAGGGTGATACGCAGAACTGCAGCAACTACAGGGGAATAAAGCTGATGAGCCACACAATGAAGCTGTGGGAAAGAGTAGTGGAAGCCAGGCTTAGGAAGGAGGTAGAGATTTGTGAGCAGCAGTATGGTTTTATGCCCCGAAGAGCACCACTGATGCCATTTTTGCTTTGAGAATGTTGATGGAAAAGTACAGAGAGGGTCAGAAGGAGCTGCATTGTGTCTTTGTGGATTTAGAAAAGGCATACGACAGGGTGCCGAGGGAGGAGCTGTGGTACTGTATGAGGTTGTCGGGAGTGGCAGAGAAGTACGTCAGAGTAGTCCAGGACATGTACGAGAGGAGTAAGACGATGGTGAGATGTGCTGTAGGCCAGACAGAGGAGTTCAGGGTGGAGGTGGGACTACACCAAGGATCAGCTTTGAGTCCCTTTTTGTTTGCTATGCTGATGGACAGGTTGACAGATGAGGTCAGACAGAAATCTCCCTGGACAATGATGTTTGGAGATGACATAGTGATTTGCAGCGAGAGTAGAGAGCAGGTGGAGGAAGAGCTAGAGAGGTGGTTTGCTCTGGAAAGAAGAGGCATGAAAGTCAGTTGTAGTAAGACAGAATATTTGTGTATAAATGAGAGGGGGCAGGGTGGAGGAGTGAAGTTACAGGGGATGGAGGTGAAGAAGGTGCAGGAGTTCAAGTACTTAGGATCAACAGTGCAGTGTGATGGGGAGTGTGGAAAAGAGGTGAAGAGGCGAGTGCAGGCAGTGTGGAGTGGGTGGAGGAAAGTGTCATGAGTGTTGTGTGACAGAAGAGTGTCAGCTAGACTCAAAGGAAAGGTGTACAAGACAGTGGTGAGACCAGCTATGCTTTATGGCAGTGAGAAAGAGACAGGAGGCACCGATGGAGGCAGCAGAGATGAAGATGTTGAGGTTCTCCTTAGGAGTGACGAGGTTGGACAGAATAAGGAACGAGCACATTAGAGGAACAGCTCACGTTACTTGTGTTAGCAACAAAGTCAGAGAGGCCAGACTGAGATGGTTTGGACATGTGCAGAGGAGGGAGAGTGAATATATTGGTAGAAGGATGTTGGAGATGGAGCTGCCAGGGAAGAGGGCAAGAGGACGACCAAGGAGGAGATATATGGATGTTGTAAGAGAAGACATGAGGTTGGCTGGGGTCAGAGTAGAAGATACTCAGGATAGAATGAGGTGGAAAGGAATGATTCGCTGTGGCGACCCCTGATAAGGGAAAAGCCGAAAGAGAAGTAGTAGTAGTAGTATCACTTACATAAATGTATGTATTATATGTATGTATTAAATATAAATGATATGTATTTTTAGCATCTACTATTTAGGGTAAAGAGTTGATGAAACGTTAAACATCGATCTAAACTGAAGCATTGATACATGGCACTGGTCAAAAGCAACCAGACCAGAAAAGGTCTAGACATGAGCGGAGGCAGAGATGAAACCGTGACTGGGTTAGTGTGGTATTGACCTATCATGAGTCTATGAAGGTTTAAACAGCAAGACATCGCGTCTTCATACTCTGGCTAAATATAACTCCATCCTTTGAAATGCTACTACAAAACCGTAACAGGCCGTCTACTGTGCTATGGAAACAGGAACTGGAAACATTTACAAATTTTACTATTTTTTAAACTTACCATCAGTGACAGGAAATACAGAAAACAAAAAAAAAAGTTTTTTTCAAAAAGTGGAATGTTCTTGAATCAGGTGGGACACAAGAAGTCCAATGAGATTAACAAATCGCATCATAATATCACTAATCAGTACAATGGAGCACAAACTACAGTTGAACAGAATACGAGTATCATCTGAAGAACACTTGAAGACATTTTTGGAGGACTTTTTCGGGGAAAAAAAGTAGAAAGGAGAATGAATAAATTCTCACCCACGATTTCGCTGGATTCCTTGTTGTAAAGTTTCTTGTTCCAGTAAAGTATTCTCAAAAACGGAAATGAGGTCAGCAGCACCAGACAGATCCCCAGGAACATATATCCCGTGAAGGAAGCAAAGTCAATCCCCTAAAAAACGAGAAGACGGCTTCAGCTTTACTCTTTAAGTGAAATTGTGTGATTCATTCATGGCAATATTTCATCAATTCTGCGCTCAGCTATAAGCAGAGCTAAAACCCACTCTACTGACTCTCCACAAAATGCAGATCGAATCTTTGATTACAGTTCATCAAGAGAATCATTTCCCCTCTTTAATACTTGCGTCTTGATGCATTGAAGCACATATATATGATTTCAATGAGCACCTGCATGTGTCACCAATCCTCTTAAAATGCTCTTGACTATTTATTAATTTTCTTTCACGTCGAGAGTAGTTTCAAATGATGCTCGCCATCCCTTCATAAGCAGATGGCATTACATTTTCACCAATAGAGATGTGGCCTAAAGACTAATCCCATGACTTGATCCCATAATGCATCTGCTGCACGGTGGTTCTTGTAAAGTTTGTGCTCATGTTTTTGACACATTAATGCGGGTAGAAAAGAAAAAAGAATAAAACAAGAGTTAGGACCTAGCGACTTTTTAAAACCTGATTGAATGTGTGACGCTTAAGTTTGCTATGAAGCGCAGCTTGTGAATTTTCATGTTTAACACTGTAACACTGGTAGAGATAGTTTGTAAAAACTGTGAGTTTAAAATGCACTTACATGTTTAAATTAATGTTACAAAGTTAATAATTGTAAAAACAAAAGGAATACTTTAACCGCAATGAATAATTAAGCCAAGTAACGGCAAACTAAAATTATGAATGATGAGGGATGAAAAAAAACAAGGAAGACTGGTATACAGCGACCTCTACAGGACATGCGCAGAATATTAATATTTGAAAGGGAAAAAAATAGCAGACGGTAAAAATCCGAATTTTTCAAGCAATGTAAAATATATTAATTTAGATTAATGTAACAAAATCTGCATCATGTCAAAATCAACTATTTTATATTATGAACAGACTCACACACTTGCTAACAATAAACAACTCTGTATATTTTTAAGCAAAAATTGACCATGTGTGCTCTGCATAAACTTTCCAGTGAGGTCACACACACACACACACACACACACACACACACACACACACACACAACCACACACACGGAGCAGTGGGCAGCCTTAAGCCATGGTGTCGGGGGGCATGTGGGGGTTGCTAAAAAACACTTTGGGTGAAACCCATCATACTGGGATTTAAACCTGCCAAGCTTCGAATCAGAAATTTTTTTTTTGTAACTAGTTTTTTTCCCTAGTTCATCAAGTATTATCTGACGTCTTGTCTAATTTTTCAGCACATTTTTTAAGCTTTTCTTAATTTTTAAGTGACTCAAGGTAGAGAATAATAACTGGAGCGATATGCCTGTGAGATGTAAGACCTGGGACCTGATTAGCGAGCAGTGAGTCAGCCGGAGCCTGCGGAGGGCTGATTGGAAAGTGAGATTTCTCTGAATGTGAGTGACAGCGGAGCAGATGCCACAGAGAGAGCGGCAGGATCCAGAAGTCTCTCCTCACTGACCCACAAACACTTGCCACAAATGTCTTATCCTCAGAGAGGAGCACAGATGGATGCTTGACTGATCACATGACAACATCCATGCTGATCCTTTCCAGACTGAGAGGAGGGAGGTATTTAGTGTCTCAGCCCAAACAAACAGAGCAAGACCACTAAATAAACAAAGAGGCCGCGAGTACAAGATGTTCCAGCATCACTGACTTCTGCCTCCAAAACGGACACGCAAAACAGCCCCATCGATTTTTCCATTGTGACAGCGGTCATCCGTAGATCTAAATATTTTTAAAACAGTGCACTTTTTTTTTCTCATTATCAAGATCAATTTGTCTATTTGCGTAACTATTTCAGACACACCAAACACCTGTCTGTGTGTGTACAGGCACTTGTGGGGACCTTGGGGTGGGAAACACCTAAAGCGTTTTAAAACAAAAATAGAGTTTTATAAACATTATATTAAGAATTATTTTTATATTCAATTATTTCACTATTTTTTATGTTAAAAATATATATACTGGTAAGTCAAATAAATATGATAAAATACAATAATGCCCTCCTATGGAGGACCAAAACCGCCAAAATCAAATATAAATGACAAAGGAAATAAATGTACTTAAGTATTAACAAATCCGGAAATACATAGTTACAAAAACAAACTTGTTTCAAAATTATTATGATATTTTTTTTATTTATGGCTTTTTATTTTATCTTATTCAAACATAATTTAAAATCTCTATACCAAGTCACACTTTTCATTAAAGCTAAGCAAAAAGTGCACAGAAAATGCAGCTCCAGTCTGAACTCTAATGCAAATGGATTTGAATGAAAGCCTCTACCTAATGTAGAAATGTGAATATAAAACGACCTACATTTATTTTAAAGCATCTACCTGAGCATCAAGGACCATGGAGGATGAATGAATTATTTACAATTTTTATGAATGGAAGTGCATGATGTTCCCATTTCAAACGTTGTTTTTCTGTGGAGGCGATGAGAGTCAAGGTGAAAAACATCTTATGTGCTGGTGGATTAGCAGCGCACTCTTCAAGCACCAGGCTCTTTATTACTCGCCATGGTCCGATTTCATCCATTTGTATGGCAGCGCTTTCGGACCCCCGAGGGTCTCAGAGATCCTGGGACTGATTGGAGTCTAATAACTAGATTAAGAGACTTCTAGATCATGTGGAATTGTTAGTACATTTAAACGAAAAGCTCTACACTTACTTAAGAATCAGAAAAGCATACATACACCGCTCAAACACACACTGCATACATGCACAAGAACACACACACACACACACACACACACACAAACACACCTAATTCCACGCAAACATACACATAAGAACATACACACGTTTGTACACACACAAGCAGATACATTTGAGAATAAGAATCCGCACACAAACACACATCATCATGATCCTCATTATCACAAGCACATGAAACACACACACACACACACCCACACACAGACTGTCGACCTCAAAGTACTTTCAGATTCGGTCCATTAAAAAACTGCTTTTGGGTACATTTAACTTTTTTAAGAAATGTTTTTTTTTTTAAACATTATTACATAGCAAATTCTGTTAAATTAAGAAAATTCAGTATTTTAAACAGCACATGTACACATTTTCACACCAGCTTAAAAACTATTTGGAATCATACAGTGAGCCCGAGTTTCACCGACGCTAGCTCTATTGCATCAGAAACCTCAGAACTCCATCGAAAGAGTGTTCGCTTCACACAATCCAGAGAATTTGTCTATAATGAGATTGAAATCACTGACTGTGCTAAACGTGTACCACAAAGATTATACAAATTATATTTCGAGTGTGCGCCCTGCAATGTGTGTGTGTGAGAAGACGGGCCCGCAGCGATATCTCAGGCCGGCATCTGCATGATGGTCACCCCAACACAAACTCTCTCAAGCGCAAACAAATCTGGGCCATGTAACCCAGTGATAACACAAACCACTGCATCCATGTCAATAATTACAGCAGATGCAATCGCTCCCGGGAAAAAGAAAGAATGAATCTGACCCGCACATGAACGTGTTTATCACTAAATGTTTTAGAGGGAAACCCAAAACGATGTTTTGAAAGCAGTAATTCCGAGCGTAGAGCTTCAGAACGTTTATGGCTGAAGTTTAGTACTGTTGATGGGTTGTTTATAGATATTGGCTTTTTCAGAAATAAACCATCGTCAATCGTACACCTGCAGGAAGTGACCTTGATGTGGAAAATGTTCCTTCAGCATGATTTCCACCCCATCGTCCTGTATTACAGTCGGCTTGACGGGCAAGGACAGTATTTCTACCGAGTCACAGATTTACGCAGACCTTTTCACAATCTCTCGAAACGTCTCACGCCACATGAAAATCATTTTTAAACACCTGAGGGGTGTGCGTACTTAACTGAGAGAAGACTTAAGATTGGATCCTACTTGAGATTGGACAGAGCCAAAACGTCAAGCGTCTCAATAAATCTCAACCTCAACATCAGGGCTGTTTACGAGGAATCAAGACAAACGCAAGAAACTTCAAAAACTGTTTGAACCAAGAATTGTAGAGAAAAATATGCATACTTATTTGGGATGCTTACCATATATATGTATAGTGAAAAGCCTGAACTAGCGCCAAAATAAATGTTGTTTTCTAAGTCATGTTTTAATGCAGCCTTCTATTCGTATTGTGGTTTCTTAAACCATAATTAACCATTTATCAATATTTTTGTGAACACATGTCTTCTAACAAGTTTCCCTTGCCTGGGATCAGCCATTCCTGGGAGAACTGCTCCATCAAACCCACTCTCACTTTGACAAACCTAGGACCATGTTAACAGAGTTATTCGACTTCTCTAGTCCTTTTAACACCATACAACCAGCAGCAGTGAGCGAGAAGTTCATGCAAAATCTCCTGGAGCATGGACTATACTGTCCTGATGTCCTCAGAACGTCTGAATACAAAACTGTGTTCAGTATCCATTTCTTCATCCTCCATATTTGACTTGAGGTATTAAGAAGTCATGCCATCTACAGAACCTTCAGACGACTTTGTGATTGTTGAATGTATCAATGGGACATATCACATTGGATGTGTTGGAATTTTGGTGTGGAACACCAAGCACACAACACAACATCAAGAAAACAAAAGAGCTGTGGGTCTGTCCAAGGGGAGATGAACATGGCCTCGGAAAATAAAAACCTGGGAGTTCATCTAGACATCAAACTGAACTGGTCAGCGAACACAATGACACTCTACAAGAAAGGACAGAGCTGGGCGTACTTTTTACAAAGGCTCTCTCAACATCTGAAATGCCATGCTTCGGATGTTCTATGGATCTGTTCTAGTGTGTTATTTTTTTATGCTGTGTTTTGTTGGGGTAGCAAAATGAAAGTTGCGGACAAGGCCAGACTGGGCCACACTGGGCAAGGTCATTAAAATGGTATGGAACTGGATGTGGCATTCCAGGCCAACACAACTGTCCTTTATGAATGACACTAAAATTAATCTGCTTCTTGTAGCTGCGGTGTCGTGTCTTCTGAATGTGTGTGTGTGTGTGTGTGTGTGTGTGTGTGTGTGTGTGTGTGTGTACAAGGAGTGTGTTCACTTCATTGATGAAGAATGAAGGACTGATTGAAGGATGGGTAAAGCTTAGCGCACATTCCAATATGGTTTGTGATGTCATATTTGTCAGTTTTACACACTGTATGCTAAAAAATTATTAATTGTTCAACTATTGGGCAATTCATCCCCCATTATCATCAGATCAGGGACTATCATCAGATATTAGGAACTGTACACTCATTGTTGTATTAAAGGCATCGTCTTGGTTGATGTTTCTGATATTTTCTGGTTCTGAACAGCCTTGACTCTGAATTTTGACCACGAGATGGGCTGAAAATGATTTTCATCGAGATGTTTATGAGAAAACATACGAGTCATGGGTTCAAATGGGAAAAAGGTTTAGCTTACTGTATAATTGCTCCAAATCTTTTTTTCAAATAGACTGTTCACTATGAATCTCTTTATATTTTCTTAGTCACCCTTTTCTGTTATACTTACACAGACTTGCTTCTCGGAGGTTAGATTACAACACACACACTCTTTACAGACAAAGCTGCATGCTAACAAACTTAGCTCCACAAGTCTTAATATGATGATGCAAGGTTAAGGATTGTTGTGGCTGAGGTGTTTAAGAGGATTTCAGGTCATTTAAAGGCTGACGGGTCATTTACCGGTCATCTTTATTTCTATAACAAGATGTAGGTGTGTTGACGCTTCAAACATACAACTTGATTTGTTCATAAAAACAATGGTATCCCACATAAGATTGATTTGGTATTGTTTTTGCAGTGTGTAACTTCAGTCTGAATAAATGTTGTTAATTCACAACTAATTTATTCTAATTTACTCTGTCAGCGAGACTCTTCATCAATCGTAGCATTAAGTAAAACCTCAAACATGCCTTGAAATTTTGTTTTATCCAGCTACAACGTGAACATTCCACAAAAGTATCTGCGTTTTTGTATTTAAACAATTTAAAAAGTTCACAAGGTGAAATAGATGTGTTGTTTACAACAAACTTTACTGAAAAGACAGACGGAACAGTGAGAGAGAGAGAAAAGTGTGACTGAAGGTGGCAAGAACATCACGCGTGTAATTAATAGTCTGAGGTGTACGACAGGATGTCACTGTGTGTTATACCGAACAGGATGTTTTTGCGCAAGCCTGTTATTTATTGCAAGTCTCGGTCAGCAGTGTATCAGTGTTGTTCTTTAATTGTGCAGTCATGTAATTTGTTCATCAACTTCCTCCAATGCTCTTAAAACCATAGAACCGAAAAACAATCATCCTCTCGTCCGTAAATGACCCCACGTCAACTGGGAGCAATGTTACAAAATGACGTACTTTTTTCCGCAGGTCTTGATTGGACACGATGATGACGTTCGGTGGGTCTCCTACGGCAGTCGCAGCTCCTCCAATGTTAGTGAAGATTACCTCTGCTATTAGAACATGCCTGGGGTCCAGATTGAGAACCTCACATAACCTGCCACACAAAAGCAATTCCAAGACCCAATTAGCACAGATGCTCAATGCTCAATTAAGAACTCAACTAGAAATTGTATTATCAATTGTATTATCACTCCATGGTTCTGAAGCATCAATGGAATGCTTTTTGTTAAATGAAATATTCTCCCAAGCTATTAGATCATAAAACTAGGTAGTGAAAAATGTATCATAAAAGTGAGTGAGAGTGTTAATTTGTGTCTGTCCTGTTCTGTGATTGGTTACCCGCCAATCCAGAGAGCGTCCCGCCTGCTGCCAAGTTGGAGGGATTGGCTTTGAAACCAGAAGTTTTTGGCTTTGAAAGTTCGCTTACAATGAATTGTCCACTGGTTTAGACTTTGTGCAGATGTGATGTCGACATGAAGACCAGAAAGAGACCCCGTGGAGATGGTGGTCTCCTCTCTGATCCTAATCACTTAAACTTGATCTCAGTTTAACCTGAATGCAAAAGTAACAGCAACTTTGATTCTCCTAAAGTTGGTGTCTTTCTTGCCGCATCATTAGTGGGTGAAAACCCAAAGAAAGTTGGGCAGAGTGCTCATTTCAGACCAATGGGAAAAGATGTATTTATAGGCAGACATCTTTTGTAAAATCTTTATTTTTTTTACTTTAAAAAGGTATGCATGTTGCCTTTTCTCTTCATTATATAATTAATTAAATTTCATTTTGTATGCTTTTTCATTTTGTATGCATTTTTTGGCAAATTGTTTTTATATTGTGTCATGGACATAGATTGTGAGTGTATGGAACAAAAGAGAATTTCCCCAAGGTATGAATAAAAAATTTGTGTCTTTGGATTCTAAATGGTATTGAGCAGGGGTGGCCAACCAGTCAGAAACTAAGAGCCACTTTTTTCCGTGTTAGAGACACAAATAGCCACAAAGAGCCACATCATACACATGGGCACACATAAACATAGTCCAATTCCTTAATCTTGTATGCACGCGCACACACACACAGACCTCTGCTCAGCCAGATTTAATGAAAATAACCACACCAACATGATAATATTAGTTATTTTTCAACAGTATCATTGTGTGCATATTTGACTCATGTCATGTGAAAGCTCCTGAAGAGCCGCATGAAACTAGTTAAAGAGCCGCATGAGGCTCAAGAGCCACGGGTTGGCCACCCCGGGTATTGAGGAAAGCTGCTGTCTACGTTTTTCAAGTGTGAAAGTGAACCAAAGCAAAACAAGCTTAAAATGTTGGTGTGACCAGACCAAGGCGAGAGGACCCTCAATAACAGAGGACGGATCACTGCTGATTTGCCTTATTATGAAACTCTCTGGCATCATTAAATCCTCAAAATATCTCAGCAAATGCTCACAATTACTCACAACCCCACGGCTTCATGGGTGTCACTCAAAAACACAGACTCCGTAATAGCACAAAATACCCGCTCCAGAGCCTAGGGCTTGATTTATTAACACCAAAATCCAAGTCAATTTAAAGAGAAGCAGAACATCCACTTCAATCAATATAATTGTTTTGAGGTTTTTCTGGAGTTTTTTTTTTTGCTCTGTCTTTTTGTTTTTTTTTTACCAAACCCCAAAGCCCCGAGACGTTTCGACCGGTGATGCACGATCAAACAAGGACTCATTTCTCACCAAGATTGTCATTAGAATGCTGAGGCAGCACGTAGCATTTTAATGGATGTGGGGAATATAGATTTGCTGTAGCGGACTGGGCATTTTTAGCCTCCACATAAAACGATAAGAGTTTGACAGAAGGATGAATTTTGCACTAGGCTGAAATATATCAATATTTTCCCTGGTGGGAAAAAAGGCTGTTTTAGCTGAGAGACAAGCAATTTTGGAAGTTAGTTTTACACGGTATATGTATTTTAACCCGTGTAAGGTCTGTATAAGTACTGAAAACAGGTTTAATTTTTCTTCATCTAAACGCAGAGAAATAGGAACACATTTTGTACATAAGCCATATTATCGTGGTTATTACAGTAGATGTGTCATGAAGACTTACCTGATAGTAACCGGGGTGAAAAGCATCATAGTGGTGACATTATCCAGGAACGCCGACAAAACTGCTGCGATCAGGCAGAGGATGATAATCATGGGCCACACTCGACCGCGTGATAACTGATATGCCTGGGTAAAGACGACAACAACAGTCTGGGTTCAACAATAGTATAAGGTTGAACTCACCAAGCTTTTTTTTTTTTTTTTTTTTTAAAGAAACATTAACAAAACTGATTTCATAACTAAAAGTGAATCAGTTGTTAAAGATACAAGCAAAACTTTTTGGGATTCCAAATCAAAAAATAAAAGAGGAATTAAAAAAAAAACGGAAAGTCAAATTGTCACTTTTTTTTTTGACAGAAATAGAAAGATGATGGAAACAAAATAGTGGATAGAGAAATATAGGAGGGGTACAAGGGGTGAAGAGAGAAATATAGGTAGAGGAAAAGGCGAAGAAAGAAAGAAAGAAAAAAAGAAAGAAAGAAAGAAAGAAATAAAGAGGGAGGGTAAAGAGAGAAAGTGTGGTGAAAAGAGAGAAAAAACTAAGAGGTGAAGAGAGAACGTTTGTGTGTGAGAGAGAGAAAGAGGGAGAATAAGAGAGGAAATAAAAGAGTTAGTGACAGTGAGTGTTTATCCGTTATCATACTGTATTTGTATTAAGAAATAGGCAGATTTGTCCTTTAAAACCTTGTATCCTAAAAGCTCCTAATGCATCTATAATCCATTAAAGTAAATAATTCCAATGTATTTTAGTATTGCATAATTTTCAAACACTTATTCATGCTTTTAACACAATACTAATGAGGCTCTTAACAAGCAAAACATAATCAAAAGTTTATTTGATGACTTTCTAAACTATAATTTTTTTTTTTCATACTCGAATAAGGCTTCGACTCCGATGCTTATTTGCCATCAAAAACATGACAAACTACATGGACTATACCAGACAACAAGAACATAATTAATGTGAAATAAAAGAATATCAAATTGAATGATAATGTTGGTCACTTCCTTTTTGTGTAAGACACACAGCATAAATAAATCTAAGAAGTGAAAGAAATATATAAAATGTAAGAACAGCCACGCACTACTCAAAGCAACAGATATTCACAGCAACTCACTTTGACTGCACAAAAGTCGAAGAATCCAGTCTCTGAGAAAATTGCCACCAGAATCATCTGAAAGCAAGAAACAGGTAAAGATGTGTGAACAGACCGTCACTATCACTAACTATACATGTACTATAATTAGACTAATAAAACAACAACAAAAAGAATCCGTTGATATATAAATGATAAAAAATAAATGATAAAATATAATAAATAAAAAATGGAGATGCATATGACAAGCAAACCAAGCATAAGATTACGAAAGTAATACATGCAATAATATTAATAATTAATAATAATAGTTCAATTATATAATAATATTATCAATTAATAATATTAATAATATGCATTGATATCCATTGATTTATACATGGAACAGATGGATAAATAATTAAATGAATATGCAAATAGAATTTTGACATAAACAGACTCATGGATGGAAGAAAGGATGGATGGGTGGATCACAGTATAGACAGACAGACAGAATTTGCTGTAGCTAAACAGATTTGTAACATGACAGACAGACGACCAGGCAGAAAGACAGTAAATACTTAGAAGAATACTGTAGATAAGGCATAACATTTATAATGGCAATGTAAAACGGCTCTTGTTCCTTCAAAACCAACAAATTGGCAGATGCTGCAATCTGTAATCCTCTGATTTTCTTTTATGTCTTTGCTCAAATACTCGTTTGTAGTTTTCATGATGAGGTCTGATTTAATGTATTTGTTTCCATGGAGACAGTCAGGGAACAAACAGCGCTCTAGGAAGAACATCAGATTTGTTTGTTTGCAAATTTTGGCATTGTTCCATCGAATCACCATTTCTATTAAGCACCGATAGTGTTTGGTCACACCTTTAAATAATCTTCGTCTCATTCCGAGAAACTCATGTGCTGCTATTTTCTTGTAAAGCAGGAGAGCAGAAGATGGCGTCATGCAGGCCAACCTCTGACTCTTCATAGATGAACCCTGAAGAACTTTCTAAATGTAGCTCTGGGTTGAAGGCACTTTAGTTTGTGAAAGGCTGATAGGGGTTACGGGCTCATCAGCCTGTCAAGCACTTATCATCGCACGTTCCTTCACAGGAAAAAGCATCTCATTACATTAGAGACCAGTTTCTGATGCTGTCTAGAAACCGAGATTATTGCTGCTCCTGAGCTGTGTGATGATGGCTTTAGGGTTTTCAGTGCACGGATACCAAATTGGCCAGACAATTCACAGCCAAGCGTCATAATTGATCACACTGGAACGCTGCTGCTCAAGGAAACTAGTATAACTGTCGTACAATTCAAATGCATGTAATAGTGCGGTGCTTACCATTCCAAACAGCAAGGCCAGTGTCTCGTAGTCAATCCATTCCACAACTGTGCTTAAACTTGGCCTCTGTGGGAAGATGAAACCCAATTGTCAAGCTGGAGAACATCGACACCTCTGAACATTCAAGTATAACAGTAAAATTAATGCCTCTCATTTGGTGGTGTAAAGTACTTAAGTAAATGGACGTTGCTCCTTTACTACAGTATTTTTGGCTACTTTGTACATGCACTGAGTATCAGAATAAAAGTTAAAAAACTTTTACTCTCTAAGCTTGACTACAACTTTAATTGAGTATTTGCACTCTTTACTCCACTTCATTTGAATGGAAAATTACCGTTACATTGTGATTGTTCGCGACAAGTCGACATCTTTTTATACCGCAATTAGTTTCTAGGGAAGACGAGGCGATATCACCATCTGTAGGTTGCTGACGGTGCTGGATGCTTTTTATGAGCTAAATCACATGAAGGTGAATTAGCGGTTGCACTTTTTTGTACATCAGAGTTTGACTTTTAGTTTTTTTCTTCATATATTTTGTTCTGCAGTTTTGAAACATTGAGATGTTACATTTTATTTCTACAAGAGGAGGCAAACCTCATAAATAATGTTCAAAAAAGTCAAAAAAGTTTTTCCCATTACTTGGTGTGTTTTTTTAGTCTAAATTATGTACGAAAAGTAAGTTCTTTTAAAAAATTGGAAAGTTTATGACTTGACACCAGCACTGTATAATACTAATACTACATACATAATACTACTGTATAATACTACATAATAATAATAATTACAGAGATGTTCTTCAGCTTGTACATGACCAGAATAGATATTTCTCAGGAGATTTAGTTTAAATAATGTACTCACCTCTAATTCTGCAATAGGATAACTAATACACAGAGCAACAGACTGAAAGTCAATATTTAAATTATGCACGGTCGTACACTGCTTGTTACATTCAATCAGAACAATTACCACTGCTGGTTCATTTCTGCAAAATTACCCTGTCTGATTGATGTGATGTGTTGTTCTTTCACTCCCCGTACATTCTGCTATTCAAACATTTTTTTGCCAATATTCATTATTTTAACTCAATTCTGCACAAGACGGTTGCACTCCTCTCACATCTTAAGTTCCCAAATCAAATTGGAACTAGGGCACTTGTGAACGGCTTTAGTTAGCTGAAAACGTAGAACAATTAGGAAAAAAAAAAGTTGTAGCTTGAAAAATCCTTAGATAACAAACTTACATCTCCAATAATAGCAAGCGCAGCCAGAGCAGCCAGGGATCCCAACATGGCAGCCAGAGTCCGGTGAACGATCTACAATCACAAAAACAATCAATGAAGAGAACACATTCTAAATGACAACGATTTTGGTTTCTAGATGTTTAAATGCCCTTCAGTGTACTGTAGCTCTTCAGTTGTAGTGAACATACAGGGCTTCAGAATCAAACTATTTCAGCAGTCGTCAACTATTTTGGAGTCATCATAGAGACATATTTTAAGATGGAGTCGTCCTCAAGGCTGTGTGATCAGCAGGAAGTGTGTGTGTGATCAGATGGTGGAGAAGGAGAACCTAGCATGCAGGCTAACATGCAATAGCTTCAATCTCAAAGGAGCAAGTAATCGGTGCCGGTGCGACAACTGCCCCGAGGGGTGAAACACTCGTGTGCTGTTGTGATTGTAAGTGTAAAGCAGGTCATTAAGATGGATTGTGGAACAGCGCTTTTAGAGCAGAATTAATCAACGGCAGATACATCCTGCTCTTGCTTTGCATAAGAAAGCACCATTGAGAATAATGTTTCTCAGTGTTGCAGTTTCAACCAATTACTCTCAATTACAGTATTTTATGACTAAATGAAATGTCAAAATGCTCCTGTTTGAGATTAAAGTTGTTTTTATTTTTTTTTTCTTGCTCAAACCTTCGCAGCTACAGGCGCTTGTGAACCTACTCATCTATTTAAATTTAGAATTCAATCTCCCAGCCGTTTTAAATGTTTACAAGAGCCCTGCAATTACATTGCAAAAATGCATTATTCACAAGCCATTTAATGCATATAAATATTAATGAGCCTCTCTCGCCATTTAATATCTCAATTTTCAAGTTTTGTCCTCTCTTGGGGCAAATGAGCTTTGTGTTTCAGACGTGCTGATGAAAGCTACCATCTAAGCCTTTTTAAACGAAGTTATAGAGTGTTGTTTGGAAGAATTAGTCTAAAAATGAAGTATTACCTCACTTTTTCGCAGTGCAGAAAGTGCAGATGGGGGCAAAATGGAAGGTGAAGGAAAATGAGTGGAATGGCCAAGATTTTAATGTTGATTGCAAATGAAACTGTTTAACCATTAGGCCTAGACCAATTTCGGTTTCGACCCCTTGTCTCCCCCATTAGCTAGTATAAACACAATCAGATGTTCTTGAGTTCAATAAACATCAAAGGCAAGACAACATGACAACTCAGGTATCACGAGAGCGGGCAAACTTTGATGAGACAGCATTGAGCTCAACATGGCAAGCACACTGACAAAATAAAAGTCCCTATCAGTCAAAAGAAGATGATAGTGACTGGGTCCTATGGTTTCCATCTTCCAACTAAAGTTAAACACCCACAAATTGGATGAGGTAAACAAGAGACAATTCATGAATGATATAATGGATGTAAAGTAAATTACAACATTGCTTATATCGTACAGATCATGGAGGTCTCATGTGAGGTGAATAAACTCTGGCTGGGTAAAAGTTTTATTAGATTAATCTAAAGTTGAACAAACGTTTGTTTTGACATCAGTGAAAGCTTATACACTTTCTGATATGTGAATTTCTGAATTTCTGTACACTTTCTTATACACTTTCTCATACGTTTTTCAAGGCGTGAGTTGTTATGGACGCTTGGTCAGAAGCTAAGCTTTTTTGGCTACAGACTACAGTGGTTTGGTGCAAGTAACTCTGACTGCAAAGGCCTACACAAACCTCTTCATCCTCCAAACTAAACCTTCCTAGAGTCCTTTCGCTGAAAAGAAGCTTGAGAAAACTGAGAACTTTGTCAGTTTTGGGAAACAGCAGAAGGTGAATGCTGTGTCACACTGGGACATACTTGTTGTATCGTGGATGCAGTCAACACATTAAGTACACTGCCTGGTGAACGTTAGAAACCTTTCCACAAGAAGTATTTCTTTCCCTTTAGCAGTGTCAGTGGCAATCTGTCTTACACACAAACAGGCTCCTGTTAATTAGGACACATCAGGACTCAACCGTTTTGCCTTTGGACTTCACGATTTGTCCCAATAAAACGGCATTCTAGTGCCCCCTTTAACCGGCCACCCAATTAAGCGGAGTTAACTGTATGCAGTGCTGTCAGCTGGCATATGCCTAAAACCTTCACCCGGTTTTATAACCTAGGTGAGGGGTCAGTATCCACACAAGTGTTCTCTCGAGTGAAAAAGGTATGAGAGACAGAACACCTTTCCCTGTTCTAGTCTTGGTCCAATAGTCCATGTTCTTCCCATCAAACATCAATCTGCAGAGTGATTTGGCATGTTTACCTTTCCAGGTAAAGATCATGGAGTCATCTCACTGAAGTGTAGAACAGTGCCGAAGTGAATCAGGTTCCCATAGTGTTAGCTACTAACATAACATCTCGTTCTCTTCCATCGGGCAACTGGGGTTACACAAGTAACCAAGACATTTTAAAGAATCTGAATTAATGTAGTGTTTTGGTAGAGGACTAGATTGGGACCCAAAATATCACCATTAGCATTCTAACAAAGGGCCAATTAAACCCTTCTGCACACAGCATGCGGCCCAGGCTGAAGAAGTGTAATTAAAACTGGAGGTCTCTGCCCTTATTTCTCTTTGAAGACGCATGGAAACTAAAGTTCGCCAAAAACATGTGGGCTTGAGTTATCCGGGACCAGAATAGTAGTATTATGTAAATGTAAAAATGATTTTATGTAAACTAAATTGAATACAAATAACAAATAATTAATGATACAATCGAAACACGTTAAACACTAACACCAGACCAAGCGCAATGTCACAGTAACCTTTAAAATGGCATCCATTGCATTTTGCAATATCAACTGTATGTATGCTGTTTTTATAATCTTACAGAGTAGTAACAAAAGACCGCAACACATCTCTTGATGGCTCCGCTATATGACAGGCCACTGAACTGAAGTGACAAATCGGATTTTTGCACAGGCGTCTCATATTTTACCTCGAAGATGATGAGGACGTAGACCCCTGCCAGGATCAATCCCGCGATAAGCACCTGTGTTTCCACGGTGACGTAGAGCGACTGATGAGTCATGGACAGAGGGACGACCTGACTGTCTGACAGAAATGCCTGGACACTGATCAGAACAGGAGCACTAGGACAGATAAAGACACAAATATATATTAAAGTAAAACTATACTTCAACAGGGATTCTTATTCACACAAAGCAAGTGGAGTATTTTTTTTTTTTTGAGAAGACAGTCATACCTGCTGAACATTTCAAAGGTTCTTGTTCTTAGAATTTGGTCACTTCGACGCGAATGTAAAGGAATAGTCCAATTATAAATCACCTGTTGAAAATATTAGTTTTAATGAAACATTTTTAATTTAATCTATACAACAGAACAGTGCCATGTAAAACTGTTTGCGACATGAAGATGATTATAATCAAGTTATATAAATCACAAAGATCATATATAATAATGGCACAAAGTAGAAATGACATAAAATTGACATAATTAACTGGGTGTAATAATTAATTTTTAATACGTATTTAAATACGTTAAATAAATATAAAAAATGCCTAATATGTTTCTCTAAACTGAGTAAAGTTTCAAACCTTGACTGAAATAATGATGTTGAATCAGACAATTATGTAAAAATCAACCGCAAAGGATTCTGGGATGTAGGAGTCTGGTATGACATAAAGATAATATAAAATGTTCCAACCCTGGAACAATTCCAACCTGTTGAGACCTTCTCCGACGAGGGCCTGGTTCTTCAGCCTGCTCCACCTGGATTAGAACATACTCTTGGGACTCTTGTATCTCATCCATACCTCCTAAAAATGGGCCACCAAACTGCAACTTCAGCAAGGCATTGTCTCGGAAGTCGGTTAGATTCATGGCTGCGGTGAACATGTATGTTAAGAAGAACTTTTCGGGAGAACCGAGCTGCAAATGAAAATGTATGAAATCTCCCGCACAACATTAATCTGAGTGTTTCGGGAAGTTGTGTTAACAGATGTCGGCCGACCATTGATTTGTTCTGAACAAACAAGCCCACCCAACAGCAGACGGCACTTTGTAGCACTTGAGTGCATTGTTCAGCTTTTGCGCTGCCATCTTAAGCTTTGCTGAAAGCTGTGAGTATCAGAGAGATCTCTAGTTATGCACGAAGTCACAGGCAAGACCGTCACTATGTCAGACACTGCTGTAAATGGCAGATGGTGAGATTGTCACAGAAAAGGAAATGAATTAGCTAAGCCCTTCAGTGCAATCTCCGACCGACATAAAATCCCCGCAGGGTCTGAGGAGTTACCACGGTGGCGTTCTTCCTCACAATGTATGACTTGTGTATTAACGGCTCTTACTTATCCAGTCACTACAAAGTCAGACAGACAGATTCTTTGAAAAGTAGACAGACAAGAAGGATACAGAAGCTCTCGGTGGATGAGACTGCAAGCATCCTCCAGGGACTCTCCCTGTCCGGATACATGCTGAAGAACAACTGGTGATTCCCAAACAGTTATGTTATTATACAGACAAAAATGGAGATGATACAAATAAACGAATTACGTTAACAATGCATTAATAATGAGCAAAATTCTGAAAATCGTATTTACGCAAATATAAGCACCCTGTATATGTAAGGCACAAAGAGATTATTATTTTCTTTTACGCGCATATTTGAAATTTTCAAAATTTTGATTTGAAAAAAATGGATGCTTATATTTGCGCTAATACGGCACTGTGGTACTGACCGTACTTGCAAATTTGCTGCACTTAGAACTGAGACAAGAACTTTGAACAAGACATTTCTTGTTTCTTTTAAAAAAGTAAAATGGTTGGATCAATATTCTCTAAAGTGGGATTAATAAGAGATAAACGCCACTCAGTTCCCAAATTGTAAGCCATGTTGTCCATGGAGTGCTGTTAACAACTCTGTGGAAAAATAAAACCAGTGACGTGAGGCTTCACTAAATCACATCCAGTGACTAATTCTGGCCAAGTTTAAATAACTCTTCCATTTCCACCTGACAGAATGGATTCCAAAGCAGAAGTGTCATAAATGGTGGTTGCTAGAAAGCAGGTCGAGTCTCGTATGCAGTTTAGATGTTTAATGATGTGAAGTCCGTTCGGCAGAATCAGGGTCGTAAGACAGGCACAGGGTCGAGGGCAGGTAGAGACAGGATCACAACGAGGTCACAGGCAGGAGGTCAATAAACACGGAAGTAACTAGACAACACAGAAGACAAAGGCAAAGGCAAAGGCAAAGGCAAAGGCAAAGGCAAAGGCAAAGGCAAAGGCAAAGGCAAAGGCAAAGGCAAAGGCAAAGGCAAAGGCAAAGGCGTGGCAACGGCAGGCGTAGGCAAAGCTTCGCCCCGATCTAACGGCTTGCAAGTCTTTATATAGTCCTCGTGATTGGCGGCAGGTGAATTCACTTTAGGCGCGCTCCCGCGCGCCGCGGAGAGAGAGTGCGTGCACGCGCCAGCGGCACCAGCACGCGCGCCGGTGTAGGTACAAAAAGTGCTCGGCCTGCAAAAACCGCTCGGGGTCCTTCGACTGGCGATGACGTCACACTACGGTGAAACCACTTGGACAAACCTTGTAAATCGCGATGTTTTTGCCAATAACCACCAACTGCAGAACCGCAGAATGACAGTCTGAGACGCCGGAAGTTAGCTGAGCAAGTGGTGCCTTAATAGGCATGTTGTACTTTTTACAGTTTAAACCTAAAAATTAAAGTTATAATCATGCATTCTTTTTAAACGGTTTAATTGAAAAGATTGACTTCTGTCCGTATATGGGTTGAATATGTATATACACATATTGTGAGTGTGACACTTTGTTTCTAATTCACCAGAGATTAAAGTCTTTATGTGTGAATTTATATAAAATCAGAGTTAACAATTACGCCATCCTGCCAACAAAAATAATTTTACTACAAATTATTTACTACAAACTATAAATGATAAGAAATACAAACGATTCACCTCATAGTGGTTGCTGGTGTGAATGAATAGCAACTGAACACAACTAAAAAAATAAAAAATTAATAGTCTTAAAACGTGGCTAAATTAAAAAAACAGCCTTAGAACAAAATAAACTTAAAAAAAAATGCCTTGGAACGAGGCTAAACTTTAAAAACCAGCCTTCGAACGAGGCAAAACTTTAAAAAACAGCCTTAGAACGAGGCAAAACTTAAAAAAAAAAAACACACACTTTGAACAAGGCTTTGGGCTAACCAAATATTGCAATTCATACTATTTCAAAGCAGACCTGATAGATGAAGCAGTTTACAAATTAAAATCTTGTCATTTGCCAGATTGGTCCAATATTTTCTGTACCTGCATGATGGAATACTGTGAATTAAAAAAAAAATCCCAAACTGAACAAGCCACAGAACAGGGCTGACTTATGTTACAAAACCTAAAGAGGGTATGGAAACAACTGTCGCCAAAGCCGTCTGGATTGAGCGAATCCAGCAAAAAACAACTCTTTCTTAGCTGGATTCAGAACCTATGAACCAAAAGAATTTGGACAATTGCGCCCTACAGCAAGTTATATTTACTGAATTAAATTAAATTGTCGCTTGTTAAATGTAATTTATATTTACACTTTTTTGTTGGCCATTTGTGGTTTGTGCAATAAATATTAAAAGTTCTATTGTGCTTTATTATTCACAATATTTACAAAAATTAAACACAATATTTATATAATAAGTGTATATTAATGTGCAAAGCTTTACAATCATTTTACAATGCATTGATATGCTACAATGCTTTATAATTTCGTTCTTTTAACATAGTTAAAAAGGAGAGCAGCCAAGTTATTTGACATATAAATAAAAAAAAACGTAATGCAATAGTTATATTCCCTCGTAATTATTTAAAAATAATGGAGTTTCGAGCGTGATTTGTCAGCGCAAAATCCGTTCGACGTCATTCCAACTTACGGCCAATCAAACTGTGTGACGTCATCACCAGTCGCAGGACCCCGAGCGGTTTTTGCAGGCCGAGCACTTTTTGTACCTACACCGGCTCGGGAGACTTGCACACGGTCATCACAAGAAGCATTTTTACAGTGTTTTGCTTTGCTGACACTTGTCTTATTGATCCAAATTTTGGCAAAGCACCACAGAGTGTCAAAGAGAAATATTTAAAACGATGACAGTGCTGATGAAACTTACTGAGCAGAGAACGACAATGACAAAGATGGTGGTGAGCTTTGCTGTTCTTAAGCAATATCTGCAAATCAAAAAACATGAACTCAGATACATATTAAGCGACATGTGGCTTGGGAGGCTCCTCTTACAGTATTACTAATACATCTAACTTTGAAAGAACATTTGAGTGCAATCCTCTTTATACAAAAAATATGCCAGAAAAAAAACAAAAAACGGTAAACAGTAAAACAAGTTAATTTAAGTTAACTTATTTATTTCAGGGGTTTGCTGAACTAATTTTTTTTTTACTAAATTTAAAAGGTAGTTAATGAGTTGTACCTGAAGGGGGATGAGATTGTAAAGTAGTTTTCGCTTTTCTCCACTGATAAGATGTGGGAGAGACTGGTAACTTCACTGCCCAGCCTGCACCTCCGCTCCAGCTCAGCAGAACTCGTCTGCCACGACTCCTCTCCAGAACCCAGGCTCGGCTCGTGCAGCGTCATGTACGTCATGCTGCACTCAAATACAAGAAAAAGAGCATCAAGCTGACATTGAAAAGATTTGAGCTTTTTACGTAAATAAAGAGTAGATTAACATGTAGTTATTTAATTTCTTTTCTTTTTTAAAAGGTGCTGCACAAATGTGTGACAGTAAAGTTATGAAATCAGATAGCTGCTTAAATAGTTGTCTTGTATCATTTATTTTAAATAATTTATTTAAAATAACAATGTAATATTGTCCAAGACATGTATTTCATTTTCTTGTCTGTTTTATAACTGCGCATGAATTGACAATAAAATACTGGCAATATTTGAAAAAAATCTTAGACGTTTTATATTTTGGGATTATGTATATTGGTGATATACATAAAATAATATACAAAACATGTATACAAAACTCGTAGCATTTGTTATCTGCCCATAATATTAAATCTAAAAACACTGCCCTTAAATAACTTTTAAAAGAGATTTGTATTTATATAATAACGTACCTGGAATACCTGATAAATTAGAGATGTAATGAGAATATTCAACATGAAGGAGAACATAATATTATCCAAACAAAATGAAATACAAGTGTAATCCTTAAGTCCTTAAGACTTTTAAACATTGTTACATAAAAAACATCACTTGGTTGAATCAAGGTCGCTTGCTCTGACTTGCAAAACAATTGTTCCAGAAAAAAAAAATCCAGAGATTAATTTGTAGTTTCATATTTGTATCTGATGACCAAACTGAAAGTGCTTTACTGTCTATGATGCTTAAAAATGATTTAGTTAATACTATTCCTGATTATTATTGAGTCTGAACATCTTACTGCAGGAAGTGTTTGGTCTAATTATGCCGTACATCCAGGTCGAGGCCACTTTAAGATATCAAATGCCACACATTGTGCAGAACCGTGTCTGCTATCAAATGCTTCGTAAAAAATAATTGTGGGAAAGGAAGGTTGTGAGGCCACTTTTTCTCATTACTGAATGAAAATGAGGTCAGTAATTACAAACCTGGGGCAATATTCACACAACTGTTCTGCCGAAATCTGCTAGACTCAAGCCAATAGAATCAAGTCTTAAGTCTTCAGAAAGTGACTTTACAGTGGCTGTACAACACGGTGACTATTTAATAAATACTCAAATGAACATCGATGGAATTAAAACCGCTCAATAGCCAAATAATTAATATTTGTACAGTTTAAAAGCAATTCAACTTTGGCTTTTGTATAATTATATACAAAATGCCACATTATACTCATGCCACATTAAACCACATTCTTATCCACATATTCTCGAGTAAATTAAAACAAAGAAGATATCACAATTAGGTGTGATGAATATTAATGAGATAAAAGAACATCCCGACTCACCTCTCATTTTGGGCAAAAGAGAGAAGAGGTGAGAGTTCCGTGTGGTTGGCCTGGTTGGATTTGCATTTGAGGAGGTTGATCATGCTGTAGCTGTGCCTGAGGACAAGGAAAGGACTTTTTAAACACCATCATGAAGCCTCATAAATAATAATCACACACACATTTAGAAATAAATTTTTTGGCAGCCCCTTTAATGACTCTTTAAAAATGGCATACAAGATAAAATGAAAATAAAAGTCTGAACTGGTTGAAAGTCATTTGTTCTTTTAGTTTGGTTCTGCTCAGTTTGAGGTAAATGTCAAACAGTTTAACATTGGCAAGGTACAACAAGTTAGGTAAAATCGCTTAAAACAAGATGTTTTACTAAACTACACATTGTAGTCCAGATGATTTCTCCATATTGGGAAATAAAAAATTTTTTTTTTTTTTTTTGAAACACGGTAAGAAGAAAAATGTTAAATATAACAATTCAGCCAAACGTACATACATATAGAAAAGCAAGAACTTAACTGTCTACAATACAATTGATAAAACTTTAGCATTTAGCTTTACCCCATAACAAGATCTGCGAAGAACTTTGACAGGTTGTTCTTCACAGAAGAGACCACACGGAAATAAGATGAAATTTTACACGTGAGTTTAGACAGAGATGGTCTCGACAGAGAAAACAAAGCATGCCAATAGATCACTTGAGATTGCAATGTTGTTAGTGGCTGCAAATCTTCCATTTAAACTTTGATTTAAAGTTGATCGAGTCGAAATGCTCCAATCATGTGACGACCACACCACAATGGTATCTGTGACTTAAGCTCACTTTAAAAAGAATCTCAGTTTTCGGCAGCGTATAGTGACACAGACTGATAGCACGAGGGCATTGCCTGATGGTGTTGCGGAGTGTAATCTGTATTAAATCAAAGTTTAAAGTTCTAAGATCAAGGTCGGAGGAGCATGATGGTAACAAATGGTTCTTTGACAACATGAGATATTAACATGATAAAAGCATAACCACAAATGACACAAGAGGCGTTTATCTAATGTGCTGTCGCTGGCGTGTTTGATGGCGCCTTGATGATTGAACTGACAGGCCATGACGCATCAGAGAAGATGGGCATCAGGTGTTTCCAGCATCACTGAGGCAAAAGGCTGATGTGGTTATGACAGGCCTGAAGCTCCACAACAACCTGACTGACTAGACATGGCGCTGACCTTGGTTTGCTACACAAAGAAGTAAATCAAACCACTGTGTTGGGATTGTATTTTGTGGCAGCAACATTGAAGGCCACTGTGCTTAATACAAAAGAAAGCTTACATTGTTATCTTTGTTTATCACTTTTGCACCCTGATGAAGATAAAGATTTTTTTTAAAGAAGAGACACACACACAAACACAAACACATGCACACACACACACACACACACACACACACACACACACACACACACACACACAGGAATACATTTTTTATGCATTTATTTATGTGTTTATTAATGTGCATAAATGCATGTCTAACTACAGTCAATTATACAGCTTTTTAAATTTTGGAAAATATTTTTTTTCTTAAAATAACAATAATCAAGTGAGGTAATTTTGTCAAAGACTACATAATGATACAGAAATTATGACTGATAAATACATTTGACAATCTTTAAAAAATAGTACATCAAAAAATATTTAATTGATTCTCAGAATTCGTGTTTTACTTAAAGTAGTACATATTACTTATAATAAGTAAATTATTATCAATGTCTATGTATATATGTCTATACAGTACATTTGTTTTATTCACCATTTACAAATTGTGGCTTTATGTACTCTCTTACAAATTAATGAAATTTCTCATCAAAAAAGGAAAGTGTATGTTGCTATAGCAGAACAAAAGATGGCACACACACACACACACACACACACACACACACACACACACACACACACACACACACATTTTATTAAATTCTATGAATCACTGCTCTTTGGCCTCCATTATAAATATACATAACTCATAACAGCAACTGCTTTTACTCATTCACAGAGCAAACTTGAAATAAAACTACAGCCATAATGGCCTAATCCATTCTAAAGTTGGATCTGTGACCTGAGGTTGCCAGGTTTGATTCCCGATTCTTGTCCAAAAATTTAATAGCAACAACAAAGATGCTCCTGACCCCCAGTGATCACAGGTCACTGCATCATATGTCCACCACCTCGTGCGTGAGTGGCTCCACAAATGTATGATCAATGTGCTCGGGGAGAAAGTTCTGAGACGGTTTGTATCACCAAGAGTCCACTGGAAAATGCCATTATACAATTTATTGGTCGAACTGGTTCTGAAATCCTGGTTCTAACATCATATGGGACACAATTCAGCAACTCTCCAGAACCATCAGGGTTTTACTGAACAGCTGATGATGTGTGTGTGTGCGTGCGTGCGTGCGTGCGTGTGTGTGTGTGTGTGTGTGTGTGTGTATGAGTTCTAGGCAAAACATAATAGTAATGGCCTCCAGGATGCATTCTGATGTTGGGTTTTGGCAAAAGGGAGATTAGACGGGATATTTCAAGGCCTTTAATCCCTCTCTCTGCAGTTACACAACAGAGAGGAGATTTGAAATGTTAGCTCACTGAATACTGGATTTATATATTGAAGCAAAGCCTTCGTCTTTGTGCCTTGATCTGAGTGTGAGGTCCAGACCGGAGTGAAGAGAAGGCAACACATAACCCAGTGGGACAGCCACCAACTTCCACAAATATTTCGACTGTAATAGCACAGTATCTGAAACGGAAACTCAATTGTTGAATCGTAATTCAAATCTCTAACTTGAAACCTTTCAGAAGTAGCACAAACTCTCACGGGATTGAAAGCAGAGAACGGTGGAATAACACAAAAGTAGCATGTGATGGAATCAGCTGATTTCATTGAGAGCGGTGGAGATCATTAGAAGATTCCTGGAAGAGAGCGGTCATGAGAGTGGAAGCAGATCTGATCTCATGCCTGATGAACAATTCATCACGTGCAGATCTCAAAACTCTAATCCAAAGTGTCGCAGCCACAAGACGGCGATTAAGACCCCTTGTGTTCCCACAAATACACATTTTTGTACTGGTGTTATTACAGTAATGTGACTCCACACGTGATCTCCAATCCGCTTTGGAGTCGATTAGCAGCTGTTTCACACAGAAAAGCTCTCACTAGTTTTTTCCTTTTTTTCCTGCCAAAATCTGTTATTTTAAAAGCAAAGCTTTGCATCTAGAAGTGTGTTACTGACCTTTTATAATTTTCCATAGACTCTTATTCCATAAATCAAAGTTTCTCAAGTCAACCCGCGAGTCAACCCGCTACTTCATAATATGGCGAAAGGAATGTAAAAATATTTAAAGGATTGGACAGTACAGGAGTGCCAAGTGAAGAAATAAGAGAAAAAATAGTTTTTACAAATTTTAGACAAAGTCATACAAATACGATGAAACTCACATTTTAATTACTAATGTAAGCATTTTATTGTCTCAAAATTCCAACACCAAAATATTCCAAATGTTTGTCAAGAACATGACTATTCTTAAATTACTAGATTGACTACTAAATTAATTGTCACATTATTTTAGCTCTTTTTTAGAGATCTGTTATTATAATTTTATTTACAATTAAAAATATAAAAAAATATTTATGTTTTTATTATACAGTACTTGTTGGAACATCTTGTTGAGTTTTACATTTTTATAATTTTTTTATGCTGCCAAATTTTTTTTTAACTTTTAAATATTGTGAAACTTGGCTAAAGACAATGAGTTGGCTAAATCTATCAATTGTAGGGTTGTTGTCAGTACCGTTTGTTTTCTTTCAACATTTTAGAATTTTAATCAAATAAATGAAGGAATGATATTTCTTCTTGCACAGTATTAGCGGATTCTTGAGTTTGGAAGTTGAGATCCCCAAAAGCTTTGGTACTAGTTTTATTTGCCTAGACACATAATCCGGAACATAAATCATAATTGTGTCATAATCTGTCGGTGTATCACCTCATCTTTTAAACCACCATTGCCAAAATCATCTTTTGTTCCGACCCTGAACAAACAGTCTCCTTTTTAGTGACTGAAAGCCAAAGCAAAGCGGTTCATTTTAAAGAAAAGATTGTCATCAAGTGCTGTTGAAAGGATGAGGATCTTTAAGTCTGAGCTCCTACCTATCCTCCTGGTGAACGTTGGTGTTTATTACACACTGTCCCGTAGGCAGACCTTCCGCCTGAAGGAGCTTCTGTGTTTCTCTTTTCTCCGAGAACTCCTCCAGAAGACGAAGCTCATCAAAGTTCCCAGCCACAGCCTCAGACTTTCTGCAGCCCACCCTGCTGGGGTGACCCTGACCTCCGGTCTGAGACATCTCCACCTCTATGGTGGTCTTATTCTCCAGGTACATCTTCACTCTGTCACGCTGGGCCGCAGCTGTGGAGAGCAGACAAACACTGAGGTTAAATGTTCTTTTTCTGTTGTTCTTTCCAGAAAAGCATCTTGTTATATAGGAATTTATGGAATATAATGTCACAGACTTTTTCTGAACACAACTTTGATGTGTGGAATAAAATGACTAGAGATGTTCTAGGAGGATACACCTTCCAGCCCGGGTGATTCACGTGAACATCGGAAACCCAGTTAAATCACATTTCATCTTCCAAAAGAACGAGGAGATGAAGGGGAAACGATGGAGCTTAAAAAGCAATAGCAGACGAAACAAAAACCTTTCATCTACACAAGTGCTTAAGTTGGTCCGTAGTGACCCCAATATTTGGTTAGTATTAACTTTAAAAAATAAAATAATGAAATTTAGGACTATCTAGTTTAGCAGAAAGATTAATCTGTGGATCTACCTACAGTATTAGACATGGAGATTCTGGGCTGATACATTGATTGTATCAATTTATTTTTCTAAAATTTTGACATGAATTAACCTGCATTTTATATTAAGAACATTGTCCGAGTAGGAATTTATGATTAAATTCTCAATACGACATTTCATAGGTCCCACACACACACACACACACACACACACACACACACACACACACGACCATCATATTTAGTAAATGTTAATTCAAAGCAGACCTTTTATTGAAAATAAATGTTCAAATATTTGGCCTTTTAAAAAAGGGTCATCGAAAGTATAAACCTACCACATTTCCAGTCGGAACAATATTCGGATCGCTCTAATGCGCACTACACTTCTTCAGGATAAGTCAAAGTTTAAAAAACAGCCTATGGATTTACTCAAATCCATAACCCTGAGCTAAAGTAATAGCTGTTTACCGATTATGATAAGACTGTTGGTTTTATTAAACAGCGCCCCCAAGTGGAACTATGAGATAAAGTCAAGAATGATAACAACAATTGTAACCATTATTAAAACAGGATGCCTTTATTTGCTCAACATTTAAAGACATTATTATTATTATTTTCTTTTTTTTAGTATTTTGGAGAGAAGGTAACAGTGAGAGAGAGAGAGAGAGAGAGAGAGAGAGAGAGAGAGAGAGAATACATGGGTGAATACATATACAGATGAAGAGAAAGAGAGAAAGAGAGAGAGAGAGAGAGAGAGAGAGAATGATGGAAGAATGGAGAGATGGGTGGATGAGAGCGAGAGAGAAGAAATGGGTGAGAGAGAGAGAGGAAGGAGAAGAGAGAGATGGACAGACAGAGAAAGAAAGAGAGAGAAAGAGAGAGAGAGAAATGGAAAGATGGAGCAATAAGAAAGAAACTGAAAGCGATGGACAGACAGAGAAAAGAGAGAGAGACAGAGAGAGAGAGAGAGAAACTGAAAGGGATGTACAGACAAAGAGA
>CM051495.1:25394926-25415692 GCA_028031935.1 Paedocypris micromegethes | reverse complement strand
AAAAAAAAAAGAAGATAGAAAATGGTAAAGATGGACTATTGAAATCCCATAAAACACCCAATAAAGCATCAAAGGTTCCTGTCCGTCTGAGCTCTGCTAATCGCACATTCCCCAAAGTCAGTTATGAAAAACTGACCACACGTATTTCCATCTACAGCCGTTTGTACTTATGCAACCCAGCAGACAGTATTCTTACGTAAGATTTCATTTGCCGGATCGAGAGGATAAATTAATGAACGTTTTTCGTCCGTCTGAGATCACGTTATGCTACATCTCACATAGGTGAACAGACAAAACCGAAAATGCTGTTTAGACACGTAATGCATTGCTTATATGTGTATACTGGGGGTGTGTGTGTGGGAAAAAAAAAACAAAAAAAAAAAAATAAATATATATATATATATACAGTGAAGTCAAAAAGTATTTGATTACCCGTGATTTTGCAATTTCTCCTCTTAAAATCATAGAGAGTGTAGAATTTTCAGCATAGGTGCATTCCACTGTAGAACAGATCTAAAAATAAAATCCGGACATCAACTTGTTATGATTTTTAACAATTTATTTGTGATTACTATAGACCCTTGCAAAATCACAGGGTGATCAAACACTTATTGACTTTAACCTTTCACTGTATATACTATTGATATATATATAGAGAGAGAGAGAGAGAGAGAGAGAGAGGAGAGAGAGAGAGAAGAGAGAGAGAGAGAGAGAGAGAGAGAGAGAGAGAGAGAGGAGAGAGAGAGAGCTTAGAGAGACAGAGACAGAAGAGAAGGAGGGAGGGACAGAGACGAGAGAGAGAGAGAGAAGACGAGAGAGAGAGAGAGAGAGAGAGAGAGAGAGAGAGAGGAGAGAAGAGAGAGAGAGAGAGAGAGAGAGAGAGAGAGAGAAAGAGAGACATACAAAATAATATTTTTTTTCTTTTCTTTTTTTCTTTCCTATTTTGCTATTTCTTCCATTTCTGGGTCACGGGGAGCTGGAGCCACTCCCATCAACACTGGGCCTGAAGGCGGGACACTTTACTGGATTTGTGCCCAAACAATCAAAGAGCAGGACACTAGTTGTTAACAATTATGAGAAATGAAATAGCAATTCCAATAAAAAAAAACACACACTTGAAAATAGCATTGGGAACATTTTAATAAAAAAAAATATTTCATTCCTTGTTTTTAAATGAATTAATAATGTTGTGGAATTTTGTGAAAATACAGCACAGCTTCACATCCGTCAAGATTTAAATGGCAAAAATGTAGATGTAATTAAAATGTAATCATGAGAGAATCCGACTGGGTTACCATCTCATGCCGAAAAGTCCAGTTCCTCGACCCTGAGAAGCCTGAAGCCAAGCAGACATGAGAGCAGCACCTGACCCGCTCCAGCATAATGTGCTCTCTGAGTTCTGCTGGTGGAAGAAAAAAAAGTGCTTAAGTCGGTGAAGAATTCTCCTGATTTCTAATCCAAATGAAGCCTTCATAAAACACTCTGCTTTCCTCTCATATGCAGCCCAATATCCTTCCTTTTCCACCAACTACGTCACACCACCACGTTAAAAGACAGAGTATCTGGGGTTAACCTTTGACCTCTGAGCTTACCACTCTGACCCATTAACAATAAAGTCTGTGAACTACGAGTAATGCCCGCTAAACTAGATGGCTCAACCAGACCCCGAGTAAGCATCACTTGACCGCTGCATATAGCCGCACGTGAAAGCTTCGGCGTGGACGGCCTGTTGCTCATTACCGGGGATTTTTTTAAACCGTTTACTTGAGTGTTTGAGAGGAATGTGTCTGTGAATCCCGCACGATGAAGTAGGTCGAATCATAAAGAGTGTGGAAATAACGGCACACCGCCATTTTAGTGGGATCTTCTACCAAAACGCGTGAGGCTGGAGAAATCAAATACTGTACAGAAGAACGTCGAGTTTCGATGAAAATGATGGTAATTCTGTCACAGGTTCAATTTCATATTGCATTTTTGCACATTGCTTTTTTAAATCAAATCTAATCTGGATGCAAACCACAACTTCTAGCGACTGAGATACAAGAAACTGGTTTATTTTTGATTTTGTCTAATTCAATCATCATTCAGAATCAGTAGTAAAATCATTTACAACGGAATTAAAAAAAAACATACCCGAGCGCTTCTTGTTAGCATCTGGAAACAAAAAAAAAAAATGTTTTTAATTAGTAACATTAAAGTTGGAAAAATATTCCAAATCTGGCAGACAAAAACAGAATGAGATCTTAAACTAGTTCTGATGCTTCTCCCAAACTCCTGTGAAACATTGGTGGAGTCATTTTTTGCTAAATACTATTTGCTCTAAATAATGGTATAAACAAATGTGAGAATTCTGAGAATAGAAAACGCACAATTTTCACACAAATAGCAATTTTTTTTAGGTTGAGCGATCAGTTTATATTTCAGTCATTACGTCTTTTCAAAAACACATTAAATAAAATAAAAAAAAAAAAATCACTAATGTGAAAAAGCAACGTTAATTCAGATTAGTAAAAAGCTGTAACAAATGACAGTCTTAATGGCGTGATGGGCGTTTCATGACAAAAACTGGGAAGGCAAAGTGAAACAAGTTTTGTAGAGTGAAACATTTGTAGAAAAATATTTTTGCAATTTCTTCAGACTCTCGTTTAATCTCATTTAAATAGATGCTTAAATGATTTTGACTGGAAATTGTTCAAACAAAATCAATCATTCATTCATTCATTCATTCATTCATTCATATGTGTAGCAGTAAACTTATTTGGCAAACAAAAAAAAATATTAATAATAATAATTGAAACTTTATCCCTCAGTGGGGAAATTCATCCCATTTGACCAATCCAAACAGCGAACAAACAAAAACCTGGCGCAGTGGTCACTTCTGTGTGTATATTGATGTATCTTGATCCGGCATCTCAAGCTAGGTCTTATTTTCAGGAAAAAAATAAGTTCATAAGTTTGGAAAAAAAAAAAAAAGACACCAATGTTGACAGAAATGAACATTTATTCATATCATGAAAATGCGTCTCATTTAACACATGGCACAATCAAATTATATACATTTGGGAAGTGGAACAGTGCAGATAGATAGATGACCTGGAGAGGAAACGACCGTGAACCTAAAGAACGACTCCTGGACAGGTTTGACTGACCAGAACAGAAAACAACGACTCTCTGTGAAAAACACCAGTAAAGTAACACTGCTTTAAGTGATGGAGATTTCACAGGAGACCCTGTCAGGAGTCATCTACCACAGTGCTAGGCTAGGTGGTCTATCCTCTGTAAAAAAAAAAAATGTTTAATTATTAATAATAAAATAAAATCTCAACGCAATCTGTGCATTTCTCCGCGGCTTAGATTTCCTTCGTAACTAATATTAAAAATAACGGCTCGACACTAATTGCACATAATATTTTCTTCACATCATAGTATATGTCGTTATGCACAGAATATAAGGTGACTCTCAGACATCATTGGTTCGGATTTCTTTTAAAACCTTGTTTCCTTGGCAGCTTATTTGAAGGAGGCGTTGGTTCAGTGGCCCGTCAGATAATCCTGTGTGGAGTCAGAAGCGAAGGAATCGGCGTCCTCGTTTTCAGAGTCGTCGCTGCTGTCGTCGGCGGCCGGTTCGCCGGTTAGTGCGATGCGTGCGTAGTCGTCTGTGTCGATGGACTTGCAGAAGTGGATGGCGTACTTCAGCTTCTCCTCCAGCACCAGCTTGCAGGAATATCTCGGCAGCTTGAGGAGGAAGAAGCAGGTGTAGGACTCGGGGAGAAAGTGGTCCGGCGGGTTGTATTTATCCAAGACCTGAGCAATGAGAGAGAGAAAGAAATAAAAAAAAAAATAACTATATATATATATATATATATATATATATACACACACACACACACACATATATATACAGTAAATATTTACAGTAGTCTACAAATCCACTTTGTGGATGACTGACACTAAAGACCAATTTTCACCTGATCCTAAATATTTTGACTATTTTATTGAAATGTATTGTATTTAGTTGTATTTTATCGTATTGTATTTTATTTTAGATAAGTTAGATAGTTTAGTTATTTATAAAGCGCAATTAAATACAGAAGTTGAATGAATGTGATGTACAACAAGTATATAACAAAATACACTGATTATAAAGGTAATTATGATTAACAAAGTAATAAATAATAACCAAAATGTATTTTTTCGGGCTACACACTTTAAATCCTAACAAATGTTTAAAAATGGAGTGTGCGTCTTATAATGCAAAATAAAAAGTTAATCTGAGGCGTCTTTAGTCAGGAAAAAAAAAATGGTACTCCATAAAACAAAGCTAAATCAGAGTACAAATGAGTCTAAAATAGAGTAAAAAGCAGAAGCAACTGGTTGTTTGATGTGCAAGTGAAAGATCAGAAATGTGTGAACAATGACTGTTTTTAAAAACAGAGAATAATCTTAAACTTTATAAGCCGTACGAGACTTGATCAGGAGACGTGAAGCCATTACTGGAATGATGTGCTCACACTTTCACTCCAGATTAATCAAAACAAAAACAATCAAGACGAGATCAACAAACAGAAAGGAATTACATACACACAAACACAGTACAATTTTTTACAGTATAATATTCTGTACATATTGTACATGGACAGTGTTATTAATTGAGATAGTTCTGCTACAGCTCCTGCCGCAAAAATCTATTTAGTTGATATTAGAAAACCAGCAAAATATCCTTAGTTTAAAAAAAGAATCCCAATTGAAATGTTATTTGAATTCATTCATGAGACACAAAGTCACAAGTTACCTGAACCACAAAGTCTCGTCCTCGGAAGTCTGCGATAGTCCTGGGCAGACGTGTGCGGCCCCACACAAACCTGAGGAAGAGCGAGCGTTCGGTGTTGGAGAAAGACTCCATCACTTCCCAGAACCACTGGATCAGAGGCGCGGTGGGCTCGACCCCCTTATACGTGGCCACAGACTTCAGCAGGTGCAGAGGGATGTCTGGACTGCCACACACCTGGACACACACACACAACCACACCACGACTCAGCTCAGGAAGCACATCTCTCTGCCCGTGACCTTTGACCTGAGATAACTGGACTTGCTCACCATGGTTTCCAGCTCATAGCCAGTAAAGAGGGACAGGAGAGGAACCGGCACCACACGAGCCATGCCCTCCCGCACGGCAGAGACCTGTTCGTCAAACTCGTGTAGCCTGGACACAGAGAGAAAGCCCACGCATTTGAAATTTGATTCAGGATCTCATACTTTTCTTAAAATTCTGGGTTTAATGTGTAAAAATTATTGTTAGGAATTCTCAAGACTCTTGAAGCATTTTTTTATTTAATTATATTTTAATTTTTTTTAAACATGTAGTAAAAAAGAAATTTCAATTTGTTTTTATGAGATTTAATAAAGTAACTAAATGCTATAAACGAGCTATGAATTTACAAAGCCTGGCAATAATTTGATAATTATCACGATAAAAAAAAAACATACGTAATAACTGTTCCATGCGCTTGGAAATGTGTAATAACACACTATCATGAAGTGTAATAAGACTATGTACACTGTATATCCTGCTTTTTTTTCTTTGATTTTTCTTTGTGCTTTTATTTTGTTTTTGGTTACCGGCACTCTGGCCTGTTTAATGAATACTGGTTTAGGTCACTTGTGTGTCAGCACCGTACAGACCTGTAGTTTATTGCTAGCCGCACATATTCACTGCGGTTCTCCAGGCTGATGTGGGAATGTTTGGAACTGAGCTGGACTTCCTGTCCACAGGCACTGGGCACAGTGAAGGGCAGAGGCATGGCCTCAAATTCTTCTGCGGATGCCTCACTATCTCGGATGTACATCAGACCGGGGATGAAGTCCTTGTCAACCTAATAAAAAAAAATAAAAAAAATTACAAATATTGTAATTACATTCTTATGGATTAGCACTTTAGTTCATTTTCAATTGAAAAAGTCATTTTATTATGCTGAATATTATCAACATTACCAAACGTATAATAGTTTTTATTTGTTCTAATTAATTAATACACAGAAATACAAACATATTTTGGAAAAAATGCTAACATATAATGTTTTAGTGGGTTTCATTTTCTCTTTCACTGAGACTTTTGTTTTGAGTAGTGAGCTGTTATCGCCTTAGTTAAATTATACCACATGTTCAGTTCATTTTTATGTATAGCTTTCTATAGGCCTGCCACAGTGAAAATTCTTTATTAAAAAATGATTTTTTTTTTTTTTATGAAAAGCTGTACTTCTGAAAGAAGAAAAAAAATTGTAATAATAAAAATAATGGTTATTACACATTTTATATAGAGTAATAATGCGCTTCCAATTAACATTCTCACAGTCACACAACAAGAAAAAAAAGTACGAATGCTTTAGGCCACTTAAGGATATTTCAAGATACGTTGTTTTTCTAGTAGCAGGATGGCGTGCTTTCTGATTGGCCACATTTAAAAGTTTGATGATCTAAGCAGTTGCCACATCGTCACTTGCCACAAAAAAGCCAACTGTTGTACTTCTGCAGAACTGGAATACTCTTCGACGAAGTATCCTCATGCGTGGTGTACGTATGCGAGTGCATCACGGCCAGCGGTCTTGTGCTTGGTAATCTTTCTTCTTAACCTTTCTGATATCTCCAGGCAAAATCCCAGAAACAACAGCTGCTCTGTGAGAGAGGCGCGCTCGGTGCTGTGAAGCGGCCAAACGCCAACACATGATCCCAGCGTGAACGCAGGAGAAGCCCATGCTCACATTCCCTTTGACACTTCATACGTGCATGTGCCTGATCTTGAATAAGTCCTCACAAAGATCACTTCTCACAACTCAAAGGTATGTCTGTGTCTACGGAACATTCCTCCCGAGCGCTGAGAAACACTACTACTAGACTGCATCACCCACGTCCCATGGAGAATTAAAACAAGCTGCTTAAACGTACATTAGCAGCGCACTAAACGTACACACATGCTTGTCAGCTGATGGATGGAAGTTTGTAGACACGCCACCGTAGCGAGAGGTCGTGCCACTGGCCTCAGCCTTCATCAACCTTAGGAAATGCTACACGAATGTAGCGTAAGCTGAGATTTACTACATGATTGTTGTTACTCTTGTTGTTGTTGTAATTTATTATTTACATTTTTCTATGTAAGACTCATTTCTGTATGCATTTCTACGTATGTGCACGTGTGTGTTTGTATGTGCGTGTGTGTTTTGTATGCATGTGTATTTATGAGTGCATCGGTATGAATGTCTAGGCATGTGTGTATTTGTGTTTGTATGCATGTGTGTGTGTGTGTTTTGAATGCATGTTTTAAATCCATGTATGCATGTGCGTGTGTTTTGAATGCATGTTTTAAATCCATGTATGTGGGTTTTATGTATGTGTGTGTGTGTGTGTGTGTGTGTGTGTGTGTGTGTGTGTGTGTGTGTGTGAATGTATCTAAGTGTGTGTGTTTGATTTATGCACATGCATATGTGTGTGCTTATCCATCTATCTATCTATCCATCCATCCATCCATCAATCCATAAGTGTGTGTGGGGGCGGGGCATTTGCATTTTCAACAGCATTTAAATACTGATGCTATTTTTTAGTTTACACTTCATTAAAAATAACATGGTAAAATCAGGTCCGTTCTTACCTCACTGAGATCAGCGATGGTCAGATTCATGCCGGCCAATTGTTTCCACACAGGCTCAGCCAGGTAAAGACTGAGAGGACTTCCTGTGCGGATAGCTATTCCCAACAGCACCCCTGTGCAAACAAACAAGATAAATTACCAAAAGAACAGAATTACACACACACACACACACACACACACACACACACACACAATTAGTGATCTGAATTATAAATAATTTAAATGATATTTAAGCACTATCAGCGAATGAAACGAGCAGATGGAAACCTAGGAAGCGGAACATGTTGATGTGAAGCGGAGATTTGGCAGCAGGATTGAGGAGGAAGCAATCTCGGTTTGCTCCTGACTCGTCTCGTCCATTAGGAGTGACGATGAGGAGAGGAGTGAGTCCATTCTGAAGCTCCTCACACATCTCGGCGATGGACTCGCTGTATCCTCCACCGCAATCATCCACCGATTCACCTACAAACATACACGGAATCATACGTCACACGCATGGTCTCTTTAATCATGCTATAGTATAAATACGATGGTACATCATTTTACGAATGTCTCCATTGACAAACATTTTACGTTACAAAGGGTGTTGTCAAGAAAATGTCGTCTCTCGTTACAAAATTATTTTTTTTTAAATTTAAATGTCGGATGTAACATGTTTTTTTTACAGTTTACAGTTATTACAATATTTTATCATATTACAGAAAAGTTTGTCTGAATATATGGAGGCTTGGATTATCGGAATTATATGCAAAATGAATCAAATTTTACATATTGTCCGCTTTTACGAAACTGCTATCGACACAACATAGTTTTGCAAGGTGAAGTACCACTGTATTTAATAGAAACTCACCCACAAACTTGACCTTCCACACTCGATGTGGCAGCAGCAAACTGTCAGGGCTGAAGGAGCTCATTTTAGCACACATCTGTCCAAACACAGACTTCGTGCCGTCTGGGCCCGCAAGTCCTCCTTTACTGCGTGAACGCTTCACCTATCGGAAAGACACGAGGAATTATTAGTGTGAATTGCAAATTAAAAGGAAATTACCAATTACAACCATTTTATTGGTATACGAGCAACATTGGTTAATCAATTACAATTAAGCACTGTTTTTTTTTAGTAAATGAGTAACATTGTTGCAACAAAATGCACTAAACTCCCACAAAAAAAAAATTTCTTTTTGTTGAAAAAAAAAAAACCCCACACATTTGTTTCTGTCCTTACATTGTCTGTATAGATTTTGAGATGTTTGACAGATTTAGAAATTGATGACATATCTTGACCCATAAATGTTTCTGTATTTTAATGCTAACAAAAGAAACAAACACAGAAGTAACTAAACAACCGAAATCTGGAAAAACACAATCACAGTGCTCGTCCGTCTAGACAGGAAAGAGCAAAACACACATTACACAGAAAGCGCAGCCATTTCCGCTTCGTAAGCATATTTCACTTGGAAACGTTCTTCCTATAAAAGTATGATTACTTTAAGAGAGTGCCTTGCGTTCTAACAATGATATATAGTCACGTTATTTAAAAGATGCAAAGCAAAAATTCATATGCTTTCTATTATTAACATGGCAAAAGTTTTTTTGAACTTTGAATATTTGGAGTATTTGGAAAAACTGGAAACTGGTACATGATCAGTAAATAATTTACCTGTATTCTATTCAACTCCACCACTGGCCCATGTTGACGATCCCTAACCATAGTAGCCTGAACAACCTTTCTGAAAGCTGCCTCCTACAAAAAGAGATAAATCCCTGAATTGTATACATCTGATTTAAGTTTTTTTTAGCATGCTGCGTTCATCTACCCACCTTTCCCTGTGAAATAAGGATTCCACGAAGCGTGTCAAAGCCAACAGAGAATCCATGTCCAGTCTCACCAAGTCGCGATTCAAGGTCAAACATGGGGATGCAAGGGCAAAACAGCTCAGAGATGTGGTGGAGCAGCAGCAATCGGTTCCTCAGGCCTATGATGAGGATCTCTTGCAAATGATTGTACTCCATGGGAACCTAGTCATATAAATTCAACAGTGAACTGATGTTTCAGAACATCTCGGGTCTGGGAATCCTTCATATGTGGTGGTGAAATACCTGTGCAGGCAGTTTTCCAGCATTGGTGGGCTTGCTGGTGGACCAGGCTAAGGTATGTGCAGAGCCACAAGCCACGCGGTTGATCTTTTTACCTTGCAGAGCCGTCACCAATCTGGGACGCTGAATAGCATTGGTGGTCCCATCGCCAAGCTGACCCTCATCATTATCACCCCACGTGTACACTTCCCCTGTGGATAAAGGAAAGAAATTAGAGCACAGTACTTCATTGATTTATGTAATATTAAATGCATGTCCCACCGTCTTCAGTGCAGCACACACAATGCAGAGAACCAGTCGCGATGGCAATGACCTTCTTGCCTTGCAAACCCTGAACCTGCCGAGGTCTGCGAACATGATCATCCGATCCATGTCCTAGTCTGTGGTAATCCCCCTTGCCCCTACAACACAGATAAATGAGTTCAAATTCCCATGCTGTCACTCGCCAGTCCAAGCAGAGTGTGAATAATTACCACGTGTAAACGGCGCCAGATTTGGTGAGAGCCACTGAGAACTGAGAGCCACATTCGACTTTCACAACTCCTAATCCAGTTAATGAGTCAATCTAAGTACATGGAGATTAGAGGGGATTACAAGGTTATACGTGACCCGGGGTCACATTATACACACAAAACCTTTGACCTTTTCTAATGCAGCCAGCTCACCTTCATAGGTACTTTACACCCATCACTACCACCACGGCCCAGTTTGCCATAGTCTCCATCACCCCACGACCACACCATGTCATCATCGGTGAGACACAGTGTTTGGGCATCACCACTGCCACACGCCACATCTATTACCCTGTGACCCTGAAGGGCTTCCACCTGTTCCACAATATGATGCAATGAGAAACAACGCTTCATTAAAACAACGTGTGAAGAAAAAAAAGCCAATTTAAATAAGTCGTAATATGAGGATTTGGATGTGAATTGATAACACATATTCATCAGCATTTGAGTCTATTAAAAAATAATAAAATAAATGTAGAAATTAATAACAAACACACACACACACACACACACACACACACACACACACTAATTAACAAACAAAACAAAATATGTTAATATGATGCAGTTCATACTGTATACTTAACATATCCAAATATTTTCTCTGAGACTATTGTTTGAGCACATACTTTAAAACGGAGAATATGTGAATGTAAGTTAATATTTCTAAAATGAGTAGCAGTTGACTTAGATTGGTTTAGAAAACGTTCAGGTCCTGAATTTATATATCGAGGTTCATCTAAATGCTCTAATTTTGCTATATCAGAAATACCTAAAAATTTTCAAAACATGATCTTGCTTTCCCACAGAAAACAAAGCGTGATAATTCATAAAAGCAAACTGTTATCTTGGAAATCTTGCATCGATTTTTGTCAGTTCTGTCACTAAGTCTTCTGTCAAAGACAAAACATTTTTACACAGAATCCTGTAAATAAGTGAAAATGTTCTACAATTGTCTGTCCATCCATCCAAACAAATTATAGCTTTGAAAAATGATGAAAAAAAGAATCATATAAACAAATGTATAGATGTTGAGTGTTGAACACACTAGTTTTGGTTTAAGCTGGTCTTCACTGTCTCCATGACCCAGACGACCATAACGGCCTTTTCCCCACGTGTAAAGTTCTCCGCTGGCTGTTATACAAGCGCTGTGAGCCCCACCAGCCGCAATGTCTACCACTTCCACCCCTCTCAAGGACTCGATCACACGAGGACGATCACATGGGCTGGAAAATAAAGAGCAGTACTAGTCACACACACTGTACCTCTGGGATTGAGCTGCTCAACACAATCAGTAGTAGTACAGAGCACATTTTTCAGCGGATAATCTCGAGTTATAAGACGACTGGCATGCGGCGTGCATTCTTCCAATAAAAACATTTGGAAAAATGCCTGTAGTGAAACAGCTACAGCATCAGACTGACCTTCTGTTGCCATGGCCCAGTTTTCCATCCTCTGCTTCTCCCCAGGAGTAAAGCTCTCCTTCTGAGGAGAGGGCCAAGCAGTGCTTTCCTCCAGAGTTCACCGCCACTTTCCGAATGAAAACATGCTGGATAGACTCAAGCAAAGTCGGCGTGGAGACGGACTCCGTGCCCCCGATTCCCAGCCGTCCACCTGCTCCGTATCCTGTAGCATACAGCTGTGAGCAGCAAAAAAACATTCAAATCAGAATCAGCTTTAATGGCCAAGTTTGCACAGACGACAAGGAATTATAAGTGGTCTGACTCGTACACAAAACTACACAAAATATTTACAGTTTAGTTATAATTCGTTTAAACAGTTATTAACATAAATATTAAAATTATAAAAAAATGGAGGCTCGCTTTGAAACATTCAACACCTGAAAGATTGTACACATCTGCAAAATAATACCTGTATAGAAATCAAATAATTTTAGATGTAATTGTAAATAATGGAAATAATATTATTTTCACATCGGAAACATTGTTATGTGCACAATAAAAATGAATATAATCAAGGTAATGAAACTGTGGTTGGCCAAAAAAAGAGCATAAACTATGTCATGTGTAAAACATGTGTAAAACTAACCTTCCCATCAGCAGTGACTGCAAACAGAGTCTGTTCTCCACCGATCAACTGGATAGGCCGGAGTGTTGCTAAGGCTTCAGTTGGTGTGGGACCCTTGACTTTTGCTCCTTCAATACCACCTAACTGACCCCGATGGTTGTGTCCCCAGCCATAGATTGTCCCACTACCACCAGCGGAGAGAGTCCAGTCATCCGGCCTCCTGCAAATGGGCAAAGATGAACATTAAATAAAACTCACTTTAAATAATTATCAGTCGGCTGAATTTGTACAGCGAAATAAAAACAGTAGTTTAGTGCAGAACAGCATACGAAGATATTTTTATATACAGTAAAATAAAAAGATTTAAAAAAAAAAAGACAAAACACTTTAAAATGGCGATTTACCTGTTCATCCACTGAACAAGTTGTTCATCTTGCTCTCGCTTAAACAGATCATGGCTTTCGTGAAGCGTGTTCATGTTCTCATGGTCAGCCATCAGCTCACGGACTTTCTTTGCAACCTGCAACATTTTGGGGATAAACATCAGCGTAAGGCAATAGGCTGATGTAAAACTGATGTAAGACACTTGGATCTCCCCACCTCGTCCAGGAATGGTCTGGGTTGAGAGCTCCTCTTGTCCAGCGCCACTGAAACCCTAGAAGCAGTACAATAGCGGCGGAACCAGGCCCACTTGTGTGTCTCAGCACAGCATGGAAGAGTGTCCAGCTCAAGATCACAAGCCAGCGCCACCAATACCTATACATGGAACACATTGCACTTTGTTTCTAGAAACTATTTGATCTTACGAAGCGTCCGTCATGGGTGACAAACCTTGAAGAAAGGGCTGTGGAGTAGCTGCTTGCCACCGCGGACAATGGGTTCTTCATACTCATATTGCCTCTGTAAAGCCTCAGGAAGGCCTTTCACCAAAGCTGCCAGGGCACTTCCTGTAAAGCTCTACAGAGCATGGCAACCCATTACTGACAGATCCATATCAGAGGATAAATAAATCAAATAAAAAATTGAATATGGACTAACCACAGGTCGAGCTTCTCCTTCACTGTCTCCTAAGAGGCGGTTGATGTTAATGGACTGGCCATATTCAGTGGTCAGGAGTTTGCGTAACCTTTGCAGGGCCCACATACGATGACCAGCAGCTTAAAACATAGACATGAAAAAAGATGTCATGAAAAACTCTTTTGTTGATTGTTTATAGTTTCTGTGTACAATGCCAAATCACCATTTGTATACAGTATATACATTTGAGTTAGTATTATTATCGCAATAAAATGAATTTAAACGCAAAATGAGATTCTTAAATTAAAAAATTTAAGAATCAAATGTCAAACTTATTTAATAAAAAAAATGAATGAGTTTTCATATACAATGCAACCGATGTCTGATTTGTAAATCCCAAAATGTATTTAAATTGTAAATTGCTTTATAAATAAAATTCTTCTTCTTCTTCTTCTTCTTCGTATATTATTATTATTATTATTATTATTATTATTAAAAAAAACATAAAACAAGAAGTTAAAAGAATAAATTGTAGAATTAAAGTACAAATTTTTGATTTTGAATATTGTCTGCTCCTTTATAAAAAATAAATAAAACTCTTCCTTACCCAAAGCACTAAGCTGAGCACATGCCGCAAGTGAGGCTGCCAATCTTGGCACGATGCTGCGATTGGAGGCGAAGTTCAGCCGGAAGTCAAGCAGACATGTTACTAGGTCCATAGATGGGCAAGACAAAATGCAGCGGTCTGACAGAAGATCCTTAGGACCTGCAGGATTTCATAACAGGTCAGTTAATATATCATGATAAATATGAAACCTGTTATTAATATCAAAGTGCCATTAAAAAGATGTACCAGCAGCAGGCATTATGGGATAGACAGTGAAGCGCCAGCCCCAGCCATTAACAGAGCCATCGCTGGTGAACTTCCATTTCAGCTCATCTCCTGGGATCCTCAACTCACTGGACCAGTCGGACCACTCACGACCTTCAGTGGATAGAGGGTGTTAAACTACTGAGGTCTCATTAGAAGATTCAGAAAACGTTTTAAACAGAGCTGAAGGCAAAACGTCACCTGATCGAACAGAAACGATCCTATTGGCTCCATCCATGACAGTGAGAGGATCGTGTCTTCGTTCTGTTGAGCACTGCCGATCAAACTCCACTCTCAAGCCTTCAGCCCCTGAACACACACAGTACAACCCAAGTCACTTAGTCAACAAGTCAGATGCAATGTCAGTGGAACTCGGCACAGATGAGATTTTTTGCAATGCTAAATTATGCATTGTTATTACAATGTCTTATTAAAAATGTTATAGTCTTCAATCAAACAACAAAATGTGTCTTGCAAATGTCAAAGAGAAATGTGTTTTTACATTGCAAACACTGCAAATAATTTGATCAAAAGTAAACATCGGCATAAAATGATCCTGATGCCTAAAATTCCAAACGCTTCTGATGACGTAGAATCTAGAGCAGAAGTTTTAGCAAAATGTAAAAAATAAATAAATATGTTTACTGGGAAAAACTTTCTCTACAATCTCTCTTCACATCTCTGTGATTACAATACAAAACATAATAATAATAATATTATAAGTTGTCGAATTTGGTCCAAAAAACAAAAACGTGAATCTAAATTTGTTAAACAAATTTAGCAAANNNAAAAAAAAAAAAAAAAAAAAAAAAGTTGTTATTGAGACCAATTAGGTTTTACAACCAACCTATTAAATTCATATGCCAAGGCAATGCACTTAAATTAGATTTTACCGTAGTCTGGACAGTAGGAAAATGATAAGAACACACAAATGGACCTGGTATTTTGACAGTTCCGCTGGTGGAGGTGTCATCAGTGTAAGGATGACTGCTTTCTACCACCACCGGCTGAGAGGACATCCGACCACTCTGTGAGTCTGTGGCCACATCTTCCAACTCGGTCACACATAACTCCAGCAGCATGTCTGCCACCTGTGAAGGAAAACATGAGCTCAAAAAGATTAAACGATGGACACACTGCACAGTTCATTACACAACTGATGGATTCATACCTGTGGGAACGCAGTGCCCATTCCAGACAACACAGCGGACAGAACTTCTTTGCCTTTATCACCAGAACGCAGAGATACGGCCAGTTTCAACAGGTCCACCATCACACGAGTGTCATCGGGAATAAGCAAACTAGTAAACTCGTCTAGGTATTGTGGTTCTGGGCCCACTGCTTTATTCTGGCTTTCAGAGTCCTGTTTCAAAATCAGAATAAAAAAAAACAGACAAAAAACAGAAGGTGAAGATTACAAAAGTAATACAAATTATATTTCAGACAAAACTGAAAAACTGTTCATGTGTGCTAAAAATCATTAAGGAGGAATCCTTACTAATTTCTAAATTATTAATGTACGGTAAGGTACCATATAATTGTAATGAATAAAGCAATAAACTATTAACAAGAGGAAAGAAAATAACCAAGCAGCTATTATAAAAGAAATGTAAACCACAAAAAAGTTACACAAGGATTTGCTTTTTAAACAAAATAAGATTCTGCTAACTAACTAGATTTGTAGTTTTAGATTTATAGTTAGATTTATAGTTAGATTTAACTAACTAGTTAGATTTTCCTAACTAACCTCCTTGGTTTTAGTCATGGTCTCAGCAATGATGCTGGCAGCACCGGGATCGTCCGTTACTGGGATGAAAGGGCGAGAGGATGCGGAGGCAGCAGAAGGGGTCACAGCAGATGAGGGTGTCGTGGCATCTTCAGACGTCACCACCTACAGCAGTGCACCACAAGCAGCTCTTAAAACAAAGCCTGACGTGCTCTTAAAATGCACAATGTATAGTACATTCAACTAGGCCTGGGCTACTTGGCCTAAAATTAAAATCTCAAATAATTGAACATTTGAACACAATTAATGAACTTTTATTAATTTATTTTTGCCCTCAGTTGTTCTTAAAAATGTATATAAAAAATAAGTAACTTGCACGTTTGAAAACAAAATACATTATTTTCAATATTTTCTTGTTAAAAGTATTAAAGTCTTTTAAATAAAAATAATGTCTGCGGAATAACATAACGGGACAGAGAGGGATAACGGCACGTGACTCCAAACACGGTAGTGTTTTTTTCAAGGAAAAGTAATTGAAATAAGTTCCAAATGTCAATTTTGATTACTTTTCGATTAATTGCCCCGCCCTACATTCAACTACAGCTGTATGAAGCCGGTAGAGATGAATCTCACCTCCCCCCTTTTTGTGTCCATCCACGGGTGTGGACTGACCCTTTCCTCAATCTCCGAGGGCATGGCTGGACCCTCAGCCTCAGAGGGGCTGGACACTGATGAACAATCTGATGGGGGCACAGGGGAGCTGGTGGGACACTCCAGAGGCATCATACAAGCGGGCATCAGTGCACCAACCACGGCATCCCTGTATTCAGGAGACAAGAACATCACATCACGTTTTTTGTACACTTCAAGTGAAATCTGGCACTCCAACTATGGGGCATGTCCAACCTCGAAAGTGAAAAGAGCAGCGTTGTAGTGTTATTTTCACCATGTTCCTAATATCTAACTTCATTTGGGTGGAAAAAGACAGTAATTAGGAAAAGTATGAAAAACATAGAACGAGGAAGGGAAAAAAACATTTATTTTTCGGACTATAAAAAAAGATATGGCTGGCACAAGGTGAAAATTCAGTTTAAATATCAGCTTTCGACTTTTTGTTTTTTTTTAATACCAGCACATAGTACAAAAAATATGGTGACAAAAAATGTCTTAGAAAACCCTTGGTAGGACTTTTTGAAACAAAAAAACAGAAAAATGCAAAAGCAGCAAGAAGGGCTTACCTAGCATACATAATCTGCAAGGCAGAAAGCACATGGGACAAGGCCTGTTGTTTGGCCAGATTTCCATCCAGAGAGAGCAAGATCTTTGCCAAAGACGGCCTGTTGGGCTTTACATTGCTGACACCATTCAGCTTGTTACTAAGCAATGAAGGATCGCTGTCGGATGGCACGCCTATAAGAAAACATCCGCAACTTTACAACTTCACGGACACAAAAATGCACAAGAAGCAGATGAAAATGTGGTTCGTTTACCAAGATAAGAGGCTCCAAGAGAGTCTCTAGCAGTCTGGAAGAGGACCGGCTCATGGACTGAGGGGGTAGTGACGTCAACGGTGGTCCAAGACACGCTGTGAGAGGAGCCACAAGCCACACGAGTGATTTTCTGCCCTTCCAAACCCTGCACAAGGGTGGGCTTCCGGTTGACCGTAGTAGTGCCATTGCCCTGCTGGCCATGGTCATTATCCCCCCAGGCGAAAACCTACAAAACACAAAAGCACTAGAGAGTTAAGAATATCAATTTACTTCCTAATGAGTTGTTAAAAAAAATGAAATACAAAAAATATACTTTTCAACAGTGCTAAAAACAGAATAAAAAAAAAAAAAGTAGAAAAAGTTTCAATTTAAAGATGGAAAAAAATTATAAAGCAAATAGGGGGAGAACAGCTGTTTGATTCTATAAAATAAAATCATGAAGCTTGAATGTGGCCTACCTGCCCGGTATCAGTGACAGCCAAGCAATGCAAAGCACCAACAGCGACATGAACAATCTTCTTCCCTCTCAGTCCTTCCACCATCTGAGGTTTGCGCACATGGACGTCAGTGCCGTGTCCTAGACGGAAGTAATCTCCTTTACCCCTGTGCAGTGAAAAAAAAGCATGTTAAGACACATATTACACATTTAGTACATTTTGTTGTTTAAAAAAAACATTATACTGATGCAGTAATTAATGAACGAGGAATACTACAAGTACCAGGTTCAGACAACTCTAGATTTCTTTTATATTTAATATTATATTTTTATTTTATGTAGTCTATTTTTATTTCAGAAAAACATTACATATATAGTAATTTATGAAGGAGGAATTAAAAAAAAAAAATTCTGATATTCCTACCAGGTCCAGACAACTCCAGATTTGGTGAGAGCGAGAGAAAACTGAGCACCACATTCGATCTGACACACGCCCTGGCCATTCAACCTCTCAATATTCTGGGGAATATTACATCCCTCGCTGCCACCACGGCCCAGCTTCCCAAAGTCTCCATCACCCCATGAGAAAACCAACCCTAAAAACACGTTTAGGTTAAATTAAGACCATTATCCACTGCTATATAAGTGACGGCAGGTATTCACCTTCATCAGTAAGGGCGAGCGTCTGAGCATCTCGACTTCCACAAGCCACTTGAACAACACGGTGACCTAAAAGCACCTTGACCTGCAGACACACAGAAAGAAATCAGTACGGCAAAAGATGCGAAGCACTGTAAAAAAAAATCCCTAATGTAAAAAGAATTGGTATTGGTATACTTGGTATTGGCAGGTAAAACATCACATCTTATTACAAAGTATAAATATCATGCAAATACAAATAAGACTTAAATAAAAAGGCACAGGGGGAATGGTTTAAATTAAAACTAAAATGGAGTCATGGTCAGAAAACTCTATTTGCCAGCCTCATTGCTGACCACTTTATGGAGTGACAGTATGACAAGTTACATGCCAAATGACTTGTATTATGCAGATCAGAGGCGTAAGCCTAGTAGAATAATAACAACATACCAGTTTAGGTCTAAGCTGAGTCGTGTTGTCTCCATGACCCAGACGGCCATATTCACCCAGGCCCCAGCTGTACAGTTCCCCACTGGAGGTGATGGCGGAGCTGTGTGAGCTGCCGCATGCAATATCTCGGATACGCTTCGTTTTCAGCGCCTCAATCAGCCGGGGCTTATCACAGTTCCTGTTAGAGTAAAAAGACGAAAACTCAGAGAAATGTCCTAAGGCTATCATAATTTTAAAAATCCAAACAACTTACATTCTGCTAAAATGTCCAAGCTTGCCATCATCTCCTTCACCCCATGAAAACACCTTCCCATCTACTGTCAATGCCATAGCATGCCTTCCACCTGAACACACAGTTTGACTGTGAATATTCTGGTGTATAAGAGTATTAAAAAGAATTCATTATGATTAACGGACCTGAATGAACTGCAACTTTCTTGACGACGTAGTTGCTGAGGGCAGAGATCTGTCGTGGGATAGGAATGGTTCCACTAGACAGTCCCAAGCCGAGCCGTCCGTTAGTGGCCTCTCCACAAGCATAGACTTTCCCTTCAGCGGTCACTAGAAGAACAAAACAAAGACTAGGTAAGAAATGTGCATCACTATAGAGCTACTATCATCCCAGAACGATTTAACAAAAATAAAACTTGTCAAACAACTTTTTTCAGGATTAACTTGGGCTCAATTCCCAGAGAAAGCCGGAAGTTGATGATTTTGAAAAATTGTAATCACATGAAAGTCTCTTTGGAAAAAAGCATCTTCAAAATGACTGTAAGGACTGTTTTACTGGCCTGTACCTTTACACTTGTCAAGCTTTATAGCAACTGTTTTTGATTAAAACAGAATCTAACCAGACTCAAACTAAATGGAATGACACTGAAAGTTTTGCAGTTACTTAAATACCAAGTCTTTGATACAATAGACACCTAATAAAATGACAATAAACCATTTAAAAGTGCATTAACTATAATCATTAATATCAAAATGATTGGTTGATAACTTTAAATTACGAACATGGTCATTTAAAAACATAAAGTGACGTAAATTACATAAGCCTTGTAGCTCATCTTCAGTCTTAAAATCACCTGCAAAAAGACTTTTTGATCCTCCAGCCACTTGCACAACATTCAGAGCAGACATTGTCTCCGAGAAAGACGGCACTTTGATCTGACAGAAAAAAAAAAGTGTGTTATGTGTAGAAACATTGGTCCAAAATGATATCATACATTTATAACGGTTGTTGTATATAGACCTCACCTTGGACCCTTTGAGTCCTCCAAGCTGGTCCTTATCATTAAGACCCCAGACAAAGACTTTGGTTCTAATAGCTGCAATGGACTCCAGCCCAGAAGACCTTTTTCTAGAAAGACTTAAAGAATTTGGGAAAGAAGATCATTCATGGATTTATCCTCTCACTCTATTTAAACACACATACACACACACCTTCCAGTTGCGGTCTTCTCATCATCTTCTTCCTCATTGTCAGATGCCAGGAAAGGCACCGTCGCCAGATCTTCATCCTCAGCGCGAACACGTCCCACAATGCTCAAGCCGTGAATTTTGCAGTCAATCCCAGAACTCCGACACTGTTTGATGGCAATTTCAATGTACCTGTGAAACTAAACAGTTGGGAAAATATTAACAATGCTAGAACTCCCGTAGAAAACTTTCAAGTCCTTGTGAATAGACCGACCTCTGTGCAGTCGTTGAGTAAAGAGACCGCCGTGTCTGTGGGATTGATGTTGATGGTCTTCAGCTCAACCAAGTTGTTAAGAGAGCTTCCACCTAAAATTCCAACAGTGTGTTAATTCACTAACAAACAAACTAACATCTAAGAATGTTTTTTGTTTTTTTTTT
>CM051495.1:25315734-25394904 GCA_028031935.1 Paedocypris micromegethes | reverse complement strand
TTTTTTTTTTCAGATTTATTGACATTTCAGTCTTTTACCTGAAACCACTACCAGTGAAGGCATGTAGCTGCTGTCAGCCGGATCCACTGTCATTTTCAGTCTATGAACCAGAATATCCGGAAAAAGCTCCAGTCGGATCCAATGCTATCAAAAATCAAGAAATAACGGGAAAGTCAGAATTCTGTGGGAAAAACACAGCCACGGGACTCCACAGCCATCATCAAACAGAAGGTCCAGTGAAAATCTGACAGACCTTGCCCTGAGAGCCCGAGGACTGCCAACACTGCTCTCCGCAATCTATCAGCCGAGACGCTTGATTGACCGAGGACGACACGCTGAGGTTCTTCACCACTCTGGACCACTCATCTAGCAACATGCCACGCTGACTTCCATGATGCCTCTTCAGCTGCTTACCAGAGCGCCCACTAAAGGTCTGTGACTGACCTGCAGGTCAAAGGTCAAAGCTTAATCTCAGAAACGGCTAGACGTCATTAGTCAGACACCCTTTGGAGTTTTTCAGTACCTGGTTCATTTATTCTACCAAATGAATGTCTGGGGTTGTGTTTACGGGTCTTAAAGCAGCTTTCACAGAAGTCAAAGTCATCACAACTTCGACATTTAAATCTGGATCCGTTTATAGGAAACATCTGACATCCATCACACCTGAGGACAGAAAACAGCTTCTAAAGAATGGATTCACACGCATTGTTTGTCTTGATGAGACGCTGCCTACCTGACACCAGGATGAACACTGGGCACAAGCTCCATCTCTGACAGCAGTCCAGTCCAGTGGGATTGTTGAGGAAAGTCAACAATTACATCCTTCCCATTGGCACTGAATGCTAAGAAAGAGTCAGAAGAATGCTTAAAAAAACATGTAGTTATCAAATAATACTTGGAAAAATAAATATTGATATCAGATGCGTTATCTAGGGCCTGGGCCTAAAGTAAAATCCCTGATTTGTCCCACATGGCCATTCAAGGGAAAAAAAATTGTGTGTTGTAGGGAAATTTAGGCAGAACAACAAAAAGGATACTGCATCTACAACATTGATTAGGACTACCACGTTCCTCCAGAATTGAGAGTTAAGATTATAGAATAAGATTATCGTAATATAGGTTGTTAGTTTGTCATACGTATGTTTCTCAAACAAAAAAAACTTTTGCAAAATCTAGCAACATCTAGTGAAAAAAAAAAAAAAAAGTAATCCATGTATTCCATGTTCATTCGCAGTCTTCGTACTCAAACTTACCTTTCACCACCCCCACACTGCGGTGAGTGACTGATCCCCACTTGTACTTTGGAGTAGTGACGGCAGGCTTCACTCGCACTTTATCGCCGATTTTTATATGTGATGGAGAACTCTGGGGAGGAAAACCTAACCAACAGAAAAAAACTATTATAAAAATTGGAGTGAATTATCATTAAACAATACTTGCATTACAACATTACCTCATAACAACAACCTCAAAATCATCTTTTTTATAGATTATAGATTAATCTTTAAGACTACCATTATTAATAAATTCAAGCAGAAAGAGCTTTACCCATCAGTTCTGTATGTATATAGCGGACCCAATAAGTGCCTCCTTTCTGCTGCCAGTCGCACTGCACATTCAGATCATGCAGACCATCTCGATCCAGCTTTATCACTTTCCCAACATCTCCCTCGTACACCTCCTCATAAATCCTGCAGCACCGCACCATCATGCCAACCTGAAACACGCCAAGCCTATGATGAGCAAGAGTTTAAAACAAGACGGAAGAACGTTGACTAGCTCACTACCAAATTGTATCTATCTATCTATTCATCTATCTATCTACATTTATTTATCAAACAAATACCAGAAAAGGCCAAACCTGGATGTTCTCCCTCACATATACAGCGTAATCATCGTTGCTCTGGAAATCAGACCTCTTTTTAAACGTCTGGCTCTCAGTCACCACAACGCCAGGAGGCTAAGAGGAAACAAATGAGAAAAGAACCATTACTAGTCCATTCATTCGTGTTGGAGATCATGGTGTGTAAAGTACAGACCACTGGGAAAGGTGGCTCAGGCTCCTCCAGCTCTTCCAGCACTTCTTCCTCAGAGTAGTCATCAGACACAGTGTCTGCATCCGACAGTTCTGTAATGGGAACATCGGGATGGTCCAACAACCAGCCCACCAAGGCTTCTACACCTGAAAACAAAGCAGAAAAGAAAAAAAAAAAACAAATCAATACCAATAAACGATTCCCTTTGAATTACAAAGACAGTGAGTTCTCCTTAGGTTTGTTTTTTGCAGAAATGAGGAACCTAATTTTGATCTCAAACAGAAAAATGTTCAGTGTGGCAAGTAGGCAAACCATTATAAGATAATTGCTAGTTTAACAAAAAAGGATACATTTTTAAGTGTCCTTGGGCAAGACACTGAACCCCACATGCCCCCCGGGCGCCGCATTGTGTGGCTGCCCACTGCTCCGAGTTCGTGTCTGATCGGATGGGTTAAATGCAGAGAAAAAATTTCCCCATGAGGGACTAATAAAGGTTCAATTATTATTATTATTATTTCTACATTTTTTTATCTCTTTTTGTTTAATTTGCCACATTTATAATCAATGTCACTGTCACAATTAAACGTTGGACTTTATTCTGATGCTTTTCAACAGCTGCTTAGAGATAGTCGCCAACTAGAAAAAAAGTTTTACTGAAAGAACTTAACCTTAATATCAGACTTAATATCAGATTTTCAATCTGGTTTCAGAAAACAACACAGCACTGTATCTGCCACTTTAAAAGTTTTAAATGACCTTATTCAGGCAATAGATTGTAAAAAAGTCTGCGCTGCCCTTTTTATTGATCTCTCTAAGGCATTCGATATGGTAGATCACACTCTTCTGCTAAAAACCTTATCACTTATAGGATTAACTGACCAAGCTACAACTTGGTTCAAAGAATACTTGTCTGACAGATCTCAGTCCGTACATCTCACAGGCTTCAACTCTACTTACTTAAAGATTTCTAAAGGAGTTCCACAGGGATCAGTCCTAGGTCCGTTATTATTCTCCATATACATAAACAATCTGTGTGACAATCTATCAAATGCCCAGTATCATTTGTATGCTGACGACACAGTAATCTATTGCTGTTCTTCTTCGCTTGCACAAACTCTGGACTATTTACAGGCTGCTTTTAACACTGTTCAATCCCGCCTACAGGCCTTAAAATTGGTATTGAACGCAGGTAAAACCAAAGTCATGGTTTTTTCCCACCCGGGTAAAATTCCTGCAAATCTGCCATTGATCAAATCTGTCCAAGATAAAACGGTCAAGACCGTGTATAGCTATAAATATTTGGGGTTTTTATTGGACTGTGAGCTCTCTTTTAAAGCTCACATCGACAATCTGATTAAGAAATTGAAATTAAAGGTCGGGTTCTTTTATCGTAACAAGTCCTGTTTCTCTCTCAAAGTGCGCAAATATCTTGTGTCAGCAACTTTTTTACCTCTGCTTGACTATGGTGATGTACTGTACATGAATGCGTCAGATAAATGCCTAAAATCTTTAAACACAGTGTACCATAGTGCTTTGAGATTTGTCACTGGTTGCAGCCGACTAACATACCACTGTGAACTTTATGCCAAAACAGAGTGGCCTTCTCTATCCTTGAGAAGGTACACACATTGGATGATGTTAGTATATAGGGCTCTTATTGGTTTAGCTCCTTCCTACTTGTGCACGCTTTTGCAAAAAAATGACAGTAATTATGCATTGCGTTCGTCTGCCTCCTACCAGCTTACCGTGCCTCGTACTCGGACTGAAATGGGAAAGCGAGCATTCAGAGTTGCTGCTCCCTCTGCCTGGAACACTTTACAGTCAGACTTTGGACTTTTAGAGCCTATCCGACTTGAGTCTTTCCGCTCTTTGTTAATAACAAAGCAAAACGAGGCCATTGGTCACTGCACGTGCTTTTAAAATTTGGTAGTTTTAGATTTTAACACTATCACTGCATTTTTATTCTGTAAATTGTATGAAGTGCGTCTATTTAATGTGTAAATGCTTTTATGGCAACTTAAGTACAAATGTACTAGAGTGTATGCAACTGTGTACATCTCAATTGTGTGCTGCTGCCCTCTTGGACAGGTCACCCTTGTAAAAGAGATCTTGATCTCAATGGGTTTTTACCTGGTTAAATAAAGGTTAACAACCATTCTTTAAAAAGTATAGCCAGAAATATGAAACGTGCACATGGAATATTATTGTTAAATTGAGATTGATATAACGGTAATACCTGGCACTCCAGTTGCCCCTGTAGTTCCGGACAGCGATTTGAGAGCAAACTCGATGTTTTTCCTCTGAAAACCCATTTCCATCAGCTGCAGGACAATAGGGACAGGGGGCACCGGAGAGCTCTTGTGTTTCTTTTGCTTGGGTGGACGCATGTGCTGCACAGTGACGGGTGTGGTGGCCTCGCTGGAGCTGCTGTCCTCGAACAGAGGGGAGGATGGGTGTGTGGATTCTACTGCCAGGTACTGACACACAGCCAGAGCAGCAGCCTGAAAATTATTAACCAACAATTCAAAAATTATTATTTAATTGAAAGTTAATTTAAAAGAAAAGCGTTAAAGAAAAAAAAATAGAATGGAATGTAAAAAAGACAAAAAGAGAAATTAATTACGATATTAAAGTAGACCAAAAAAATGTCAGTTCTTAGTTAACAATCAAACTTAAAAACTCAAGCTATCACCACTCTAAACTCTGCACTAACATCAGGAAGTGCTTACTGAACAACCACATAACCCATGCAATGTATAGTACTAGCATTATGTACATATGTATATACTGTATATATAGATCTCTAATAAATATATTATTCCATATGCACATACATTTTCCCCATGTGTAATATCATGCAACTACTTTGTACTACTTTTTGTATGTTTCGTAGTATGTACACTGTTGTACTGTACAGTATATGTACTGAAAATGTCTCTTGCATGTTGCACTAAATAGAACACATTCTTACACGTAATTACAAGGTACATATGTATAATCCACATTGTATGTATGCACAATGGCAATAAAGGCTTTCTATCTTATTTCCATCTTAAGTTCTAAGTTATTAGTTAACAAGATGTGACTTAGGCACCACCCCCAAACCCCAATTATTGATAACTAATTGAAAGATCCCGCCTCTCCTGTAATGTATGTGTTTCTGTGGTGCTGCAATGGATTTGGGTCAGTGTGGAATTAAATGAGGAGACACCATGGATAAGGAAGCATTCACATGGAGAATTGAGTAGATTTTGGAAGCAAAGCATGTTTTTGAAAATGCAAATTAATACATACAGGGAGAGCTAAAATTGGAATAATACACTCCAATGAATATTAACCACAAAGGAAATTAATATTTCTCTTAAAGTTATTTGGTTTGTAAATATGAGTAAATCAGTGTTAGTACCTCTAGTTCCTGGCGATGGAAGATGGCTTTGATTGGGGATGGCTGAGTGGATGCTGACAGCAGCTGCTGGAGGAGAATGAGTGGAGGCTGAGGACCCTCAGGAGACAAATCCCCAACTTCTGGTGATGACACACACTGTTCTTCTGAACAAACAACAAACAATAAAATGTTAAGCATTTCCCCGTTATATCAAGTGGCTTTGTATTTAATTTACTAAAGATTACAGAAAAGCAGTGAGCTTAAAAGAGTCTAAAACAGCCATTAAAAAAAACAAATCTGTCTGGCAAAAAGGAGGTAGCGTGACATAACACAAAAATAAGTGTAAAAAAAAAAAGAAACCACTTACCAGGAGGAGTGGGGCTGACATCTACAACAGCAGGCTGAGAGAGTATCTGCCGGAGCTTATCTTGGTGAGACAGAAGAGCCCGTGCTGCTTTTAAGATGTACAACCTCAGCTGCTGGCACCTCAACGAATGCAAATCTACTTGATCAGCTGCAGATATAATGAAAAAAAATGTATTTATTACGAAGCATTACAATTTTTCAAACAGATGCAACATACACAATATCTTTTTAGATTAAGGTTTGATACGGGAAATATCAGAAACAATTGATTACGGCACGTTTTTTTTAAGACTCAGTGGCTTGTCTGCGGTACCTATCAGTCCTCTGCTGAGAGATTTCTTCATGCGTTGCTTTTCCAGCTTGCTTCCTGCCAAATTGACCAACTGGGCCCAAATGGACAGCATTGGCTCAGTGAAAGGCAGGTTCTGAACACTAAATGGGACCATGTGAAGCTGCAAAAACATCCAGGAAGTGACATTTCAAGTACAGCTTGTCATGGAGAAGAAAACCTGGAAACAATTTTTTAACAATAGTGGCTTTTTGAACCGTTTTTAAACATGGTGTATTTGTACCGGTTTGAGCTGACTGAGCAGGCACACTTTGCTGTTTCTCATCTCGTGAAACTGCACAGTGATTCGTCCTTTAGGAGTGATGCGGGTCACAGTGCCCTCCCCATACTCTTCGTGAACCACCGGCCCACCAAGCCGCAGACGACTATCAATCCCACCAATCACGGCCAACACCGCCATTAGACTTCCCACTGCTGGGGCTTCCGCATTAGGGAGGTAGTCTTCCAGCACAGCCTGATTGAAACAGACAAAGCAACAGACTCGGATTAATCTCTGAAGTGTCTCTTGTGGTCCTATAGTGGTTTATACCGCTCCCGAGTGTCTGCCTGCCATCACATCGCTGATTCCACTGAGTTGGGAGTTGATGTATTCATTAATAAGCCCATTCCACTGGCCCAGGGAGTGAAGAGTTCGCAACACAGCAACTATTTCCTCTGCCAGGGTGCTGCTGTGAGTGGCGGTCAGAGAAGCTTGTGGACGGGACTTCCTCCTACGCACGGAACCCTCTGCAATGTCGGCGAAAACAGGGATTACTCAAAAAGCACATCTCAAAGAGTTTAAGAAAGCTGCTGCTCAAGTACAGAACCTCTGAGAAGCGGTAGATCTGAAGAGCACGTGCTTAGCAGACTTCCCAAAAAGCCAAAGAGTTTCTCCACCAGGAACTTCATGTCTTGAGAGCGCTCGGTCTTATCCCAAGATGGCAAAACGGCCTGCAGAAGACGAAGGGCGAGAATCTGGGAAAAAACAAAAAAGCACAAAGGTAAATAAACAAACGCCAAGATGTTTTTTTTTTTTTATATTTAATGAAGCCTGTGCAGTTAGGAAGGTTATAGGGAACTATTGGACATATAGGACACCTGTCTCTGTAAGGTGACCGCTGTAAAGGACTGATGGCCTTCCACAATACGGATGAGAAGGTTGATCCAGGCTGAAGAGCTCAAGGTGGAGCACATCTGAGGCATGAGAGCGATACTGCGAATAAATCCCAGGGTGCACCAGCTTCGGTGTTGTTCACGGGACACCAATTTGTTAGTTGAGCAGCCTGAAGAAAAGAAGTTTGCTTCTTATTCAGCTAGTATTACTGTGCAGTTAATCTAATCTAATCTATACAAAAGGTTTTATTTTTGTGTGTGTTGGTGCAATTCAGTTTCTTGAATTGTATCTGTGCATGTAATGTCAGCCAAAAAGAGTTCACACTGAAGAGAGTCTGATATCCATGAGAGTCATATTTATGGTTTTATTGTTATTTTGCTATTAATAAATTGATCATCCATGAGAAAATGCTAACAATGAATAATAAGACATTTAAATAGTTCTAATTTAAGAAATAGATATTATTATTATTATGTTTGTTATTGTTGTTATTATTATTATTATAATTATTATATAATTATTATTATTCTACATCGGTTGCAGCGCCATTTTAAACTAAATAGGATTATTAAAACTTTTCTACATATCAGTTGTTATTTTAGCAACACGTTAACAGACTAATATTAAACAACTAACTGTGCCTAGTACTAACACTGAAAACCATTCCAGGGTAAAGACATACTAATTATAATTTTGCTAATTTCTCATTTTTTTTTCAGAGGAACATACCAGACTTGTCATAGGTTCCACTCTCCACCAGTATGCGGAGCAGACCACAGAGGGTCCGGATGGCTTCAGTCTGCATCACCTCAGCATAAATCCCAGAAGACAGAGACAGTGTCTTCAGCAGATTCACTGTGCTGGTCAGCATGACTGCAGTGGGATGAGCACTTTTTTCCATCACCTCACCTTCTGGGTGAGAACGAGAACGTTTCAGTCAGCATAGCATATGATACACCTAAAGCGTTATATTAGAGACAAAAAGCAGCAGTAACCAGTGTCGTCCTCTGTGTCCGAATCTTCAGTGGTTGGCTGGATGGCTGGTGGTGGCTCGGAGAGTTTGAGGTCATATTTGCCCTCTTTGCCCATCCTATAAGAGTTTGTGCTACTGGTGTCCCACTGGACTCGGATCCAACCATCTTCTCCCAATTCCCCAATCACACGCCCAAGGCCGGGTGGTGGCCCATCCTATCACATTTGAGAATAAACAGTTTGTTATAGGTACAGCTAGCATTATGTTAAATCAAAATACAATTAAATTCAATTTTAAAAGCACAACAAGTAGTGTTTTGCCACAAACTGTAGAGTAAATGTACTCAAGTATTTTTTTAATGCTTTGTACCTGTACTACATTTTTGATTGAGTATCTGTACTCTTTACTCCACTTAGGGGTGGGCGATATGGGTTAAAATTCATATCACAGTATTTTCTAGTGTACAGACGGTATCGGTATTGTATCACGATATTGTGTGTGGGGGGGTGTTATTTTATATAAAGTACGAAATTAAAACGCAAGGGGAAACCTGGAGAAGCAGCTGTCATTTTTAATACCGTATATCTGTTAAAAGTAGTCCAGGCATTTATTAAAAAAAAAACATTTAAATTAAATGTCCTGGGTCTATCTTTTAAGAGAGTGCAAGAGGGAGAAAGAGAGAGAGAGACATAGACAGTGAGAGAGAGAGAGAGAGACAGACAAAAATGGAGAGAGCCAGCGCGACTCACGCTTTCCCTCTCTTTCGCGCGCGCGTCTGAATCTAAAGTTGCGTGAAACCAAGGTTAACAATCGAAAACAGACTTTGAGCAAAATAAAACGAGCAGAATTTTCTCGTGCGCGCGTTTTTTCGGACTAGCGCTCACTAAAACAGCCGCTCTAAAAAACCGGCACAGACATTACATACATGGAGCGGCACAGCGCATGCGCAACCCATGCGCCTCACGGGTGATCTATTAATTCAGTTTCTTACAACGCTTTCTGTATTCGATTAGCAATCTATCTGTGTCGTAATTAAAAGTTATAACGAAACAAATGTATTTTAATGTATTAAAGCGTTGATATGTGTGTATAAAAAGTACATTCATGAAAGTGCCACGGTATCCACGATATTGCAAAATCCATATCGTGGCGCATCTCAATACCGGTATTCACGTTAAAACCGGTATACCGCCCACCCCTAACTCCACTACATTTGAATGAACACATGTAAACACAATGTCACCTGATCGCCCCATTTCCAGTCAGGTCCTCTCATCACCCTAGTGCCAATCTTCATCATAGATGCCAACTCAGGGCCAGAGACAGGAAGAGGAGTGGGCGCAGTTTCTTTTTTGGACTCCTCGAGAACGGTAGCCGAGCCGCCAAAAGCTCCAGAATTCAACTCATCCTCACTGTTGTCAGCACTAGGACCTGCACAACACAAACATTAACATGAAAACATGGTCAAAAGCAAACTGACAGGAAACCACTTGATCTTAACAGATCAAATCTTGATAAAAGAGGTTTAAAAAACACTGACCAATAAGTTTGAGAACACTCTGGGTGAGGGCAAGAATGCCAGAGTTCATCAGAAGGCTAAGACTGTTGGCCCCGTGTTTGAGTGTGAGCATATGTAGCATAGCCAGCAGGAAGCGAGCCTGAGGAATGGTACCCAGACTGGGCCCAGCAGGGTTTTCATTAGTGATGGTCTGCAGAGGAACTGGCTGAACACCTGGAGAAGATTTACATCAATTTTAAAAGAGGACTTTTCATGGAATTCTTCCACAAAAAAAAAATGCAGAGCCTGAAAATGGAAAGACTATTCTAAACTACAACGTCTTGCTTTTCAACTTTAACAATAGTCAATATATCTAACATATGAAGCATGTCATGATTACATTTTTTACACAGGAATGTGCATTACATACAGTACAACAAACCGTTTTAAATATATACCTAGTTCTTTAAACTTGACACCGGCCTCCAGCAAGATGTTGCGAACATTCTGGATGGCCCAGGTATAGAGTTTACCGAACGTCACCTCCAGCAGCATGCGGTTAAATGGAGGAATTAGATCCACATCCTTCAAACAGTCAGACAGTGGTTCCCTGCAGAACAGCAGGACATGAATAAACACACACACACACACACACACACACACACACACAATCATCTTCGCTGTCAATCCTTCCGGATCTATTCTTACCCAATATTGGTTCCTTCAGGTATGACTCTTTGCCAGCCACATAACATGGCATATTGCACAGATGGCAGAAGGAAGTTTTTGGACGCAAGCTTCAACATCGTATCGATACCATCCAGCCTGACTTCAGCCCGTTCCAGCTGGCAAAAAGCAGTAAGATGATGTTGTCAGAATATATACATGATAAAAGAATTTTCTACAACACTTCTACCTGTTTCAGGAGGCACTTCCTCATCTTTTCCACATCCAGAGGTTCTTCTTTAAGAGCAAACTCAACAATGGTGCTCATCAGGCTGGACTGAGAATAAGAGCCCAGAACACTAGGCCTGAACCAGCGGTATTTCTGAACGCTGCCGATGGTGCTCAACAAAGGCTGCCACTTATCCTGCTGAATAAATACAAGGAGACACGCATAATTGAACAGGGAAGACAAACTAAATATATGCACATGATATATGCAAATAAATTTTTGATATGATGCTGCGGGCGACAGCTTGATGTCAGAACCAGTCATTATTTTTAGACCACAGATGAAGAAGTTAACTTGTTTCAGCAAACTCAAAGGGAAGCAAAGAGACACAGCGCCTGATTTAGAGATGTAAAAAAAAAAAATGCAAACCTTTGGAGATTTGACAGTGGTTTGTTTCTTATCAGCAGGGGCGGGGCTGATTGGAGCCGGGGATTCCTCATTGGTCCCTTCCCTCTCCATCTTCGATTCTTCTAGATCAGCAGATTCTGACTTTTTGGGCACTTAGAGATCAAGCAACACGACATTAAAGACCATCTACTAATATGCAATAATTCAATAAATAGTTTTAAGATATACTTCTGGTTTTACGACGATCCCTGATGAGTTTTTGCGTGATCCTCTTCCAGCGGGGCTGCGAGCTCAGCAGTTTGAGTTTAGACACGACAGTGAGGTCATTACTGACAGCAGGTCGGAGCTCATTAAACAGGAAGCGCAGTCTCTCGATGACTGGCGCACAGACTTCTTTATAAGAGCGCCCCTGTTCCTGGTGGGTCTGTGAAGCACAAGAACAAGATGACGATGAAAGTCAATAAACGAGACAGAGAATGGAAGTGACTAGGTGACATCCTGCAAAGACGGACAAAAGACAACCACACATAATTTTTTTTATTAATATACCGTATGTACGCAAATATAAGAACCCCTTGTTTTTCCTAATTTTCAACACTCAAAAACTTGGGAGATTCTGGAAGTTGGACTTCTTTATGACCAAAATAGATTTTTAAGCTGGTATTATTCAAGAAAAAAGATATTGAAGTGATACAAGTCACAAGTTAGGTTTGTTAAATAAAGAAAAAAAAAAAAAGCATAATTTTAAGAGAATTAATACGATTTAAACAGAAATTTTTAAAAAGAAAAAAAAAATCTGGAATTTTTTTTTTGTGCCAAAAAATCAGGGGGGTGATTCATATTATTAATTTTTTATTAATTCACTTAATAGCAAAACACAAAATTATAAAACAAATGCATGTTTCTAAATATTTAATGAACAAAATTCCACAATACAAATAGACAATACTCAGCTCACTTTTATCAGAGAACACTTGGCCTGGTAAACCATTCGACACACATCAATCACAGATTTGGGGAGAGAGCGCTGCTTCCCCTGGTCCACTCCCAAGGCACACTGATCAACAAGGGAGAGGGCAACATGACCTGCAAAAGGAAATAGACACCATTGATAACAACACTCCATTCATCAGGTCTGGGTCACAGGACACATCCTCCAGCTCCTCCAGTGGAACACAGAGGCATACTGTAGTGTGCTGGGTCATTCTTTTTTTTTTTTTGAACCAGCACACTTCTGCTAAGTTTACACAAATAGTGACCAAATTGTTGGCAAGATGTTACATACTTCAAAAGCGTAAATACTTTGAATCTTTTGAGGTGACAACCAGAGCGAATTTTATTGCTTTGTTTGGTGTGAACGTTTCAATGATCAAAATGTATCTGGGAAGGGTAGCTGTGCTGTTTATGTAGGTTTAAACCAAGTTACCAAGGTCCTGGTGCTTCAATAGGCAGCAGAGCAGCAAACGTCCCACTTCCTCTACAGGATGTTCTAGTGGAAACGTGATGGGAGTAATGAGATGATACTGTTTGCAGCAGCGCTCGGTTTGGCAGAGAAAGTCCTGCAGTAACAAAGAGGAAAACAACTTTAGATAAAATAATTTGTTTTTATTTTCTCATTGTCTTTTTATTTTATTTTATTACTCTCATTTAAACGATTCATTATAAACGATTAATAAACGTTTAATTAAAACGGGTATATAAATATGTTTACCTTCACAGTGTGGTCCTGCGTGTTGTTGTCAGCGATGGCCTGCAGGAAAGGCTGGGCATGATCACTGAGCGCGAGTCGTCGGCAGTATAACTTGGCTTTGTCTGGTGTGGTGGTCCCAGGAGAGCTGCAGTGGTCCTCATCTTTCTCCTCATTATAATTATAGTGTATCTGACTTGTTTGAAGACCGCCAAAGAAGATTGATGACTGAAGCCATTCTGGATAGAATAAAGCATGAAAGTCAATCAACTGATCAGAATTCCAACTTCAACACATCGAATCACTTAAAAATGCAAGAAACCCACTGGAACATTCCAACTCAATGCGGGACAGAGGTGTGCTCATAGCCAGATAGGAGGCATGCAGCCCCAGCAGCAGGCCGAGGTTCCTCTCAGCATCTATCAGCGGAGAGGACAGACTGCTGAGGTCAGGGGTTGTCACCATCTCCTGGTTGGGCTGAAAAGAACAAAAAAAATTAAATTAAATTAAATAAAATGAAGGATACATTTTTATAAGTATTTTAATTTATATATTTTTTATTAAAATAATAATTAAAAATTATTATTTATTATTAATCAAAACATATTTTAATTATATATTTTTTTACAGTTTTAAATATCTAAAAATATGTTTAAATATTTATATTACGTCATACACAAAGACTGACAGACCTCCATGAAATGGCCAACACAAAATGACTGCATGGACTCCCTCGTGTCTTCAAACTGCAGGGCCGCTTCTAAAGCAACCACAGGATCTTCTCCAGCAAACTGAGCTATGAGAAATAAAGACACAATACACAATAATTCGAGTTTGGAAAAATCTGGAGTGTTAATATAGTCCTTATTCATCTACCAAGGATGCTGTTCCCAGTTAGAGTCTGCGCCTGGAAGTCTTTGATATCATAGACCTTTCCCTCTATGACAGTCCAGAAGCCGCCATCTTTGTTATGATTTTCCAAATCAGCTTTGCGGATTAGAGACACCTCCTCATTGTTTTTAGAACTCGGCCCACTGAAAAAAGATCCTGCAAAAAAAAACATTTATAATATTTATTTCACACATACTTCTGCCAATGTAGCTGTTGTTTTAGAACATACCCATGAGTCCAGGCCATGCAAGATCCTCATTATCATCTCGCTCTGCTCCAGGAGCAAGATGGTTGAAATGGTCCATGTGCTCCAATAGAGCAGCGAGCAGAGGAATGGATCCGGTCTCCTGCATCAGGCCCGAATCATTGGTGAGCAGCAGGACGATGGATACGATGAGCTCGGGCAACAATACACCTGAATGACAAAAGTAAATTAGTATGGTAGACAAGAAGCAACCAAACTTTAGAATGATCAAGAACAGATCATCTACAATCTTAAACAAAATAGAAATTCTTTCATGTTCACCTGTCAGGTCTCCTTCAAGAACGCGTGCCACCTCAGCAAAGTGACGGTGGCTGCTGAGGGCAATGCTGGTGGCTACAGGAAGGATATCACCGATGTGTGTGCACAGCAAAGCCATGTACTTCTTGAGCAGAGACCCCACTCCCAGAATCTCAGAGTGACTTAGTGCTACGACACCAAGAGTAGGAGTTAAGAACAAGCCTGACATATTCCGGTCATGGTTGAAATAAACAGCAGGCTTGATACTCACTGTATCCCCCCACACCAATGGTGCCGTTGACCCCAATGTACAGTTTACACACCAGGAGCCTCTGAAAGCGTAGAAGAAGGTCCAACGAGGCGGATCGTTCTTTTCTGACCTGCTCTGTGTCTTGGCAGTTTGAGATGCGTCGTGCTACATCTTTCAGACGAGCGATAGTCTGTGATGCAATATTCCTGTTGCAAAAAAAGTGAAACATTGAAATGTAATAATTACTAAAACATGATTCCAGCAACCTTACTCAATTCTACCAGACTAACTAATTTACAATAATTTCAGTACCTCAGCAGCTGTCGGACCAGCTGGACCAATGGAAGGCTCTGTTTGTTGGCCGATTCATAAATGCCAGTATTGATGAGATCTTTGTCCAGAGTTGTACGACAGCGATGCAGAGACGATGCACTGGCTTCCTGCTCATCGATTTCCTTCTCCTTCTGAGCCTCTTTCTTTGCCTCGATATCCTGGCGCATAATGAGTAAAATGTGAATACAATGTGTGTGCCTGTGTTTTTCTTTTTTACATATATAAAATATGTTTTATACATAATCTTTTATAAAAATATATATGCAGAATCATCCCAAATCAAAAAATATAAAATTGAATATTCCCACATTCTTACTCTTTGCATGGTTTGACTGTTACGCATTATTCATTTTACTTCATGTGCTTTATATTTACTTAAACAAAAACCCTGTTTTCCAAGAAGTCTTGAGTAGGAAATAAATAAATAAAAACCCATTGTATTAAAGATAAATCTCTTGTTTTGCAGTGAGTGTTCCTGTACAAAGCCTTACAAGTGAATATATTATTACCTGGATTTCGGCTGTGATGGCAGCATTCAAAGCGGACTCTAGCCCTCCGTCCGCCATTAGACTACTAACCAGGAGGTCAATCATGAAGCGGCGTCCGGGACTAATACTCATTTCATTACCAGATGCTGGGAAACAGACATTTTATTTTGAAGTAACATGACTATAGTTTTGCAAAACGTAAATCCACTAACCTGCGTTGGGAAGTAGAGAAGAGAGGGCTCTTGCCCTTTCCTCTGCAGTTGGCAGCAGCACAGACCAGCCACTCTGAAGCACGGTCTGAGCAGCCGCCTGCACGGTGTTTAATACCCCAGCGTTACTGGCCAGCGTCACCACCGTCTGCTTGAGATTGTTGAGCAGCACACTGCCCAAACCCAGGCCCAGCTCCTCGGGGTCCATCTGGTTACTGATGGCGGAATGGAGCTGAAAAAGAAGTTACCCCTGGTTATTGTGTAGTCCCATAAGTCTGTGCTTACCATTCAAACTTCCTGTTATGCTTGTTTCAGAGGAACATCAATGATATTCGTGGGTCAATATGACTCAGGGGACTTTTAAAATTCAAATTTCAAATTCAATTCAAAATTATACGTGGTACAACATGAATTGAAATGTGTTTTTTAAGTTCCAGCATTTAAACAAAGGGATGGGGGAGATCCAACAAAATGTGCAAAAGGAAATACAATTTTTTAATTAAAAATGTTAATTATGCTTATGTCAAAAAAAGTGTCAAAAACCAAAAAGTGCTTGTGAGAGAAAGAGAGAACGAGTGTGATTATGTGAGTCTGAAACAAGAGTGTATTTACGTTTCATTGTTGCAAAGAAAAAAAGTTTTGATCTTTCTGACTCTTTTTATCTTCCGTTATGTCTGATGGTCAAATTGACGCAGTATCTTTGTAATATTAACATGTAGCAGGACGTTAAAAATATGTGAAATGAACACGTTGAATACATTAAAAACGCCAAGCAGATGCAGTTTCAGTATTTTTGAAAACAGGTCAATTTGACCCGCACATAACAGGAGGGTTAAAGATGTATATTTCCATAAAATAAAAACCAGAACTAGTGACGGACCTGTAACCGGAGCAGGTTCAGAGCAGCAACAACCATGCATTCTTTCTCCTGAGGTGGTGGCCAGTCAGAGCTGCCGTCCATCCCTTCGCCAACCTGCCGCAGCAGCAGGTCCAGCTGATCAAAGGTCATAGTGCAAACGTCCACCACAAAGGGCACGCGCAGGCCCACGGACCACTCAGAGCAAGATGACCAGGCGAAACTCTAGACACCATCGATAAAAGACGGTTAAGACGAAAACACAAAGCTACTCCCACAATCCCAGGACATACCTGGCCTGGGCCGCAGGAAATGCCCACTATATGTTTAGAGTTGAGGCCTGGCAAAGCTTTGGGCTGCTTTTTATTCGAGAAAAGTGTATCGAAATGCTGTAGTTTATCGTTGCTGCCCCAGCTGTGCACTTCCCCGTCTTCTGTGAGAGCCAGACAATGAGTCGATCCAACGGCAATGTCCACCACGCTTTTACCTTGGTTGAAATAATGTAAAGACACATGCTCAATTATTTACAATAAATTTGAGAGAATTGTTTCAAAAAGATTGCAGATACACACTTTTATTATTCAACTATAAAAGTTCAACTGTTTGAACCCTCAAGTATCACAAATGAGAACATTTCTTATTGAAATATTAACCAATCGATTGAAATCCTAAAAGGTCATTTTAAATATGGTTTGTACCATACTGGACCACACCACACCGTACCATGCTATACTTTTACTTTACAGTCATTCAGCAGATGCTTTTATCCAAAGCGACTTAAATGCCGTCACAATTTTTACAGTTCATCAATTTTCCTGACTTTCCTGGCAATCGAACTCATGACTAGGTGTTCTGTACCTTGAGCTACTGGGAAAGTTTCTAGAAACCTACCTTGCAGACTGTCGAGCAGTTTTGGATAGCGGACATGCTCATCTGTGCCATGGCCGAGTCTTTGATTGTCTCCCTTTCCCCAAGTGTAAACCTGTCCGCTTTTAGTAAGAGCTACAGAGAACTGGCTTCCACAGGAGACTTTAACAATATCCAAATCCTGAAGCTTCTCCACAAGCTTTGGGGTCTTGCATCCATCACTGCCTCCGCGGCCAAGTTTACCGTAGTCTCCATCACCCCACGACCACACCTGGCCTACATGTAACGAAAAGAAAATGTCTCCTTAAAACGTATTTTCTGGAAACCACAGTAAACTTGCAGGGTTCCTACAGTTCCTTAAAGGTCAAATTCAAGCACTTTTCAAGCACTTTCAAGGTCCGTGCTTCAGGTTTTCCAGCACCACACCGTTGGGGTACAATATATATTTAAAGATCTGCCTAAATACAACCAAAATGAAACTTTACCCTTTTAATAACATTTAAATGTGGATATGTGGAAAAACAAACAAAAACCAAGTGGTGCTTTGTTAAAAGTGATAAGTCTAAGTGTCTAGTCGACTGTCAATTTTAGTTTATGTACAGTCGATATAAAACTGTACATAATACAACAAGTAAATTCATAAAGTACATCAAATAGAAAACCAAAAAGCCACTCCCCGCCACTAAACAAACAAACAAAAAAGTTTTACTGAAAACAGGAAAAGACAGGAACTCGGTTTATATGACATGTTATATATTTACAGTAATATTCAAACATAAATAAAAAATACTTGTGCATAGTTTTATAACAAAATGCACAGACTTCAGAAATGGTTATCTCAGCAAGATGCGCAAATCAAAACATTTTTCTTCGCATCGCTTGGAACACTTTTTGCAAATGTAAACAAACTAACTTATTTTCATGTGACTTTCATTCATTCCCTGAAAAACAAAACATGTACTTGACAAATTCCATACCATTTTCCGTTACAGCGAGGGTCTGAGCATCTCCACTTCCACAAGCTACATCTATCACCTTAAGTCCCTTCAGAGCGGTTACCAGCATTGGAGTTGTCTGGTCCACACTAGAACCTTCAGAAGACAGACCCCAAAAAAAAAAATATTTTTAGTCTTACAAACAGCTGTAGATTTAAGAAACAACGACATTACCATGTCCCAGTCTGCCGTAGTTTCCGCGGCCCCATGTGTAAAGCTCTCCGTCTGCTGTGATGGCTGCACTGTATGTGCTTCCACACGCAATGTCGATCACCTGCTTTCCTGGTGGTCTTCCAGACAGCACTGCAATAATGGTGGGCTCCTCCAAATATCTACAACAGTAGTACACAAGAAAAACTTCAGAAGAAAAATTGGTATATTAATCGCCATTCTAGACTTGTCTGGAATAGAAATTGATTTTTGGAAATATGCACACAGAGCTTTTACTTCTAAACAGGTTCAATGTTTTAGTTTTCTCTTAAATAATTCTCTGGGCAATTGTAAGGATAATATTATGAATTATTGAACGACTTCTCTGGCACTAGATATTTTTAGTGCCTTTAAATGATGCTTACGTAGTATCTCCATGCCCCAGTCTGCCCCCATCTCCACACCCCCAGGAAAACACCTCTCCATTGACTGAAAGTGCCAAGTAATGCTGGCCATCAGGATGAGCTGCGAGTTTTATTACTTTCCTACACGATAATGCATGAACAAGCATAGGAGCCTGATGGGAAATAAAAGAAGATCAGTTCAATTAGAGAAATCCAAATACAAAAATACAAATAACAGGGAACAAGCTACTTACCAAGGTGGCGCTCTTGTAATTTTGCGTGTAGACAGCACCAGTGATGCTCAGGATGAGAAAACCCTTCTCGGAGCAAACAATCTGTGTGACACCAAGGTTCGATAACGCCTTGCACTGGATTGGTCCGTTCACATTCGCGTAAGGCTTCCAACCAAGCAAACCCCAACCAATCACCTCCTGAAGAGTACCCTGAAAGTCATTCAGATGAATGCATTATGCCTTCAAAATTCTACAAAAGTAGCTCTTTGTGAAAAAAGTTTTATAGTTAGAGATTTATGTCTTCAAAATAAAAAATACATTTATAGAGAAAAATCTTTGACATTGATACTTATTTTCACAGCGTTACAAAATAAAAAAATAAAAAGCTTTTTTGGCTAGTGTGTCCACTGAATGTCATGCTTTTCAGTTCAGTAATTTTTTTTTATATAGCTTTGTGCAAATAAAGTTGTAAAGTATCCAATTTTAAGAGAATTTAAGAATTTTACTCATACTGAATTTAGGCTCAGAAAAGGGTCTTAAAAACATTAGGTTAATGTCCTACTACAGAAATGAAATGTAACACCTCAAGGTCGCACAATAGCTGAACAAAACAGATCAAAAAGTCAGTCTCAGTCAAACGCAAATGTAACCGTTATAAACACAATATAACAAGTAGTGGTAAGTGTCCCAATGTATTGGAGTAAAGATTACAGATACTCAATCAAAAATGTAGTCAAGTTGCCTATATTACAGATACTCAGTACACAAGTACTCAAGTACAAAGAAGCCAAAAATACTTAAAATGGTAAAGTAACAAAGTCCATTTACTCAAGTATTTTATACCACTGCATATCAGAATACTGTATGTACAGTATATGCATTTCTATAGCGTATACATTAATGAATGAATAAAGAACAGTTATTAATGAAGATTATGGATGTCGTTGGGAAACAACGTCCTGATCTGGTTCCTTGCTCTACCTTGTTGGAGGTGGGTGAGCTGCACTGCGGAGGGCTGCAAGGAGCTGCCAGGCGGTCCAAGTGTGCCATGATGACCACAGCTGTCTGCCGCAAGTCAATGGCCAAATCATTATCTTGAGGAAGAGTGAGGTAGCGCAGAAAGCTCTCATTTGGACTGAGTGGTGACGAGAGGATCTGAAAACAATGTGAAAGCGTAACGTGTGAGGTTAAATCACCACATTTCTACAGACAACTGTTGAAATCCCACCTCAATTTCTTCATCAGGAACAGGCTCTTCTTTACCGCTGTGAATGTTATTGAAGCGCTGAAGCAGGGGCAATAAAGGGGCACTGGTTCCCTGGGTGGAGCGCTCATTATCCATCTCTCTGGTTCCACTGTCCCACAGCCTCAGCAGCAACAGAACTGCAGACAACAACTGACTGCAGGACGCAAGAAAATGTGTTTAAAAAAGCCATGAAGTGTGATAAAGCAAGATCCACATGTCCAGTCCATAGCCCTTCACCTCAGAGTTCCTCGCTGTACGGCCAACTCGAGCAAAATAGCCAGAACCAAGTGCTGATCTTGTAGGGGAATGTTACTGGGTGCTTTTCCACTGGCACTTCCATGGATATCACTACAAAACATATTTCACCATAAAATATTTTTTTCACTACAAAAAAAGCATTTTGCTAAAATTGTAAAGATGAGTGGAAACCTGAGGAATTTGGTTGCCCTCTCAACCACCTCGAGCCAGACCGGTGACACGGTGCCCTCGTCAAACAAGGTGGCTTCTGGGAGAGCACGCAGAGCATCCAGAGACTCCTGGAGCAGCTCACTGCACAGGTCTGCATCATCACCTGGAACAACACACCAACATCTTTAACAAACCATGTACTTTATGACTCTGTTGATATTTTCTCTTCTGTCTTTGAGTTTTGTCCTTAATTTCTGCACTTTATGTAGAGCCATTTAAATTGTATTTCCAAGTAAACAACACATGATAAATTGGTACAAAATAATTCAATTAATAATAATAACAATAATAGATTGTATTTATGAAGCACTTTACATTTGCAGGCAAATCTAAGAATGCTACAAAAAGATGCTAAAAATCAATTGGTTTTCAGATCAAATCATCCAAAAATGTTCAGGTCCAGTTCTCTGTATTGTTTTTAATTGAAAAACTGCTGTTATTATTTTGTTGTTGTTTTTCCCTCAATTAAAACAGCTTTTGTAAAATCAACCAACAAAAATAGTTAATAACACGAGTCTGAAGAGAGTGAGGAGATGTAATTCAGATGTTACATGGAATGTGACTGGCTCTTGTTACAGGGCGGAGAGTCTGAATCCACCCATTCCCACAGGCACAGATTATATCCAGAACTAGATTGCAAATTGGTCTTGGACCAAAATCTCATTCTCTGCCTAAGCCGAATATTACAGAGGGATCCAGTGAAACAGCAAACTTTATGTTTTGACTTTTTTTTTACAATTTTCCAAATTCCTGGATAAACTGAAGAGATATAAACTTGATCTGTAAATATGAAAACAATATGTATAAAAATATGTATAAAATATGTATTGTACAGTAGACACACCAAGGCCATTCGCACATCAGTTGTTTGGTAATATGTAATTACTGTTCAATTACCGTATTGTCTGTATTAGTTATAGTTATTTTATTTTAAGTAGAATATATTTTAAACTGTTCAGACGATCTTTGTAAACAAGCCAAAAAAAAGGGGGAACCTGTCAAAAAAGTAAAATTGGCTTTTACCCAAGAGAAAATGTGCAGCATCCATAATAATTCATAACTTTGCGAAGCATTTATGATGCACCAAAACCAGAATAAAAGACATTGTGTACAATCTGGTTAACCTGATCTCCATGCTCTTCGGAGGAAGGCAAAGGCAAAAGAAAGAGCCGCTCTTGATCCCACCCGGGCCAAACCCTCCACTCCTTTACTGGCTGGCCGAGCGCTGTGGAAACAGACACAAACACTTGACCAGGTCTGTTCAAACGATAATGGTGTTTTGATCATAGCGCCTTTTCTTTTACCTCTTGTTGTCCACAGTGGACAGAGGGGGGCTCGGGGGGCTTTTCCAGCGGACTTTGTACTTTTCCTCCATCATGCTGTGAGTGAGTGAGATGAGATAGCGCTCCAGGATTACCAGACGCTGACTCAAGCGCAGGCCAGAGAGTGTGCTCCTCGCTGTCTGCAGAGAGAGTTTCTGCTGGTCGTCCACCAGAGTCATCAAACAATCCTTCAGCTCCACGGTTTCTGCAGGAAGAATTATTACAGGATTGCTTTAAATATCAATTTAAACTGAATGTAGCTTACTTTTAATGTAAAATAGATTACCAGTAATCCTGAAATCAAAGGAACAATGTTGGTGTTTCCATGAAAAGGGAGAAATGTACCGAATTTGTTTTGATATAAAAATATCTTACCACAGTCTGGTTTGTAAGCAGATTATTTATGGTAAAAAAAAAAACATCAATTCAAACAATAATTTAAAAAGCATCATAATTATGTAAATTGAGCAGCTTGAAAGCTAATCTATTTATCTATGAACAATTAAATTTACAATGAAATAAAATGTTTTTTAAATGTATAGGTTACATCCATAGGTAAAGAGTGATTGTCTTTGACGTCATGCCTGAATAAATGAAATTATTCTTGTTGTTGTTGTTGTTGTTGTTGTTGTTGTTGTTGTTGTTGTTGTTAATATTTTGATATAATAACAACAATAATAATAATAATAATAATAATAATAATATCTGCTTTCCTAAATTGTGGGGAAAAAAAACTGCCTCTATTTTTGCCTTTATTATCCACCCTTTATTTTCCTCTTCGTCCATTTGTTTTTTCATAAATCATTGAAAGTCCGTGGTTGATTTCCCACCATTATCATCCATGCACATTTTATGTAGATGTCCATCAGCTGCACTGGACTCAACAGCAATAACCTATTCATTCCTCTATGGAGATCATTACAATACTTCTATCAAACTATAAAACAGACACTGCCAACAGCCAGACTTTCATCAGCTTTAAATGTATGGCACATCTTGGTCAAAGGTGGACAGAGATGGACAATTCTGAAAGCGTTTACTTGTGTACTGTAATTTATCATTACAAGCAAATTAAATATAGGCATTTCTACACCAGCTCCACGGTTCACAGACGATAAAAGAAATTATTATTGAAATATGCCGACAGTTTAAAAACAGCCACTCAATCTCCAAGTAAAAACATCGACGTGGGACCAAAAATTCCAGAAAGATGAACAATGAATGAGCCCTGGAGATGAATTCCTAACCGAATCCTGTATGATCTCAAGCAGAAACCTGCTCGTCTTCAGTGGACTGTTGTTGGATGGGTACACACTCGTCTCTATTCTGCCTCTGGATAAAAGTCTTGTACAGGCAGACAGAGTGAATTTAAATAGCCCATCTGAAATCCACTTAAGCCTTATGTAAGTCAAGCTGACTACACCACTGAAAGGTTACAATGCATTTCACAAAGAATAAGAAAGAAAAGATTTGCCCCAAAGAAAAGGGTTTGGGAAACATCCATGGCTTTAGGATTATATAGAAAAAATATTGTGATTTTTTTAATATATTAATTAATATATTATTATGCTAAATAAAATTTAAAAAAAGCACAGAATATTTTTATACCATAACAACTGGTTCTTACTAAAAAAAAAAAAAAAAAAAGTACATGAATAACAAGTTGTAGTAACCAAACAAAAGGTAATTTGAAGGGTCTTATTTGCAGTAAAACTGTCTAATCCTCTGGGAGATCATGTTTCATCTTTATGTTGTTATCAGTGCAAAACAGAAAGTTGCTCCACCTTAATCCGTCTGTAAACATAGAATTACGTGTACACACGGAAAGTGTATAAATAACCTGACAGACAGTATGTACAGTCACCCGAGCCCAAAACATCTCACATGCAAAAGTGGAGCTAGAAAGCACATACTAACCTACAAACATGAGGAGCAGACGCACAAGCCCAGTGTGTGTGTGTGTGTGTGTGTCAGAGAGAGAGAGTAGGTCACTAGTGCAGTGACTGTGGGCGAATAACTGAACCACATTTAGACGTGGCAAATTCATCCGCTATCCTACATTACGGTGTCATTATTGGAAACATGGCTGATGGAAACTGCACAGGGCTTGCACGTCGGTGTGATGTGGTGAAGATGAGATGTGAGTCTTTGCAATAGAAAAGTCACCAGCATGATAAAAAAACTAGCCTGAAATTATTTACTGATATATCGATAAGCTCGTATTGAGTAATGAAATAAACAGCAGTTTTTTTTAAATTGCCAAACAAACAATTTCAAAAATGCAAATTAAAAGCAAATTAAAGTTTGGAAAGTCTGAATTTGTAGAACTTGAAGTAGTTTAATCTTTTCTCAGCTCATAATGCTTTTTGATCTTGTGCTGGCAAGTAGTGGCAGTTGTGATCCGGTGGTAGGTTAAAATCCAGCTTCAGGCTGCCCACTGCTTCGGGTTTATGTGTCTCAATTCACGCTCTGTGTGTGTAACTGCACTGGATGGCTAAATGCAAAACACAATTTCGATACAGTGCCTATTGGTGCCTAGTGGCCATATTCACCTCACTAAACATCTGACTCCCACAAACAAATTTTGTTTAAATTAAAAATGTTTTATTTAAAATGCAAGTTAAAAGTAAAAAAAAAAAAATTAACAAATGTTTTAAATTGGATATTAGTAGAGCTGCACGATTAATCGTTAAAAGATCGCAACTTCAATTCTACCACTTCACGATCTTAATTCAGCATTTATAAAATTCTGCATTTCGTTGTCTTGTACTTGTACTTGCCAATGACAATAAAGTTGAATCAATCAATCAATCAATTCTGCCAAACTCCTCTGCGGCCAGTGGTTTCTGTCAGACGAAACTCGCGATTACTTAAATACCGTATTATAAAAGAAAAGATGATCTTGCATTACTTCTGTTGTATTTTGGGGCGCCCATCGTGTGTGTGATGACTGCAGACACGTGACGGCAACCTGTGGTTTTGTGCAACAGTGGTCAGGTAATTGCGCTAATTACCTGCACTATAGACAGTGGATGTGAGTCGAGCAGCAGTCGAGTTTAAAAAAAAAATGAAAATAAACAGGGAGAATGAGTAAGGAAACACAACGGTAAAGTAATTCTGCTATCATCTCCGACATTTTACTACCTGAAAAAGGAATTTATACTGAAGTGTGCGTTTACTGCGGTTTCAAACCAGAAGATGACGGCGAGCAAACCATATACCGCAAACATATACAATTGAAGACAAAATTAGTAGCCCCCCTACAAAAAGTATTTCAAAAGTGCTTTTAAACAGAGCTAATCATTTTGTCCACAACCGTACATAATACTGTACCTTGGAATGTTTATTTTTAAGTTTAATGGTGATTTCTCTCATGTTTCATACCATTTTGTTTTATTTAAAGGATAACGTAATGTGTTATTATATTGCTGTTTGACAACCTGATTTTCAGGGTTGAATATTTAAAATAATAAAATATCCAGAAAGAACCGTGAAAAGAATTGTGATCTTTATTCTAAAAAAACAAATCGTAGTTCTCATTTTATACGGACTCGTGCAGCTCTAGGTGTTAGGAAACAGGAAGCAGAGTGTTCTGATGGCGTATAAGTGAAAAGACTTGTGCAAGATGGTAGAAATCAACCTACAGAAAGTCATTAAGCATCACCACCCACCTGGTTGCCTCCCCCAGTCCCACGTCTCAATGATGGAGTGATGGAACAACGATGTTGTCGTCTGTGTAGTCTCCTCCTCCTCCTTCTTCTCTTTATCGTTTGTGTCATCCTTCTTTTGAGTGCAATCAGCACAGTCTTCTGAGAAGGGATGAAATCATTCAGACTTTTGGAAAACTGAAAAAAATATTAATTGAGATGCACAAGCGTGGTATTTTCTTTTAACCTGATTGAGGAGATTCTTCTCTATCAAAGACAATCTCTTCATCCTTGACCATCTCATTCCACATTTCACTCAGTCCTTCAGGGGAAAAGGCTTGCTGCAAAAAAATAAACAGTGACAAGTTAAGTTGCATTGCACTTTTAAGGATTAAAAGCTTTAAAATGAATACTAAAAAATGCCATCTAGCTCGAGTGTATCAATATATCAGGCTGTGTCAAACAGATATTATTAATGTAATAAGTGTGATTTTGTTAGAATAGGGAAAAAAAAGCTTTTGAAGCTTTGTGAAAATATCTTAAAATGTAACAACTGTAATAGTTTTAGTGTAAATGTTTTCCGAATCCACATCCAAAAAAGATCATTTAAAATTAATTGCATAAAGCATATAACGTTTTTAAAAATACTACTGGAACAAACAAATTCATAGGCCAGTGCTCACAGATTTCACAATCATTAAGATGCTAATTACAGCAACAGAATTCCTTGAGCAATACTGGAGACAAATATCACGACCCCAAATATGGATGGATGGATGGATGGATGGATGGATGCATCAACAAACATCACATATTACATTTGTATTATCACTTCCAAACAGCCCAAAAACTAATTGCAACTGATAAACCACGCATTTTAAATCACACATCAACAAATCTAATATTGAATAAAACAGGAACTTTTACTTAGACCTTAAAATAGCATTAACATTCAAATTGTCCAGTTATATAAAGGACAAACACATTTACTCACACAAACTTACATTAAAACTCAGAAAGTCAAGAAAAACCCAAGCAGTGGTGTTGTAAACATCAGGGCGGTCAGAAAATGCACAAATAAAGAGACTTCTGTTTGCTTTAAGAGCTCACACAAAAAGGCACAGTGAGTGAAAATCTGTTATATCTTTGCCAAAAGAAAAAAAAACTTTCTAAAACACATTCGAAGCCAGCTTTTAAAGTACGCCAACCAATCCATCTGGAACTGACAGCAGTACTTACCAACCAAACAAGCACCAGAAGATTTTCACAGTCAACATATGATTACTAGGACTTCTCACTAAATTTTACAGAAGCAGACGCTGACCATCAGTTTAAACAAGAAACCTATCACACTTTACGAATGGGGGATTCAATAATCCCTGCCCCTTAAAAACATCAACACTCTATATTTAGATTCTGGAAGGGATATCCTAGACGGCAAAATCCGCACCAATGGTACAATTACAACATTACCTGCAGGTCTATTTTCAGCCATTTGTCGTGGAAGCGTAGCTGGGCATCCAGGGAAAACGATGGAAACGGCATCCTCGCCTCAGCTTGAAGGCTGAAGGGTCAGCCGCCACTAACAATGGTTAAAACATCACATTCATAAAAAGTCAAATTTGGCATTCATAAATATGTAAAGCTATAATTGCAAGTATTATTGATTATTACAGTTTTACTTATTTTATTGATTATTACAGTTTTACAACACACAGTGTAATATTGACTAATACGAATAGCTAGAGACCCTTGTAAGTGCTGTTTGCAGCTATATTTTAAAAATGAATTTCGCCAAAAGCGTCAGTTTCAAAATTACCAAATATTGTTAAACTTTTTAGCTTGTTTGTATGATGGACACTTCTCTTCAAATATAATTGTATTAGGCATTAAGTTTCGGTTTTTAGATTAAACTTTACAGTAAAAAATGCCATGCTTTCTCTGGCAATCGGCATCACTGTAAGTAATCTTTTAAAACAATGGAGCCTTTCCAATAAACTAAATCATGTAAAGGTGAAACAGAACGCACATCCACAAATGTTATGTCCAACCTTAGAATGAAATGTAACACATTTATTAAAATCATAGTTGTGTGCATTAAGTACACACATTGAGCATCTATCCCAAACACACATATTGACACTTTAACATTTAAAGAAATCGGTCATTTGAACCTTTAACGGTGTATGTGCAATATGTCAATAAAAGATTCTTCCGACCGAAGTAACTGGTTAACAACCGATCGACAACTTGAGCATCAATACATTTATTTATTAAAATAAACTGGGTGTTGTCGTGACGTGGTCTGCTATGCCTTTTTGTGAATTTAATCAACAATATTTACATACTGTAAAAAAGCAGGTGTGTGTGCATATTTATCTAGAGTAATACACGGATGTGTCACGCAAAGCTGAAGGTTGTGTATCGGTGTGTTGTTGATGGAACCGGGACTGTCAGCCGCTAGCTGCTAGGAGACAGGACGTTCCCAAAAACTGACAACCTTCTAATGTGCCCTTTGTAAACTAAACCAAGAATGTGGAAGGAATAAAACGACCTCGTTTTAATGTCAGTGAAGCCACAACGAGAAAATGTGTATTTTACCTGGTTAGTTTTAATGGATCCTTGCTTCGCTTCTACCACCAGTTTCGCTGTACTTTAACGTCGGCCATGTTGTGCCTTGATCGACCGATCGGGCAGCCAATCAGATATATGTGGATCACATGAGGTTAAGAAACATGGGCGGGACTATTGACAGACCAATCACAAATTACGGAGAACTTGCGCTGAAACAGTATTACGCATAAAATCACAGAAAAAAAAATATACATACATGCATTTCATGTCACACACACACACGCACACACACACACACACACACACACACACACCCAAATTACTAACTTTTAACATCAATTACCGTTTGAAATAAACCCCTATGACAAATGTGTGTGCGCTGAGATCTGGTTGTTGTAATAGACCTCTCTACTAATTTACTGTTTCTCCTCTGATCCTCTACATGTGTGCTTGTTTCATTCTGCTTTTCCTCCATTTCTGCCCCTGCAGTTGTCTCCTGCTTCTCTTGTTTCTTCACTTGGTGGCTCCACTGCTCCTGGTCACAATTGTGTTGGCTGCTGTCCCCCGTTTATCCCCTATAGTCCATGGTTTTATGAGTTTTGTCTGTGCTGGATTAGCTTGCTCTGTCTTTTGTCACTTGGTCTGGGAAAGTAAATCTTCCAGCAGTTACATTTTTTGCAATTGATGGGGCTTTTATCCAGGAAAAAAAAACATTTCACAACCCAAAACAAGAACATTAAAAAAAACAGCCCTTTTTTTATTTTGGGAACTGTCAGAATACCAGTCCTCCCCACTTGTAACATTGGAACTCTCAATTCTAGAGTAATACAAAATTAAATGGTAAAGATATAACACACAAACATTGATTCAGGGGATTTATGCAAGTGTTCATTACCAGTTACTTTGATTCATACAGTGATATCAAGACGTACAAGTACAATAAAATAGAGAAACCTGCTCATTGTTTGAATGAAGTGAACACACAGAAACCCAGAGCAGTGGGCAGCCTTAAGTCATGACGCCTGGGGGGGGGGCATGTAGGGGTCATTGTCTTGCTCAAGGACACGCAGTTGTGAAACCCAACTGACTGGGATTCAAACCTGCAAAGCATGGGTGGCTGGTCCATCTGATCCATGGAGTCCATTGTTTTCCATGTCAACTGTATTTTCTCTGTCACAACTTTACAAAAATATCAGATTAACTTCTGATTTGATTAAAGAAAAAAAAAAAAGATGGCCAGTAATAAAGAAATAACCCAATGGAACAGCATTTTGGTAGTAGGAAATCCATATGGAACTGTATCTTCCTATGTAATCCACAGATGTTTTGTAGAATCTTGTTGGAAAGGTGTACGGTCACCAACCTTCTATGCACGGACACCCATTTTTTGTATATTTCAATTTTCATTTACCTTTCATGTAAATTGCTGTCCTGGAAATGTGCTTAATTTAACATAGGTTTACATGTTAAATTTCACCCAATGTTTTTAAAATAAAGATATATTTATATGAATTTGAGCAGTGTATACATGTAAATGAAAGTAAGTGGCTAATATCAGCATTTTATGTTAACTAGTAGTGAAGAAAATTAAGCTTTTAACAGCAAACATTCTGGCCAATCAAAATAAATTAAGAACCACATAATTTGCGTTTATTGAGATCTGGTGTCATATCATCCTGTATCAGCATAACTGAAAAGGTGAATTAACAGTGTGCATATCTTGTGTTTCACAAGTTCCTTCAGGTCAGATGCTAAAAAGCCAACGCTGACAAAAAGTTTAGTCGATAAACCACAACTAGTTTCAGTGAAAAAAATCCCACCTATAGGTCATAATCTTCAGGTTTGGCTTCTTCATCCGACTCTTCGCCTGTAGAATACTCTTTTTTGTCTGTGTCCTCTGACATATCTAGCTGGCTTTTTTCCCAGACATCCTCTGGACCATTCTGCATCCCAAAATCTTCTTCGTCTTCATCTAAAACTTCACAAAATGACACAGATTTGGGCTTGGATGTGTCTGGATCATCTGGGTTATTCTGTTCTGTTGTAACGTCTTCTTCCACTTGAACAATCTCGAACAAATCTTCTCTCTCAGTCTGATCAGCAGCGCTAACTTCTTTAAAATCATCCTCACTTTCAAAGTCACTCTCGATGTTGGAAAAGCTAGATGTTGAATCAGATATGGAGAGTGATGATGTGTCATCTACATGAAGGTAAAGGGCCATTAGATTATAGATTAGAATCAACTTTATTGTCATTACACATGTATAAGTACAAGGCAAGAAAATGCAGTTCATGTCTAACTAGAAGTGTGGAATGTCTGTTATGGGTTACAATATGCATACTGGATGTTTACAAATATACAGCATTTAAGTGTATATAGAGGATATGAGTCCTATATACAGATGCTCTGTACAATCAATTAACACACTGTCTAGGATATTTACATATGGTTGTGCATAAGCAGAAATGCACAATGATACAATGTGTGATGAACAGGTGTATTTAAAAGGGAAAATGTATGGGTAGTGCAATGGATTCAAAGGATAAAGCTAATTTAACCTGATGACAAATTAACAAACTATTATTATTAAAGTCATACTGACCAGACTCATCTGTATTGTCCAAGTTGCTTTGGTTTTCATTTATATATGTTTTCTCAATAACCTCATATTCAGAAACGGGCCTTGGCTCAACTGGTCCTACATCATGTCTCTCAGAGTCTTCATCAAAGTCTTTGGAAAAACAACACAATTAGGCAAGTAGACGGAACATTGTATTGATTGTATACTGATACTGCAATGACACTTTTGAATGTTCTTTTGAATCTGCAAACTGCATAAGTGTTACTATAAATAAGTGTCTCACTTGACACTTTATTGCACAGTACTTTTAGCAAGCAACGAATAAAGAGGTTGAGTCCTAATATTAGAGAATACGATTTGCAGCCAGAAGAGTGCAGATTTGGATCTTGATTCAGCAGGTATCACATTCTGAAGCTTCCTTAAACCATAACTGGCTACTTCGTTGGGACACTAATGGTTGAATTGGTGAGTTGGACTAAAGAGTTGTACATGTGGGTGAACACTTTTCCGAAATTTTCTCAAACAAGGATCTAGTATTATGTTCAGTCATTATTCATTCTAATCTAGCAGATGGTAACAAACTCACTTCAAGGAGTTTGCAGTACAAGGCTCCCATAATCTTCTTTATATAACTTTTGTGTTACCCCAGGGCTTAAGGCTGCCCACTGTTCCAAGATTGTATGTGTAACTTCAATGAATAGTTAAACGCACAATAGCAATTTGGTCCCTGGTGGTCCACAGCAAGTGTCCAAAATCAACGGTAACAAAATAAAAAAAAAACTGGATGCAACTCATGCACTGCTAACTGGAAATTAAAACTAAATATTTTCTAAGACAGTACGAATCTTTAATAGATTAAAAAATAATAATAATAATAATAATAATAATTAAATAATATTATCAAAATAAAAATAATTATGAATAAATTACATTTAGATTTATACCATTGACAAATACTAGCCTGTGTTTCAAATTGAATCAAATCAAATCAAATCAAATCAAATCAATTCAAATCACAAGTTCCAATTTAAAACAAACACAAGCCATCCAACATTTTGAACAAACATTGACATTTGTCAAATTAGCCACAACAGAGTAGTAGTCATGAACACCTCACCTCTCTCTGGTTCACTCTCTTCTGATTTGTCTTCCTCTCCAGACTCTTCACCGAGAGGATACGCTTTCTGCTCCGTGTCCTCTGACATTTCCACCATCCTGTTTTCTAATGCATATCTGCCATCATCCTGTGGCACAAATTCCTCCTCGTCTTCAGATGTTTCTAGCTGCTCTGATTTGTTCTGTGCTTCTGTGAAGTCTTCTTCCACGTGGGGAATCTCATACGGCTGATTGTAGCTGTCTTCTTTGGAATCCTCTTCTGATTCTTTGTGACTGTTTTCTCTTTTAGACAGCCATGACGGTGAACCAGATGTTGGCTCAACTTCATCATCATCATCATCATCACCATTCTCAACTGGTCCTTCATCATCTGCCTCAAAGTCTTCATCATAGTCTTTATGAGAAAGCAAATATAACAGAAATGTTATCAAGTTACAATCAGACAAGCTGACTGTGGTTCAGTTTGTAGAGTTATGCGTCATCACAAAACATTTTGAATTTCTAAACAGGAAGTAGTGTTATTCAATGCTAAACAGTTATTCTTTGCCTATTCCTTTGACGCTTTTTTATTCCAGTCCGACGAACCAACATGAATGTGTAAATACATTCGAAATACCTTTTTCAAACTTATGCATTTCAGTTGTTTCCTGAGAAATATTCATCTCTGCAGAGGAACGCAACTCTACGTCATCAGCATCATCAGCATCAGCATCATCAGCATCAGCATCAGTGGTCGTGTTGGGGCACGATAAAGCCTGTTGCTCTACTTTTCTTACAGTACTGGAAGATTTTTCTTTGCTCATAGAGAATTTACACCTAAAAAATTATTTATTATTAAAAATAATATAAAAAACGTATTTTTAATACATAAATGACACAAAGTTTACGATTTGCGACTGAAACATTAATTAAACATTAAATATTACTTGTTGCATGGCGTGGCTCCTTCCATTCCACAAAATCCAAAGTGACCGTATCGGCCCCCGAGGCGGCCGCCGCTTTTTCTGTGTTTGAACTCGCAGCAGGAACTGAACCGTTCAACTTGCTGGCCATTGATGAAGAACGTGAGGCTAAAGGGAAATCCTTTGTGACTTCTTGACATAAACTGAAATATTTCTAAAAATAATTCAACTGAATTAGTATTTGGTGAGAAAATAGGCTGAAATTTGCTAATCAAGTCTATCACTGTATCTAAAACATTTCATGCACTTTTTTAGTGTTTAGCAATATTTATCATGTTTAAAACGAATTTGTCTGAATGTAATGGGGCTTGGATCATGGATTAAGGCATTTACATGTTAAATGTATCTCTACATATGCAATTTTTGCCTTACGAAACGGCTCGTTGCAAAAATTAATTTTATAAGTAGAGATGCTATTGTATATTTAATGTATACTATATATGAAATAAATGTTTGAAATGTATTTTTTGAGTACCGTATACATTTTACAAATAATATATGAATTAATTAAAACTACATGCTATGTCATACACCGTAAAAAATGTTTTATTGGCTAGACTTTGGAACTTAACTACCACGACAAACTAGTCTCCCCCAAATGAGAACTTACCTCCTCTTCTTAAATTTCCTTTGTAGATACAGAGATCTTCTCCTCCAGGGTGCTGCTGGAGGACCTTCACCTCACTTCTAAGATCCAGAAGGTCGTTTGCCAGTTCGAGAGTCTTGCCAAAGAACACCATGTTTATTCCCACTTTATTCTGAGATGAAGCTTGTTGGAGTGATGCTAGCTAATTAATGTGAAAAGCAATAAAATGATCATCAACGTAAAGATCCTTTACAAATTTGAGGCAGTTTCCACTGACCACTGCAGATGTTTTCTGTGTCATAATGGGTCTTAAATTTCGCCCTCTTGCGGTTTGTTTTGCTCTTGGTCTGCTTTCCTTCTTTTTGGAGCTTGGCGGAACCGGCCTCAGAGGTTTGAGTCGCACTGACTTCTGTGTCTTCCCTGCTCGTGACTTTGGCTTTATGGAAACCAGCTACAACAACAAAAACGTTAAAGTTATGAAAAAAAAAAAGTCAATATTATTTCTATAATTGTTATTTATGTATTATTTTTTTTGAAACAATATTTCTTTCTTTTGGTTTCTTTGTTTATAGCATTCAGCAAATTGAGGAATTGATGAGCAATAATTTAGATAATCATATAGTATTATGGGTAAAAGGTTAGAAATAACAAAATAACAAACAAACAACTATAAAAAGCTTTTGAAATTAAAATGTTTCAAATTGTCATGTGCATGTGAGTTTTTAGAGTTTGACTTGGACAATAGAGTCTTTAGAGTAAAGACTATTTTATGTACAAATTTAAGTTCAAAGTTTTTAACTGTTAGATTAATAAAGACAGGTACAATCTTTTAAGGTGTGTCAGTCTTTGTTGCTGTTGCAGTATTGACAATAAATAAATGAAAAGTTATACTATAGCATCTCAGTGTGAACATAACTTGCTAACAAAATACAGTTGTGATAAAAATGGTATATGCAGAAACTCACTGTCTCTGTCGGATGCTCTTTTTCTGGCCTAGAAATTGGTGCGGGAGAAGTCCTGGGACCCGAGGGAGGCTGAGCTGAAAACATTCCTGTGGCTTCATGGTTCTTAAAACGCTCAGTCTAACGTGAACAAAATAATAAGAACATTAATTATATATCTAATGGAAAAAACAAGATATTAGAGTGACAACCTTCATTTTATGGATGCGTTCTTTCCGTGCAAATTCCTCAAGTTTTCTCTTGATCTCATTTTGATAAAGGCGCTGAAAATATAAGACGTGAGCAGCATTTTATTATCATGAGCTCCTTTCAGTGACATTATTGTAGTTTAATCATTTTTGCGTTAGTGTGTGTGTGTGTGTGTGTGTGTGTTTTACCTCTAACTCTGCGGCCTTTTGGAAGATGCCTTGAGCCAAACTCTCTGTCACATGTTTCTGACGAGCTGTCTGGATCTGATTTTGCTTGTATTCTTTGTCAGAAACAATCCGTCCGCCCTGAGTAATCTAAAAGAAATGTACCATTAATGACCATTTACAGTAATTCAGTGCGTGATAAAAAATGTGACTTTTCATCATGGTGAGATTGATGATCAGCACAAGGCACATACCAGCCCCACTTTCTGGAGATGTTTCTGCACCCTTGCGTTGTTGAAGAATCCAGTAAGATGTTTGTCTGTCAAACTATTATAAGTTCCAAGCGAACTGTCAACAGAAGAAAAAATTTTCTTTGAATTGACATTTATAGTAGTACATAAACCATATGTCACATCAAAATCAACAACATATTATTTTAGATTAATATAAAACAAGACCAAGAAGCCACCAAAGAAATTAAAAACAGTTATGGAGATGGAAAATGACAAATTGTGCCTTAATGAAAATGATCAAGAAAAAAACAAGTAAAAGAAAACCACAACAACAAAACAGGCAAAAGGAACAAAAATACTGAAGTTTTTGTCAAATTTCTGTCAACATTTGGCAGAAAAAATGCTGACCTTAATATTTTAAGAGAAAACTTCCACTGGCGCGTGTTGTTTACATCACATTACATTACTTTTACTCAAGAACGGTTGTTTACAACTTTCTACAACTCTTTCTCCTTACTCACCTAGTGTTCACTTCACTCACTTTACTTCAGAAATGTAGACAATGTATATGATGCAGCGAAAATTAAAACTATGATATTCAGTGTAAGCATGGATATCAGCAGCATCTTTGCAGAGCAAAAGATAAACAGGACACGTTGCCATGGCACAATGTGTGACTGTGCCTATCATTCTTATTACATAAAAACATTCACAATTACTTATATCTACATTTTGTTGTGTTCATGACCGCCCCCTGGTGTTAGAAAGGGAGATTTTAGGGAAACTTAACGCAGAGGTACGAATACGTTGAGCAGCAGCAAAACGGTCACGTCACGATGTTCAGCCAATCACAGATCTAGTCTTGAAGTGCGCGCTCAATCAAAAGTATTATCAAAGCGCCTCTTCATGAGTATAAATTGATGCTATTCTTGTCAGCGCGTCAAAGCTAGTGTAAACGACAGAAATACGACCAGCACTTTACATGTATAACTGTATAAATAATTTTCTACCATAAATAATGATTTCGCGATGGATTTCTGTCTCCGATGTGTTTGAATTCAAGTGTAATTACTTCAAATTCCAGATTGAGTCTTTGGAGAGGTTTGTTTTTTACACTTTCTACAAGAATTAAAAATAAGTATGTATCTGTATGTATAGTATTTTTTAAGATTTTTTCAGTATGTACGCACCTTTTTCTAAAGGTAGTTTGTCCCCAGATAAAAGAAAGTTTTTGTATTCATATTTTAGTGAAGTAACTTGTCTATGTACTTTTAACATTTTGGTGCTTTTAGAAAATTACTTTGTATTCTATCCTAAATACTGTTCTTTTCAAAAAAAAAAAAAAAAGTAAACCATTTTTCGGCCCAAGTGTTTTTGGTTCTACACTTTTAGTCAAGTGCTGCTTTTCAGTTGCATTTGCTGAACTGTCTCGTTACTCACCCCGTGCTCATATCCCTCATTTTGTTTCAAACAATCAGATAATGAGAGGAGATATGTATTAGATGCGGAGGAAACTACAACTACGTCTGCGTTTCAATGCCCAGCTCTGACTGATCTACACCTCCGCTAGCGCGAAAAAATATAAACGCCACCGTTGCCATGGTGCATCACGTAATTGTGCCACTACGTGTCGGCTTATTATGTAAATACATTCACAATTTTGCAAAGTCGGCTAAAATCGTACAAGGTCGTTTATGTACGCGACCGCCCCATAGTGCAAGGGATAGGGAGTTGCAAGAGAAAAAAAATGTGTCAAAATATTTGGGGAAATTTCGACAAACTTCTTGAAATATCAAGTCTGAAAATTAAATCAGTTATTATTATTAAAATTTAAAAAGTCAAAATTGAGGTGGGTGTAAATAAAAAACGCACATCTTAGTAGCTGTTTGTGACAGCATTCTGTCAATTTATTTTCTTTATTATGAAGTAATTATAATGTAATAATAGCTTGTTACAATATTATAATTTGTTAGCCATGTACAGAATGTACCCATGCAAAAATGTCATAAAGGAAATGTGTGATGTCATGTGACAACGAACCCTGTCACAAAGTACCTTCCGTACTATAAACCACTTTACACCATGAAGCCATGGAAAATATTGCCTTAATCTGGATAAAAAAAACACATTCTGGATTATCAAAACACAGGAACACGCAAAAATCGTGTCTTTCAAAAAAAGTCTTTCTAAAAAGATTCAGGCCCAATACAGGAGCCAAACTCCTGCAGCTATAGCAAAAAAAAAAAAAGAAACAGGATTGTAGGCGATGTAGCACAGGAACAGGGGGCACTGCAGTGGGCGGCGGCTCCGTTTCAGGCCCTTTAGAGGGCGGCGGCCATATGCTTCAGGCTCTTTAAGCCCTATATGCTTCAGGCCCTTCAGTCCGAGGCCATGGTCCTCGACCTGTCTGCTCTCTACAAGTTGGAGAGGGGATTGTCTTAAATAGAAAAGAGTAGTATCTTGCGATCTTCATGAGTAAAAGTTAAAAAATAAGACGTTAGATTGGCCAATAAATCAGCGCATTGGCAGCATTAATGCGGACGTTCTATAGAAAGAGACAGAAGAGCTCAATTAATCTGTAATTTTATGTTCCAACCCTAACCTATAGTCATGAACTTTGGGTCATGACCGAAAAGACAAGACTTCGAATGCCAGCGGCTGAAATTGAGTCTTCTGCAGGGTAGAAAGGAGCGTACTAAGCTGAGGTGGTTAGATCATCCCTAACGTACCCTTCATAACTGATGGGATTCTTTTGGAATACTAGCCCCCTTTTTTCATTTCAACGTACAGTACAAGCCTGTAAGGAAATAAAGAAAATCTAAAGCATCAAATAATTAATGAAGCATCAATTTTTGATAAAAGAGAAAAACAAACTTCGACCAGACTTTCGAATACTGAAGTGCAAACGGAGACATGTAGTTTTATCTTTAACCAGTAGGTGGCGCCTCACATCGCCCAATCTAGACTCTGGACTGAACTTCCGGTTATAGCGATTCACGTTGTTGTCGGCTCCTGGATGTACGACAAGTTCTGTCTGGGAATGGCAAAGTTCACAGCATAGTATGTATCAACACTTCCAATAATAATGGACAAGACTTCATTCCCGGTCACTGGAGTTGTGATTGCCGTTGTGTCTAGTTTTATCAATGGCTCGACTTTTGTTCTCCAAAAAAAAGGAATTCTGCGAGCAAGCAAATCAGGTATATTACATACGAGTCGACTGCATTTCGATGTTTAATTTGTTTAGAATGTCCTTTATTCTGCCTCACAATTGTAGGTCGGAACTACCTAAAAGACTTTGTGTGGTGGAGTGGGACTCTGGCAAGTGAGTGGATGACGTCATACTGATGGCTTTTATTTTAATTGTAAGTTAATAATAACAATTGTAATATTTTGCGCTTTTTGTTACAGTGATCATCGGGCAAATAGGCAATTTTCTGGCTTATAATGCTGCTTCAGCTGTTGTGGTGACCCCGCTCGGAGCTCTGGGTGTCCTTTTTGGGTGATTGATCTTTAATATTTTAAGTATTCCAAATATCAACTTAAAACCAGACAATCTACTGAAGAATTGATCACTGACAAATCGTGAGATTTTTCGAAAATCAAGTGAAGAGGAGAAAAGGAATGCAAGAAGACAGACGTTAGCTCCATGATTGACGTCTACAGCAAAACCCATCAGTATTTGCCGTGCCGGCGTCCACGTGTTCTCTCATGATTGTTTTTCTCATTCTGTGGTCCTTTGTTGTGTTTTTTTGTGTGATCACTCAGAGCGATTCTTGCATCTTGGCTGCTTCAAGAACGTCTCAACATCATTGGGAAGCTCGGTTGTGCTTTGTGCTGCTGTGGTTCAGTCGTCCTCATCATTCATTCACCCAAGTCTGAAGCGGTGACGTCGTGTGCGGAGCTAGAAGAAAGACTGATGGACCCAGGTATGATGCATCGTCACGTCTCTAGTCCTGTAGAACCCACCGCGATTTGAACCTGCAACACTTTTACTGTTTTAGTGAGCGCGAGTCCGAAAAAACGCGCGCACGAGAAAATTCTGCTCGTTTTATTTTGGTCAAAGTCTGTTTTCGATTGTTAACCTTGGTTTCACGCAACTTTAGATTCAGACGCGCGCGCGAAAGAGAGGGAAAGCCTGAGTCGCGCTGGCTCTCTCCATTTTTGTCTGTCTCTCTCTCTCTCTCTCTCTCTCTCTCGCTCGCTCGGCCTCTCTCTCTCTCTCTCTCGCTCTCGCTCGGTCTCGCTCGGTCTCTCTCTCGCTGTATATCTCTCACTGTCTATCTCACTCTTGCTCTCTCTCTCTCTCACTCTCTCTCACTGTGTCGCTCTCTCTCTCTCTCTTTCTCTCTCGCTCGGTCTCTCTCTCACTGTCTATCTCACTCTTGCTCTCTCTCTCTCTCTCACACTCACTGTGTCGCTCTCTCTCTCGCTCGCTGTATATCTCTCACTGTCTATTTCACTCTTGCTGTCTATCTCACTGTTTCTCTCTCTCTCACTGTCTATCTCTCTCTCTCTCTCTCTCTCTCTCTCTTTCTCCCTCTTGCACTCTCTTAAAAGATAGACCCAGGACATTTAATTTAAATATATTTTTTTTTAAAATAAATGCCTGGACTACTTTTAACAGATATACGGTATTAAAAATGACAGCTGCTTCTCTGGGTTTCCCCTTGCGTTTTAATTTCGTACTTTATATAAAATAATACCCCCCACACAGAATATCGTGTTATAATACCGATACCGTCTGTACACTAGAAAGTACCGTGATATGAATTTTAACCCATATCGCCCACCCCTACACTGTATGTCTTTTCTCTTTAATATATGTATCAATATATTTAAGATGTTATTCTTTTTTCAGTGTCCCTAGTCTATATTTCAATGGTGGTCTTGTTACTAATCGTACTGATGGGCTGGCTGGTCCCTCTTTATGGACAACACAACATCATGGTGTACGTGGGTATCTGCTCTCTCTTGGGGAGCTTCACCGTGCCCAGTAGCAAAGGTCTGGGCCTGGCCGCTGCCGAGGCCTTTGGTAGAGTGCATGACACCAGAGCTCTTTACCTCTTTATGGGATTGCTAGGAATTCTTGTCGTTAGTATAGTCATTCAATTCACTTTCATTAACAAAGCCTTGGAGAGCTTCAACTCCAACATGTTTGAGGCCATCTACTATGTGACCTTCACTTCCTGTGTCATCCTGGCCTCTGCTGTTCTGTTCAGGGAATGGACATCGCTCGGCATCGTGGACTGTTTGGGTATCTTGTGTGGTTTCATCACAGTGGCTGTTGGTGTTGTATTGTTGCGCATCTCTCAAGAAACCACACTTGTTTACGGTTCAGCCAAATCTAAAGAAGACTAAACCTTTACTCAAATATTCTGATAAGACGAAGACTTGAATTTATTTTTGTAGGAGCTTATCCCCGAAGCTTTGTGAATTTTAAAAACGGACTACATTGTTTTACTAATTGATTTTAATATGCACAATTTTTTTTATTAAAATTTATTAAACCTGTTTTTTTTTCTTTCATCTGTGGCTGAAAGCAGTTTGGTACTAGTAAATACGTTGTTACTCTACAGCTCCCTGTGCACATTTGTGAGGGTTTTTTTTATGCGCTGCGGTCTGGTCATTGTAGTGACCTGAACAGTTTAGTTGGCAGATGCAGTATTGAAATATTCTATTGTTTGGAACAAGCCAATGGTGGTAATATAAATGCTTGAAAGATGTTATATGAACGTGTATCTTGACACTCAATTTAATGATGTAGTGAATTTCGTTGTACTGCAAAGAGATTAGGTTGTTTATGTTTTAAGGTATTTTTAAAATTTTCGGTACAATTTTTGTTTAGATACGGCCGAATTTTTTGGGGATCCGTTCAATTTCTTTAAGATCCGTCCAAATTTTTTCGAGATTCGTCCAAATTTTTTAGAGGTCTGTCCGATTTTTTTCAATATCCACCCAAATTTGTTGAAGATCCGCCCAGAATTTTTCGAGATCCGTCCAAATCTTTTTGAGATCCAGCCAAATTTTTTTCGAGGTCCGAGCAAATTTAACATGAAAAAAACACCGAAGTTGTGACGGTTCATAACGAGCTCTGCTGTTGTTGTAGTCACGCGACCTTGTCTGTGTTTTCGTAAACTCTGATTAAACCTCATGGAATATATGTTCTGGAGCGTGTCTCATGAACGCGCTTCAGGCCATGACGTGGAAAACAAACGGCCAATGGCGTTTGAGGAATTCACGCATGCGGAGAAAACTGGCTCACGTCGCGAACGATTCCTTCAAGTGTTTTGTTCAAAGGAACCGGCAAGTATTTTTCCAGCGAGTCGTCGTCTCGCTTGTTTGTTTCACCTAAAACAAACAAGGTGTGTGTGTGTGTGTGTGCGTGCGTGCGTGCGTGCGTGCGTGCGCGTGTGTGTGTGTGTGTGTGTGTGTGTGTGTGTGTGATGTAAGGCGACCTTGAGTGTCACGAAAAGGCGCCAATAAATACAAAATCGAATGAATTATAAAAAAAAAATTATTATTTTCCGTCTCGTCATATTTTCGTTCTATAGTGAAAGAGAAGAGTCGTTCTAAAGCTGCAGTCCACGAGTCGACTCATCTGATTCGCATGAAAAGATTCGACTCGTACTGATCGTTCACGAGCCATTGCTGCCGAGTCGGAGGACGGCGGATATGCTGCGGCTCGCGTCAACGTCGCGTCTGAATTTCATGGACGGAAAGAAATGTGAAAGTCTAAAGCGTGAATTTTACGTTGACGGGACGCGATGCGGTGTTGATCGCAGAACTGAAAATAAATTATTTAAATGATTGCTGAACATTCGATCACCACGCATGTGTTTTATGAATTATGAAGCTAATTGGCTAAGCTATCTGACTGGTTCGTGGGAAGGTTTCCTAAAGGTAATTATCCTCGTGTTGTCGCGTCACGTGCAGTGTATCTTTGCGGAGAAACTGTCTCCATCATTTCACGTATAGAGTGTTTAATGAAGTTTTTAAATAAACTGCCAGCGTAGCAATTAGCGATCTACTAATTGCTCTGTAAAGTTTGCTGGATCAGCTGTTTGCCCATGTCTTGCGCGTTAAGTGCTCGTTCACCCCGGAACACCGTAATTTATTCGGTTTCGTTAAAGAAACCCCGAACACGAGACCGTGAAAGCGAATGGAGCCTCTGTATCTTTTTACTTCCAGTAGTTTTCTTTTCATGCCAGGAAAGTGAATGTCGACGGTGGTGTTTACTTTCTACCTCTGTCCTTCCCGCTTTGAATTGAAAGAGTAAACGTCGGTTTTGGAAGGACTGGCCGAAGCGAAACTTGATTGTGAATGGGTATTTTGTGTCAACATCAAGCCTAGTTTATGACTTGGAGCTGGCGTGGTTTGAAGAGTCATTTCCTGTACTCATCGCATGTCATTACGTCACTCAAGCTCGCACGCTCACGCGCGCGCGTGCACGCACACACTCACTGTCAGTCTTCTTTCCGTTTTTGAGCAGCGTGCGCTTGACATGAATGTAACTTCAGGTTTTCTGAGCTGTAATATCTGTAGTGTCTCGCTCGAAAATGGTGTGTGATGAGCTTGTTTGGCTCTAGGATTGATTTGTGGGACAGTTAACTGATCCATTCTCTCTCTCCACAGGTACCTCTGTGGCCCAGAACTGTTCCTCTGGACTGAAGTTTTGGTGCACGCATGTCAACGTGACGACAGGGATCATCGCCAACAGAATGGGTCAAGGAAAGTACGATTTCTACATCGGCCTGGCTTTGGCCATCAGCTCCAGCATTTTTATCGGCGGGAGCTTCATCTTGAAGAAGAAAGGCCTCCTTCGACTGGCCAAGAAGGGATCAATGCGGGCAGGTAATGCGTGTTTGAATAGATGAAGCGTGTCGCAAGGGACGACAGTTTCGTAAACATCCTCGACTCCGTCTGAGAAGTTAAACTGGTATGGGTGGGAAATATTTGAGATGTTTCATTGAGACACACCTGCTTGTTTAAAGGCATAGCTCCGTTCAAACCGTTTGCTAGTTGCCGTGTGCGTTTATCAATCATTAACCGCCTTTTCCATTCTCTTATCAGCAAACTGAGATTTTCAACCCTTCACAGGGGCTTTTTATCAGACTTTTATTGACCAGTACGAGGAAGTTTTCTGGTGACGTAAGCTTCTGTAGATGACTAAAAAAACTAGTAGATTCAGTAAGGATCGGAATGTTCTGAAATAAGTATTGATCGAGAACTTAAAAATGAATGGTGAATAAACGTGAGCTTTTTTTATTGAATCCAGCTTCATATGACACCATACATGCAGTAAGCAAGAAAGTTAATGGATATTTTATTTCTTTAAAACATTTACAATGCAAATTTTTAAGTGTAAAAAGGGTACAGTTTATGTTTTTACTGGTGTAATTACAAGATGACGAGCATTAAAGCTTTGTTAAAATGTATATAAACACACACACACACACACACACAAATGAATGTTGACATTTTAAAGACGAATGTAGCATTTTGGAGTCAGTCAGAGGATAAAGATGTTTAAAGTCAACAGAGAAATGAATTTGGAAACAGTTTTGTTTTTACGTTGACTGTAACGTACTGTAATAATAAGGCAGTAAAAATGTGTGAATGATGTGTGAATGTCGGAGAGCAAGTGAATTCATCACTTTAAACCAGGCTGAACTTTCTGTGCAAATATAGAAAAAGCAATATATTTTTTACTACATATACAGTATTATTTCTGATAGTCATTTTTACATGAATTTTTTTAACAAATTAGATTTAAATTTAATTTACTTTTTCCCCGTCGCAGAAAGCCTTTTACTGCATATCGTATGGTGTTGTTACTGGTGTAAACATACACAATAAATAATGTTTGTGTTTGTTTTTACACATCTAACAGAAGACGGCCGTGTCAGAGCTGTTATTACACGAGCGTTGAGATCTCACAAAGTGTGTTCTGTCTTCACAGGCCAAGGTGGTCATGCGTACCTAAAGGAGTGGCTCTGGTGGGCTGGCCTGCTGTCCAGTAAGTCGACGTACATCTAGTGTGTTGTTTTCCACTTTGTGCTTGGGATCATCTGATTTGTTCCCGTTTCTCGGACAGTGGGGGCTGGTGAAGCGGCGAACTTTGCTGCGTACGCCTTCGCTCCGGCCACACTGGTCACTCCTCTGGGCGCCCTCAGCGTCCTCGTCAGGTTAGAACTGTTGAAAGTCTGTTTGAGATGATGTTGCACTTTTACACTCGAGGTGTGATAAGCGCTACTGGTTTCCTGTAGCGTGACCTCATCGTTTGCAAACATGAGCTGTTTTCACACTTTATAGTTTGGTCTAATGCGATGTTCCTGAAGAGTTTCTTTTACGAGTTATGAGAGCAAAATATATCTAAAGCTGGAATCAACCTGTGTTCTCCTGCAGCGCGGTTCTGTCCTCGTACTTCCTGTCGGAGCGGCTGAACCTGCACGGGAAGCTGGGCTGCTTCCTCAGCATTCTGGGCTCCACCACCATGGTGATTCACGCTCCTCAGGAGGAGGAGATCGACAGTCTGGACGACATGGCCGTCAAACTGGTGGATCCAGGTAAAGTTCTTGCCGTCACTCGCAGTTGTGGAAACTCTTTAATTCCCTTTTGTGATTAATATATATGATCTATATCAGGGGTGGGCAAACTTTTTGATTGGCGGGCCACAATGGGTTCTAACATTTGACAAAGGGTCCGGACCGGGCTTCTTGGTCCAGCAGCTGTCAATCACATACTCACCAGCCAATCAGAGTAAGCCCCGCCCCCACGTGAAGCTTGTGCCAGAAGTCCAAAAAAAAAAAAAATGAAACGGACGTAAAAATCAGAAGCGGAAAAAATGTTCAAATTAAAACGTGAAGATTTTTGTTTGTTTCTAAATTTACGTTTGATATCTATGCATCTGATTTTGTAGACTGACAATGTAAAAATAAATGTTTTACGCTTTTGTTAATGTGTTACATAAATAAAATAACCCTTCATAACAGATTAACCGGATTTACATAAAAAAAAATCTGAGTTTCATTTAATTTTTACAAGTTCGGCGGGCCGGATTAAAACATTGAAAGGGCCGTAGTTTGCCCACCCCTGATCCATATGGTTGTTTGGTTGCCTTTGTGATCCAAACTTTTGAAGGATTGTTGATGAACAACTATGTGGTGGACGTGAAGACGACTGATCTTATTGTAGGAATAACATTTCCCAGTAGTCGTGTACGTTAGATGCTGATTAGAACGTTCTAGATTATCCCTTGGTCATTGAGTACGAGAGGTTAATCTCTCACCAATGATCTCAAGTGTTTTGAACTATTTCTTGGAGGAATGTGTGCAATGTTTAGTTTTTTTGTCAAGTTTGATCTAATTCTGTTTGTTTTTTTTTTTTGCAGACTGAAAAAGTCTGTTTTATCGCCAGAAAGGGAAACGTCACTACTTTATTTATCCATTTTAATAAAAAGAATTATATAAAAACTAGGGCTGTCAAATAATTAAATTTTTTTTTACTAAATAATCTCATTGGATATATATTGGATATTGAGGTATAATATGTAAATTGTAATATAATTTAGTACACTTTTTGTTCAATTCGCAACATATTGTCTTTGTTTTCTAACCGAGGTCGAGTCGCACTTTTTTCAAGATCAGTGTAGAAATACTCCGTGTAGATCTTACATATAAGTGTTATGCATCAATTGTAGCACATCAAGTACCTATTTTTTTGGTGACACTTAATAAAAACAGGATGTTATGTTTCTTATAATAAAAAAAAAAAACTAAAATGTGAAGCGCATTTTGCCTCGTCTTTTTCAGCTGAAAACGAACTGTGACTTAAGTACCGCACAAATATAAAGCATATCTACATAAATCTTAGAATGTCTGTTTTTAACTGTAAGTGTATAAATACAGTATTGTCAGTATTGCTTTCCCCGTCAAAGCGCTAAAAAGCACGGCAGCCTTACACCAGATTCACTGCACATATTGGGTTTTGAGGATTGCGGATTGCGCTGTACTCTGGCGAAGAAGCGCTTCAGTTGTTTTGACAGCAAGGAAGAAATAGACTTGACAAAGAACAGATTTGATCCGACCATGAATACTGACGAGCAAGTTATTTGCAGTTGAAAAGGAACTACGTCAACGCATTAAAAATAACACAATTAGGATTTGGAAAATCACATGTGTTAACGCGTTAACTTTGACAGCACTAATAATAATACAATTTATCTATAAGGTGCCTTTCATGACCCTCAAGCATCCACTCTTTTCTTACTCCATTTCTGGGTCGTGAGGAGCCGGATCCAATCCCAGCGTTTCACCACATTTCATGTTGTGCGAAATTGTTGAATGAACTTCTGCGTGGAAGAAATAATCCCCGTCTTCCTCTCGTTTGCCTGCAGGTTTTGTGGTGTTTGCCACGGCCGTCATCATCACAGCTTTGATTTTCATCTTCGTGTTGGGCCCACGCCACGGGCAGAGCAACATCCTGGTCTACATCACCATCTGCTCGGTGATCGGCGCCCTCTCCGTGTCCTGCGTGAAGGGTCTGGGCATCGCCATCAAGGAGGCCATCGCTGGGAAGCCGGTGGTCCAGAACCCTCTGGCCTGGCTGCTGCTGCTGAGCCTGATTGGCTGCGTCAGCACTCAGATCAACTACTTGAACAAAGCGCTGGACATCTTCAACACGTCCCTGGTGACGCCCATCTACTACGTGTTCTTCACCACCTCAGTGCTCTCCTGCTCCGCCATCTTGTTCAAAGAATGGGAACACATGGGCGCCAACGACATCATCGGCACGCTGAGCGGCTTTTTCACCATCATCGTGGGAATCTTCCTCCTCCACGCCTTCAAGGACGTGAACATTAGCTTGAGCACGTTGGCCATGTCCATCAGGAAGGAGGAGAGGAACGGTCCGGTGTCTAACGGTCACTCCACCTATGAGCTGCTGCGTGAGGGCGTGGTGGACGATTACGAGGAACGCGAGGCCGGGCTGCCTTTCGACAGCGTTTCCCGGAGAAACGGCTCCGTCGCTTCCTCGTAGATCCTGATTCGCAGATGTAAAAATATTTTGCTGCTCCATTGACACTTTTCTCGAAACAGAGTAAGAACTTGAAGACAATCAGATCTCAAAGAGATAGATCACGGACCAATCAAGCGCGCTGTAGGGTTTCTCTTTCAGACTAGATTTGCTTCTGAACTCCATCTCATTCCACTGTAAATACGCAACTGTGCTTTTTAAAGAGGCTTCTGTTATATTTTATGTAAAGATATCCGTATTTACATGCACTGAGTTTCTTTCTACAAAATTAGCATTTGCTTTGATTTTCTAATAAAGATATTAAAGGGGGACGAGCACTTTCTTTTCGGTCATTCAATTATGAATATTTAATCCATCCATTTATTTTTTTCTGAAGTTCTTTTCCATTTCTGGGTCACAAGCAGAAGCCACAATCAAGTTAGAATAAAATGCAAAATAAAAACTCTTCTAGATCCGTTTAGAATCTCTTTCCTGCAAGAGACAAATTCCATGATTTAGGAAGTAAAGCAAAGCATTTTAGCTCTAGACTAAAATATTCAGAACAATCTGTGGCTTTCTACAATAAGGACAATTAACTTAGTATGACACGATATCAAATAACTAATGCGACAATCTCAAAACAAAAAAAATCCTCACACACATTCTTATCCTCTTTTTGAATGCTATTTCAGATTAATTCAATTCAAAGTATTTAATGCAGTTAACAGAATGTTGTAGTACAAACAATCCAGAATGTAACAGAATTTATTTTAAATACATCTCAAAGTGATGTGTATCTATCCAGGATGATGGATTAAATTATCCTAACTTTAGCTTCAGGTAAATCATTCAGTTAATAAGTTAACATATTTAATAACATAACTTTATTTGTTATACTGTACGGTAACTGAAAAGCAGTAAGAATACGGAAACCAAAGATTTGATACAAGTTTATTGGATTAAAAACCAGATTACATAAATCGAATACAAAAAGGCACGTTTTTAATAAAACTAGGTACTTGGTTACACAGGAATTTAAAAAAGAAAACAATTTATCATGCAACTGATTACAAAGCCACCATCACCACATCAACACCTTAAATAATCGCCCCAAAAAACCCACATTTCCCCAAGTAAAAAAAACCTGCACACAAATTATATAGAGATTAGTCTGTAATAAGGCACATGCGTGAGTGTGTAAAAAACATAACTGTTAGTCACCGTAAAATACATTCTAATGCTTTAATGGACTGGAGCCGGTCTCAGTTACTGGCCAGAGACTGGTGGATTGGAGGCTGAAAGCACCGCACATGTTCTACCGGCATGTTCTCTCCATCCCCAGACTTCAGGTACTTGTTCAAAATAGCGAAGATTTCGTCGTTGAGGATCTGGAACTTACGAATTCGTTCACCCATCTTCTTTAGAGGCTGTAGAGGAAAAGAGCAGAGACACTTGAGTGCAAGTTGATGTTTGTCTTTAGTAAATAATAACAGGAAATCACTAAAAGATTAACACATAAATAATAATAATAATAATAATAATAATAATAATAATAAGCCTCTTTGTAGGAGAGTTGATTTGAAATTCCTGTTTGAAACAACTAATTCTGAAATTCCTGTTTGTTCATGAGAAAGAACTATTCAATACAAGACTTTTTTTTTCACCATTTCCGTTTCGCTCACATTAAAATCAAATATGTCAATGCGCAAAGTCTTGAGAAAGTACTCGTTTGCGTCAGGTCTGGGTTGTTTTTAGCTTGACCAGGCGAAAAAAAAATCTGGCTGACCAGTGAAGCTTCAGTTTTTTCTTTTCCCGTGACAAAGTTTGAAGTAATAAAAAAAAAAACAGACATGAACATAAAAACACATAAAACCAAATTTTATGACCAAGACGAAGGTGACAAAGAGAAAGAAGCGAAAATAAACTAGCCCTAAAATAAACTGAGCAAGATAAATAAAAAGTTACTTAAAGAAAAACTTTGTTTAAACCAAAAAACAAACAACAAATGAAACAATGACAAAAATCAACAAAAAACCACATTATTTCCTCTATTAGAAAACCACAAAGTCTCGCCACCTTGTGTCAGGAAGTGGAAATGCGTGACACTAAAAAGTGTGCTTTTTTTGAGACATTTTGACTGTGTTCACATTCAGACTCATTCTTACAAGTTTCAATAACCCAAAACAAATCATCTAAACTCACCACGCTCTTAATGATCTCGTCTTTGCCGTCATGTTTCTGCACTTTGAGAAGATGGTAGCTGAAGTCCAGGATGTCGAAGCGTCTGTGCTGTCCGAGTAGTGTGATTATCATGCAGCCGGCCCAGTTCAGTCCGTCTCCAAAGCATTGCCTGGAGGAAAGGAACAGGTTTTTACACCAGTCATCAGTGGACGCGTTAGTAATGAGTTACTCACTCCACGGTGAACTCGTGCGCTCCCACAGGGATGCAGTACACAAACTGCATGGCGCTCCACAGCCTGTGGAACTCCACACACTCGTCCACGTGCATCACACCGTTGCTGGGCAAAGGGCCGCGCCAGATGGGGTCGTCCAGGTAAGCGCGGACGCGGGTCAGGATCACCTCAAACATGGACAGGCCGCAGCACAGACGCTCTTTGGTCAGCAGGTCACCCTCGCGAGCGATGGCTATTTGCTAATGAGGGATTTAGAGAGAGAGAAGAGTGAAACACGGATGAAAAATCTGTGGTGGTTCGCAAATGGACAAATGTCGAATGCAAACGCAAGTTCTAATCACATGATCAATTTGTGAGATTCATTAACGAGGTCGATTCACAAGGTCACCAAACCTGCCAATCAAAGTCAGTGGGAGGGGCTACTGCATAGTATTTTGTCTGGAATATTGTTTCCAAAGCACTATTTAAACTGAGGACAAACAGGTTGGTATTAAAAAAGACAAGAATTGAAGTGACTAACCAACAGAGGGCAGTGTTGTGGAAAATTAAAAGGTTGCATTAACAATGTGAAGTCCAATGAAAGAAAAGCTGCATTCACAGTTCTATTTAACTTGATCACAAGAGACAAATCAATGGCAAAACATTTTTAAAAATCCACATTTATTACCCAAAAGAAAGAGTGCTTTTGCTGATTTAATTAAAACAAATTGAATCTGTATGCAAAAACAACTCAATGAAACTCAACACACCAAAATCACAGGTTTATGTTGAGTAACCTAAAAAATAAAACTTGTGAATTTTGTTAGACCCTGGCACCCAGCCAATAAGATAAAGAAGGTGAGGTGGGTAGAGAAGACCCCCGTTTATTTTCCAACCCCTGGAATATTAACACTGCTCAAGTCTTAAATGATCCCCACATAATAGGGAAACAAAAGTTTGTGTTTATTTATGATGAGTGCAGTGTTATCTATAATTATGTTTTTTTTTTTATTTATGGTGTGTTATTTATAGATGTGTTTATATACATATTCTCTATTCTTCTATATAGCATTCTTTCTGCTGCTGTGAGATGCGATTTCCCCACTGTGACACAAATACAGGCTTTTTTTTTATCTATTTACTGAATATCCAGAGAGAATTCTCCACCAAAAAGCTGATTGTTCCGTGTTGAAATTCCACAAAAAAGTAAGATAGCAAAATCTCTGGTGAAACTGTGTGTGTGTGTGTGTGTGTGTGTGTGTGTGTGTGTCACCTGTGGGGTTCCCAGACGCTCGATCAGAGGAACCATATGCAGGGCCGTGTATTTGGCCTCCAAACGTTTCATCTTCGCATCCAGACGTTCCCCTTCTGCTCAGGCGTGAGTTGGAAAAGGTTAGTTGGTATGTATGAGGAACATCTCACATTTGAATTGCAAACCTGCAGCAAGCGCTTGCATACAGAAAGAGATTTACCTTTCACGTGAACCCGGGGCAGGATGTTCTGAAAGGGCGCCGCGTGCAGCAGGTCGCAAACCTCCTCTTGAGACTGTAGGAACACAGATGCTGGTCAACAAACACTGAAGGATGATGAATGAAATGGGATTTTCCAAACATGGCACCACCAAGACACCAGTGGATGGATTTTGGTTTTAAATTAATTTCCTTTTAACCAGAATCATGGGAATTCTTCTGGAAACCTCGAAATAAAGGTGGTCAAAATGTCATGGTGGGAAATTGTAATGATTGATGATTGGGAAATTGTGAAATGATTTCAACAGGAACTTCATTCTTTTTAGTAATTCAGTTTTCCAGGACACTGGGCGATTGTTGGGTGATAATTCCATTAGTATTATTATAAATCTGCTAATGGTAGTTCAATAAGTGCTCAATAGATATTTGTAGGCGTTTTGTAAAATAAGCGACAGCGAAGAAAATCCAGTGGCCAAGACTAGATCCACAGCCACAGAAATGTCACTCGGATTCAATGGTCTGAATTAAAAGAAAAGTGGGGAGAAAAAAAAAGTAAAAAAAAAAACACTATTTAATACACTATATGTTTTAAATATATATTTACTTAACATTTTAGTCTGGATTCAGATTTCATCAATCTGAAGCAAAACGCAACACTGAAAATGGCGTCAACATTAAAAACATTGTATTCCTGCAATTCAACCATTTAGTTCAGCTGTACTGAAGTTCTGCCTTTAACACGGTCAATTATTTTAAAAAAGTAAAACTTTTTTAAACTTGCAAACTCCACTAGTTATAATTCCCGCACGTTCTGTGAGATTGCTTTTTAAACGGATGTTGTTTGTTAGTCGGCGTTTGATTGGAAACCGTGTGGCTTCGCTCACACTCCACCAACACTTAACAAATGCATTTGTAATATCATTCGGTTGGTAGGGGAAAAAACTGGCGACTGGTCTGGACTGGAGTGGATAAGTGGACGGATGGCCAACTAACAGCAGTGTTTGAGAAGTTTCAGCCGCAAGTCCTTTCAGAAAACCAGGATTCGGTTCCATCAGCTAGAGCCAGAGCGTGCACACACACACACACACACACACACACACACACAAGCGGCAAGAAGAAGCTGTTGACATTTAAATCAAACACAAAGAATTGGGATTGACGGCGCTTGATTGCTGTGACCTTGCCTTGGTCTCCACACACAATGCCTGATTGTTGACACTATATAATTCAGAGTTTATTGTAGACGGAGGAAGCTGGAGGAACACTTCTGCGCGGGATTGTGTTGGCAATAACGCCACACTTGGACACTTTATGAAATGTACTGGCCTCGCAGAGCTGAAGGATAATTCATGATTATGTTCCAGATAAGTGTCTTTGGCGAAAGGAATTAGAAGCAATCTTGTACAAGAATTTCTTAAAACCTGTGTTCTGTTAGGATATTAGTGGTATATTTTCTTAAAGATTAGTATGAGGATCTTCTGCTGCTTAACTGTCTAGACAGCGATGCCCAGACTTTCCTCTTCCTCTAGGGGAGCTGCATTATATAATTTAGTGCATTGTGGGTAGTGCCATTGCCACATATTGCAATTTGGAACTCAAGTCAATCAACACAAGTTTGATGCTTTTCTCATGCTTACGTGGGTTTCCACTGGATCTCCGATTTCCTCCTGAAATTGACTACGTGTGAGTGTGAACGTTTTGGCCACCAATCAAAATTAATCGATGGAAGGATAATATAGCTAAATAGCTATAATATAGATAAAAAAAATGCCATAAATAAAGAATTATATACATTTTTATATTTATTATTTAAATAATTATTGTATATGTTACATAAGTATATATTTTTATATTATTTGAATTCTTTATTGAACATTTCCTTCATCACTATTTTAATTTATATGTGAAATGTTAGCACAGTCTCACCGCTCTGATTTTCATACAGTGATATTCCTGTATTAATATTACATAGTGGTCCAACAACACTTTACAAATGATGAAGGATAGTTACATTCGGGCATTCAGGTATTTTCTGCAGGGCTCTGTATTGAAATTCCGAGTGCACAAAGATGATGTTTTCACAACAAATTCACTCAAATATCAAATAGCAACAGTGAAGTAAAAGTAAGAACAAGCAGTTTATTTTTTTAATAGTCCAATTCTCTAATTATCACAAAGGATTAATTTGTGATGGGATCAAATGATCTGCTCATTTAATTTAATTTCTTATTTTCTGATTAAAGTAGAGAAAAGAACAGTAAAATACCAAGCAGAACAGAACATCGGAAGCTCAGAACGATATTAATAATCCAACATGTCGTGAGGGAACAGTTTGTTTAGTTCAGTTTGTGCCTGAAAACTGAAGACTAAGCCTATTGATTAGCTTATTGATTGGCTTATGGATTGGCCTATTGTTGGAATCATTTGCTGCTTGTAAACACTGGTTTATGCAACTTGCAGTTTTAGACAGAAAATAAGAACAATTTAAAGAAAACTACTAAACTTTAGAAACAGGACTGTTTAAGAGCAAACTATTAAATGTGTAATGGGAACGCATTTCAATGTAGAAGGTAAAGAAAAGCATCTAAAAACGTGTAAAACAGACACTAAAAGTGTAAAAATCATTGACAACACTGTGCTGGCCTAATCAAAAATGTGTCCGTCATAGCAATTTTAATTTCAAACTATGAATAAAAAAGTGGAAAATACTGGTTCTGCTTAATGGAGCCTGGAAACTCATTCAATGGAACTAGGAACAAATTCATTCTTACACAAACTGTGAATTTCTGTCAATTTCATGCATCATGGCTGGATGATTTGAAATATTTTTTTAATTAAAGGTTGTCAAACTATTATTTTGGACGTAGGATTGTCATGATTTCAGATTTACCTACAGTTGAGCAAGGCCTGTGTAGGAGTCCTCAAAAAAAAAAGAAGACTGATAAGAAAAATAATAAACGTAATAATGTATTTTTAGAATAATTTGACTAATTACATTTATACTGTATGCTTAACTCTTTAAAAACACTTTTCATAAACACATCTCAGACAATCTCATTTGAACTTTGTCTTATCCAGAACCTTGTCAAGACAAAAGACCATTTGTTTTAACCTTTGTAAAATAACTCTGGGAAGTAAAATTGTAGAATTTAAGCAAACAATTGGACCAAATTTGGGTTAGGTGTCCATACGAGTGTATAAACAAAAAAGAGAAAATAACGAATGTCCTGAAACGTTTGTGTACTAGTGATGTGGTTTCGTACCAAGCTTTGCTCGCTCAGAAGACAGAAAAGGACAGCGTTCCCAACCTCCCGCAGGTTCTGGAAGCAAACCGTCTTCAGCTCCGCATACTCCACAATGTCCTTCAGCTGATGATGGAAGAATTCCAGAATGCCTAAATCCACAAGAGAACGTCAGTGTTCCGTTTCATTGAAAGCCAGCGGAAATGCGGAATTTAATTCACTCTAATTTGTTGCAGTAAATAAGAAAAAGAAACCGTCTCAAAATAACACATGCAGGATTAAACACACCAGAATCATCCTGCTTTACCAAAAAAAAAAAAAAAAAAAAAAAAAATCACATATCTCATTGACTTAAACACAGATTATTCCTCATTCACTTTTCTCCCCCTTTCAACAGCATCCAAACAAAAGTATTTCTCTGACAGGCGGAAGCTGTTTTCCTGCCTTCGCCTCTCCAGGTCCACATACTTCCTCTCAGTCATTTTCATTTTATTCTCCTGCGGGATGCCTAAAGGTCAGATAATCAGAGCTAGACCCGACATCCGTGTGGAGTGCACCCACTCAGAACAGGAAATGGAGGACAAAGATACAAATAAACAAAGAGCTTAAGACCCACATGGAAAGAGAGACAGAGAGGCAATTACAAAGCCTCCTCAAGTCAAGAGAAGCCTGATTAAGTCTTACTAAATACTCAGCATGGACGTATAAATGTCCGCTGCTTAAGCTGTGCTAAAAGCATTGTGACTGACTCACGACATCCCGCCAATCTGCCCGGCAGCACAGTTGGATTTATGAAAGCTTAATAATTCAATGATTACGTCCAGGAGAGTGCTAGCTGATATTTACGCAAGGTCAAAGTTGCTCCCTTGAGTCAAAAAATAAAAGGCTTGATGAGGAGGAAGATTTTACCTGGAGATCCGTACTCGTGACGAGGTAGACGACATATTTTGGGCATCACTTCCATCAGAGTCTTCACATATTGCAGAATTGTGCCCTGAAGCTGCAGAAGAAACAAAAAGTCGGCACATTTTAGGCTTTATTTTAGTCAAAATGTTGGACCCGGCTCGAAAACACGTCATGGAATAATTTGTTCCACGGTAGGATGGCAGGAATAGACGCAGAAATGCGTATGAGTTTGTGATCATTATCCATTTCTGGGTCACGAGGTGCTTAAGCAAATGTCTAGAACACCAACACAACCCAGAATCCCATTACTGTACTGGGCAAGAGAGACGTGTATTCATTGAGTAAAAATACATGTCATTTCTAGTCTTTAATTCCGCTGAGCCCAAGTTGTTTTAATGTTTAAAGTCAATGTGGAATAAAATTTAACAGAGTAGTTGTAAGATAAACTGATGGAAATATGACTTTGCTAAATAAATTAGGCACAATACACAATGAAAATCCACAATGATGTCAAAAAATAAATAAATAAAGTAGATATTCTTCTCTAGTATCACTTGATCATCTTTTCTGAGTGAGACGTTGGCAGCCTGACAAAGTGACCTGGCTGTTCTGCTTCCCTATAATCTCTAAGTTTCACTGTAAGTTACTGTTAGGATGATAAATGTCTTCATTTGAAAGAGATTTCTGTGGAAAAAAGTGCCATATGTTTTTTGCGTGGGTCTAATATGAAATCTGAGACCGCATGGTTTTTGAATCATTTGCGACAAACTGTCAAGCCAAATAAACATACCAGACTCTTGACGACCTTTAGAAGCTCTTCCATCACCACAGCGATGCCCTGATACCCCAGCAGTCTGCAAATAGCCTTGATATGTGGAGGTCCCACAAAGTTTCTGTAGAGCCCATACACACTACTGTAGGCTAAATTCAGGGTCTGTGAAAAACACAATACAAAGAAAGTTAAGGGCTAGGTTAGGTTCTGTTTGAAAAGAACAGTCGCTATATTTATCATCTATGTGAAAGCAAAACTCCTGTAATGCTAATTACATTTCATTAATACATAAAAATAAATGCAAACTAGACATTCATCTTACACAAAGCTAAAAAAAGCTTAACACAATTTAATCTCTGTACCAGACAGCGTTCACTACTACATCTTTCCTGTATGGGTGTATATAATGGAATTATAGTAAGACGTCGATGCATTTCAGTCATTTCCTGCTGGTGAATGTTAATATGTTCTTTCTAGATAAACACTTTTTTCTTTTTGGTTAGTGAAAAAAAGAAGACGCACACAAGTGAAGAAAGTTATTCGTTTTTCATCTTTTTTTCTGTTTTGTATTTTAAACCTGAACGGTTAATCTGATGAATTAATACAAAGAAAGCCGTTTCTGAACTGTACGTTCTAGATAAACGAGTTCTTCTTCTTGATGAGAGAAAAGACGACAAAACAAAGTCTTCAGCTTTTTTTCCCTTTTCTATTCTAAACCTGAACGGTTAACCCGATGAAATAATACAAAGACAGTTTCTTTACTGTACGTTCAAGATAAATGCAGTCGTCTTCACCTCCGTGAACTTGGCCCCCCACCCAACGCCAAAAAATGCGAAAATAGTCGCATTCGTTTGTGCTTCGTTTGTGCTGCAAAAAGTTTCGTTTGTGCTTTTATAATTTTTCAGATATTAAACAAAATAAATTAGCTTAAATATAGCTTAATATCTGGAAAACCAAAGAAGCTCAAACGAAAATCTTTGCAGCACAAACGAGCACAAACGAAGGAGACTGTTTCCGTTCATTTTGGAGCTATCTGGGGGGCTGAGTAACCTTAGATGACCTATAAAATATTTTTTAATATCTGAAAAAAAAAGCACAAACGAAACTTTTTGCAGCACAAACGAGCACAAACGAAGCACAAACGAATGCGACTATTTTCGCATTTTTTGGCGTTGGGTGGGGGGCCAAGTTCACGGAGGTGTCGTCTTCTTCTCTTGATGAGCAAAAAAAAGATTAAGTCTTCAGCTTTTTTTTCCGCTTCATATTTTAAACCTGAGCAACTAACCTGAAAAATTACAATAATAGTAGTGTGCAAAATTCATCTTCAATAAATGATTTGGCAAAAAGTGAAACTTTCCCAGTGTCATTATTTTAGTAATCTAGTCATTTTCGTACTGAATCACATGAAAGCATGTCAGTGGGTGGTGCGGCAGTGAGTCAGAAGAGACAGGTCACCAGGCTAAAGCCGTAACTGACGGAGGTGGGGGAGAAAAAGCGGCATGTGTTTCATCGATGATGATGATGATGATGATGATGATGATGTTGAGAGCAAGAATACAAAGTGAGAGTGGATGAGCGACAGTTGTAATGCTGTTTAAAATTCATTCTACGTATATTGTTGATATGCCCCTCAATCCCCCCCCACCCAACACCCACCCCAGCACTCTCTCTCTCTCTCTCTCTCTCTCTCTCGCTCGCTCTCTGCTTAAGGTGCCATCTGCTGCTGTAATCAGATAGAAGAGCTTTTCCGTGCAGTGGTGTGGATGTGCAGCCCAATCTACAGGAGACTTGAGCCATGCCAAACAAAGAAAGCAATAAGCCAGAGTTCGGGGGGGTTTGGTTTGCGATACGGAGTGTGTGTGTTTGAAGGGACTCTTCTCATCGCCTGCGGTAAGACAGCATTCTTTTCTTTTTCTTCACTTGTTGTGTCTATGACGCTCGAAGTACAAATGAAGAAAGCTATTATATAGAAAGCACAAATAACATCTGGCAAATGACTGAAAATCTTGGATTTCTTAAAGCTATTAACTTTGGATAAAAGAGAAATCTGCACATGCATGGACTTTCATGGGGAGACATTCTTCTGCACGAGTGTCATCAGCATAGCGTTTCAGAAAGAACCATTAATACTCGCGTGTTTTAATGCTGTTGTAATTATAGTGTCCATGTGTGTTGGGTAGTATCAAATAGTATGGAACTTTATTGCGGAAACTTTTATGTTCAACGCAGCATTTAAACAGTAATAACATTTAAAATGCATAAGCAAGATGTTCTTGTTTTATGATTGATTTAAAATAAACAATAATACAAAAATGATTGAGGTAGTTTACATTTGTTCATGATATGACATTTAACCATGGTGATGCTTTCACCAAGATAATGTGCTTCAAATATTAGTGAGCTTTGGAGCGTTAAAAATAAAAATAAAATGCTGATTTAAACGCTGGAAATTATTCATTTAAAATGAGAAAAATGCAAGAGCATGAATCGCAAAAGATAAATGTAATATTCCAAAATTAAGTTAAACTAACAACTACCTTAAAACAATCTTAGCTTCTACATAAGTGTTTGGTAATATCATTTCCATGGAAAAAAAATCCCTGAAAACTTTTCTCTTAGAAAGCATATTGTTAGGATATAATGTCAATTGAAAAATTCTCTCCATCTCATATATGTAATCCAGCTTTAGATATCTTGTTTAGGATAAAAAAAAAATCAAAGTAATCAAGGTGGATAAAAAAAAAATCTGTTCTTATGCTCAATAACCTGGTAGTTCTGTCCTCTAGATAAAAGCTGCTTTACCTAACACAACAACAGCGGAGCAGATGTGCTGGAGCAGGAAATAACAAACGAGGAAAAGAACTAGAACAGTGTTGATTTTACGCTTTAGAAAAACTTGACACGGATAAAGAAAATAAAGACTCCCATAACACGTCATACAGTGAAAACACCTTCATTCTGTAAAACTAAACAAAGTGCAATTTGATGAAATCATTCTTTTGAATAGACGGAGGTTGGCCATTAGTGTTTTACGAAGATTCTATACTTCAGACTCAAAGTACTTCAAACAGCTCAACGCAATCCATTTAAACCACCAGAGAGCGAGAGCTTGTTTTCCTGCCTACAGAGTCGCTTTGTCTTCTTCATTCAAGGATAAAACTGATACAAGACATTTTCTTTTCTCTGTCAGATTCTCTCATCCCCTTGCGTTTCTCTCGTCGGTGCATGAGGAACTGAGCATAAGTGGAGATGGGGGTCACCGTACAGAACATCACATCCACCTCAGCCATTGTGAGCTGGCCTTCTTCTCCAGGCTGCGTGGACACCTTCTACAGTGTCATGTATCACCCAAATTGGAACAGCCTTCTGATGGGCTACACTCGCAAGAGCTTCCTGCGGGAGGAAAGAGTTCCCGTCAGCCAGACGTCCACCAGCGTGGCCAACCTCAGTCCGCAGACCACATACGTCCTCTGTGTCACCTGCCAGTCTGCCAATCCGACCCGAGAGCAGTGCCAGGTCTTCAGTACCCTGACTGAAGGAACTGAGCTTGGAGAAAGCAGCAGGGAACTGGCGATGGGAATCTGGCTGGCTAGCAGCATCCTGCTCCTGATCATCGCTGTGGCTCTGCTTTGGGGATGTCTCCACACCATGTGTCCCGGGAAAAGAGATTCTGAAAGAGGCAACCAGTCCGATTCCAACCCCTCGCACCTGGCCATGACGCCTTTGGGTGCAAATGTGGAAAACGAGGGACGGAAAAGCCTTTACGCGCCGGACTGTGGCGAGGAGGATTCTCTGAACATGACAGTGATTGAGAATCCCTTCAGAGTCGAGCCCAAAGAGTCTCCAAACGCACCGGACAATGAGGACAAATTTTGCCTTGATAGCCAATGATGTGGCTGCCAAATGTCCTGGAGCATCAACCCCAAATGAACTAACCAGATCGTGAAACTTTATGAAGAGCCACACACGTTATGAAACACACCGTTTAAATAAATCGGGCTTCAATATGGTCATTTAACACGAAATCCAACAAAACAAGGAACAGCTTTTTTAGGGGGGGGGGGGGCTTGACTTATTCCATGTTTTGAATAGTACAGTATTTTGGAAATACGTTCAAGTTAAAAAAAAGAAAACAAATCCTTCAATTAAAGATTGCTTTAGCATTGTTAACAGTACTTCTATATATGATTAACATCATGACGTTTTATATTTGTTATTGTATTTACTAAAAATTCAACGAGAATGTTATTTTCAAATAATGTTAAACATTTATTTCAGTGGATTTGTTATAATGAAACTCTAATGCCGATAGATTACAGTGATCAATGTTAAGAATACACAAACGGAGGAAAAAAAACTGCAGTGCTGGTACAAAACATGTCTGAACTATTTTTTCAACACAACCAACAAAAGTGTCAGTAAAAGATGTACGTTTACAGTTGCATGTTTAATGTATAAAAGCGTGTCTAATGTATTAACAGTGTTGTTTTGTGTAAGGTGGATGAATTCAAATTGCCTAAATTGTGTTATGCCGATCTTAAAAACAAAAATAAAAAAGACATTACACATGGTTGCCCACTGTGACAATGCAAAAGACGTCTGGATGACATTTAAATAAAACCCACCTTTGAGCCGTACAAATACTGCGGCTGGGCATTGGGCGGCTTGTCTCTCTGAAACTCTTGTGAAAATGGAAGCACAGTACGAACAAACCTAGTGGGGGAAAACATTTTTTGTGTTAGAATTATTAATAACACATAATTTTAGAATTAAGGCTTAGAGAGCCAATACATAATTCTATTTTAAGAGTGTCACCATCTATTAACTGGTAAAAATTATATTAACATTGTTCTCATTTTGGTTGGTTGTTGTGAAAATTAGTCCTAAAATAATCCTTTAGACTTTTGAAACATATACATGGTTCACATTTTATTTAACCCAACTTATAAAACAGAAGTGGCATCCTTTTAATTCCTTATTTGATCCATGTAACCATGATTTTAGTCAAAAAAATTATAATAAAAAACATTATAAAGAGATTACTAAACATTTTTTACTACATTTCATTCTAGAAAACATAACTACTAGAATTTCTATAGTTCTACAATAAACTGCTTCTCAGGAAACTCTCCCTTTAGCTGCATAAAACAGAATTTACATAAAACAAACACCATTGACTGCCAAACATCACTTCATTCATTACTTTAGATCCATTCAAACAGAAAACACAATTCCAACTCACTCACTTCCAACTACAATTGCAGGAGACAAAAAAAAAACGACACAATAAAAACAGAACCATGTTCAAAAGAATCTTCCCTTTCCACATATATTGTTAGAGATGTACCTGTTTGTGGAGCCATTATAGCAGTAGTTGGGCAAAAAGTCGTAGTTGAGCTCCCAGAAAACATGGAGAGTGATTCTGCCATAAGGTGCCGACACGTTGTGGTTGGCTTCACGGAACATGGCGTCGATGCTGTCCAGTGTCAAAAACTTACTCAGGAGCTTATGGGTCAGACGGTTTATTTCTAACAAGCCCTCCAGCTCCTAGAGCAGACGAGGAGAAAGCTTGTAAAACCTTGACACTTTGAAAACATCATTGGCTATGCACAATGCATTTCTACATTCAAAGTTTACGAAACTCATATTGAGAGGGGAAAATATGTAATGACATTTTTGTATATACACTCATAGCAAACACACACACAGAATACATTCATATGCTCAGCAAACATTAATAAATTATTCCCTCTCTGTCAGAGCAAGACGAAATTGTTTCTGCTGCTATGAATTTTAATACAGACAGGCCTGTCTAGTATTAATTCTTTAACTGGCAAAAATACAGACATTCTTGAAAACAAGCAGAGAGCATGTCTGGATGTGAAATCAAATCTTGTTTCAGTTGTTTCTCAAATGTACTTATATATACTTCTACAAATATGATGAAGATGTAGTACCATGATCGAGGTGAGATCTTCACTCTCAAAGCGATTGATGGCCAGCTCCAGAGATTTATTAAGTGCCGAAGACACTCGTTGTGTGATCAGGCGGTTTAAATCGATTGAACGACCCAAAAGCTGCAAGAAAACAAAATGTATTTGACATAAATTTAAAAAATGGATTACTCATCACCAGCCTTGAGAAAAAAAAGTGTCCTTACCTGGACATGTCTTTGTTTGAGAAGCGTTTCGTAACGGTTTGATGGAGGCCATGAGATGTTTGCGTTCTGGTTCTTACATTCAGCCCTTAATCTCTTGTCCAAGAGGAGACTGCAGAGTTTTAAAGTATTAGAAAACGTCCTTTTGTGATTATTATATTATACAAAAAAACTGTAAATCAAAGTCAAATCAGTACTAAACAATTAAAAGTAATGTAAACCTCATCAGTGAAATTATTTTTGAACAGTTAAGTTTAATAAAACTATACTTTAGCCTAGTGACTCATCAGCAGAAGATAAAATAAAAATAAAACATTAAACAGCCAAAGAACGTACAGTTTGAGATTAGTGACGGCAAGCTGGATTCTTTTAACTCACAAACAGTAAAGTGAACAATTCGTTTTCGAGGGGGCAGAGATTTTTCTACAGTTTTAAAGGGGGGCGCGACCAAAAAAAGTTTGGGAACCACTGATTTAGCCATAGCTGAAAGTGGGTTTCATGTGGGCTGTTTCAGCAACTTGAAAGGATGGTGAATGTTGCAACCATGACTCAATGCAATATTGACGAGTTCCTGAAAAAGAAGGAAAAATAACAACTCTTACCTTCCAGCGAGAATTTTGTAGTAGGCAAATATTTGATCCGCAAGTTTGTAGACAAACTGGTCAAAGCAAAGGTTAACCTGAGAAAAAGAGAGAATAAAACCCACAAAAGACGTTCTTCAGATGTTTAATCTTACAATAATGGATTGGTGAATAAACGCACAATACAAAAGCTTTACCTCTGCCTCGATTTCATCATAAAGAAACTGCTTTTTAAACTTTGTGAGAGCATAGTGGGCACTGTCATTGTACAGGTCTAGTGAATACAGAACATACCTGGGGAAAACATCAAACACAAAAACCCTCAGCGCCAAACCGTTCAAAGTTATATTTGTGAACAACATGGAACTCACTCCATCATGGAGGCCTCTTTCGTCTCAAGAATATGGTCAGTGAGGATCCAGGGCATCGACATCTCAATTGGAAACTGTATGCGGCGACCCATGGTGAGCTCCAGGAAGAACTCACGGAACCAGAGCTGGGACAAATCACAGCACTGCTGAAGAGTCTCTGCATAACACACACACATTGCATTCAATGAGGACATATTAAACGTGAAACTTTTGAAATATTACATTACAGAATATACAGTTATAACAAAATAATAGATAATATATCATTATGGATACACAATACACAAAGTATCTATAATAATCCAAAACACTTTACAAACACGGCTCATCCGTCATATTATAGCCTGCTCAATGTGTTAAAATTGTTGTTAGGTCTAATAATTCTTTCCATCTGTTAATCGAATATATAAATATATGTTCACTGACTGCCATTGTTTCCTGTAGTAGCTGATTGTTTGATTGTAATGCTACTCATTTTGTAGGTGGCTATTGATAAAAGTGTTCCAAATAATTGCAGCCTTGTTCGCAATTTGTACAAGAGTGAAAAGCACTTCACAAAAATAATCAAAATTGAAAGGGAAACAGCAAATTTACTGACAAAAAACTGATTAGTTACATGTTGCCTCAATACATCTTTATATTTTGAGTGAAATTCCCAATTAATGTTTGAAAGGCAGTGAAGAGCAAACAGCAAATGCAGATTAAATGGCTGCACAGGAATAGCACGACGCACAAGTGTCTGGTGTAATTATCTGGACTGAATTCTTACCGCTGAAATTGAGCAGATGAGTGTAGAAGAAAGATTCACGATGGAACTTTTCAATGTCCAGGATGGTCGGCCCCTCCAGGCTACTGCGCAGAGTTTTTTTAGAGCCACTTTTATCAGCCACCAAAGACTCCAGCATCGTCCGGACCATATAGAGCTACGCAGATGAAAGGACAAAAAGTCATTTTCACTCTTCACAAATCAGCATTCAATTTCAGTTCAGCAGACAGAGCCACTGCTCTGGTTTGCACTCATCATATCGGCACAGTTTGACATTCTGCTCGGAGGCCGTGAAAGTGCAGAAAAAGGGCAGGCAGGTGGTAGGCACATCTCGAAAAAGAGACATCAAAAAGCTTGTCTCAAACACTGTCCTTGGAAAATGAAGTCCCATCTGGAAGGGAAGGTGTACGTGCCACTGTTTGACTTTGGACTTTAATACCGTGATTGAAGGCCTCATTAACAAGCAAGAATGACTTTCATATTGTCCTGTGACAACATGAGCAGTACAAAAACTTCCCCTTACTCAATTTAGAAACTGAGCTGGATTAAATGCATTACAACTACGATACCACCATATACAGATATGAAATAAGTGCGAGTAGTCATGTGAATTTCAAACGTGTAGCATGAGATCAGACATGGGCTTCAAGAAGCTTTAAGGAATAATACACAGGTAATTTATTACTCTAATGATTGAAGTAATTTAGTCAGTAATTTGCATTATAAGAATAAATGCTTTTCCTCTTTTGAAAAGAAATGTATTGGAATCAAAAATCAAAACTAACAAAAAAAAAAAAATGCAGATTCTAATTTCCAAAATAGCAATTTGTATTTTTCCCCAAATCACGCGAAAAATAAAGTGCATCAATAATCGCTAAACATATCAAATCAGGAAAACAACTCAACTCTCACACTTGATAAAGACGGAAAAATTTAAAGGCAAAATATAAAAAAAACATGAAAATATAAAGGCGAAAAATATGTCTTTTAAAATTGAATCTTTGCAATTCATTAGTACCACAATGGGGAAATTGCATCTTTAATTACCGGGAAGAAAAGAAATCTCAAGCAAATTGACTAAAAAACACACAAGCTTTAAAAAAAAAAAAAAACACGAGCTTTATTAGAGGATAGCTATGAACAAAATAATATTTTAAATATAAAAAAATATATATAAATTAAAGAAAAATAACACAACAACCAAATACGAACATATGGGAGAAAAAATATCTAATGTTTTATTTTGTTTTAAATTTAAATTAAATTATTTAAAAAGTAATATGTTGTTTTTATTAAAAACGGAAAAAAGAAATTCCAAGTATCCAGTTTGCCAAGTATAACACAAAAAATGTATTCGAAAAAACACAAGTTATGGCAACATATGGTAACGAATGAACTTGTAACATTTGTTCTAACATAAAGCATTTCCCCTCAGATCACCTAGAGAGACTGAACCGATTTACAGCGCAAACACCCGAGACGCCGCTGACATTCGCAATGACACTTTCCACAATACAGCGGATCAGCGGCGCTTCATCTAACATCTGCAGCAGAAGTGACTGGAAGATTACAAGCACTTCTGAATGACACTGTGGTGCCATGTGTGTAATAGGAAGAGATACAGGATGAAGAAAATGGGTTTTAAAGGTAAAGAAGTTGCATAAGGTGAAAATGAGGTGCACGGAGAGTTGCAGCTCAAAAGTCCAAGGCATTTCCCAGCATGCACTCCTGAGACACAACTACTGTACATCTGTCTATATGTTCCCAGCCATGACATTATTGATGCAATATCCACCCAAAAGACAGTTTGTATTATTTTAATCAATTGGGATTATGACAATAGTTTTCGTTTTTTTTAATTACCGTAATTATGCAAATCTAAGCACTCCTCTTAAGACAAAAAGGAATGTTTTTCAGGCACATAATAAAAAACTTTTGGCTAAATTAAGTTACATTTCACCTTTTTCTCTTGTTTTACGTTATTTAACAAACCTAACTTTGGACTCCTTTCAATGTTGTTTTATTTGAGTATTAGGGTTAGGGTTAAAAAAAAAAAAAAATGGGAGCTTATATTGATGTACATTTTTCAAATTGGCAAATATAAGCATAACCCAAGCTTTTGAGCATCAAAAATGAGAATAAAAGGGTTCTTACCGTATTTTCTGGACTATAAGCCGCTACTTTTTTCATAGGTTTTGAACCATGCGGCTTATACAAAGGTGTGGCTATTCTGCAGATGTCTTGATAATGAAGATAAATACGGTAGATATTGTTTATTTTCTCTTTTTTTCTGTCCCAATTTAATCAAAGTTGCGGCCGTGTTAAAATGCTAGGAAAGGATCTATTTAGTTACATACATGTACATTTACAATTCAAAATCGTTCATAGAGCGGATGTGGCTTATATACAGGTGCGGCTTATAGTCCAGAAAATACGGTATATATTTGCGTAAAAATACGGTGTTCCACGCAAGTCTTAACCATGCACACATGTATTGGGAATTAAAATTTGAAAATTTTTGAAATATGGATTAAAATATGAATAAAATCCCATATTGGTTATACCACAAATGTTTGTTGTTGATCCAAAGTTGTAAGACGCTATATTCATAAATCCAGAAAATCGTTTCTGTTATAACAGTGTTTGTCTTATAGCTGTTAGCACATCCAGGAAGTGCCATACCTGAGTGCTGGAGGGTCCAACGGCACGACGTGGAACTTTGATATCGAATCCCCCTTTAGGGTCCTTCTCACCCCGGAGCGCCGGGTCGTTATGCGGTTCTCTGCCCGTCTCCCAATCACAGACGGTTTTGCGGATGGCCTGGAGGACGCTGAGCAACAACGACACTGTCAGTTTACAGACAACACAGCTGCAGGACAAGACGGAGGTTCTGTTGTACCTTTGGATGACATTTTTCTTCCTCTTAATGGCTTGGCGAAGCGGTTCTCGGAGTGTGACCTGGGCAAAATCCTGCAGAGCCGAGTAGATGGTGTGTCGGATGGCATGGTTGAACACGCTCTCCATTCTCCCCATCAACACTTGTAGGCCTTTGATCATGGCAATGACCTTGACAAAGAAGACAAATCAGGAAAATCCGATTTAGAGGTGAATAAAGAAGCATTTCGTTTAGCTTTCTTTCTCACTTGGATTCAATTTTCACACTAATTAAACCAAAACTGATAATATTTCATGCAAAAGTAATGAGTACAAAAAAAGACGTGAGACTTATGCTTATGCTGTAATGAATCTGACTAAGTGCTTTGAGTTATTAAAATCAATGATTCAAATAACTGTACTGTGATTGTTCTGCAGTGTGACTGATTAATAACCCTTTTCTTCAAAGACACTGTGGAAATCAGTTGGGCTAATATTATATCACTACATCCCTAATGAACTATTAAATCACTGGTTTTTGGTTAAGACCAAGTTAACTGGGTAATTCAGTCTGTCTCACCGTCAGTCCGTTCCTGATATAAATGTTAAAAAATGTTTATTTAATTAATAAAAATAAATAAATTTGTGTGTTTAATAATTTGTTACAATAAATGAATGTATAGCATTTAGTAAAACAATTATATTCATTTAATTGCAAACAATGTCCATTAAACATGGATCGTGGTGATTGTTCCAGTTTCTTAAAAACTACAGATTGAACAACAAGGTTTCTGGTGAGATACAACTTCTTTCAGTAGAGATGGTGTTTGCAACAGAAATGGTTGAGTAACAGTTTGAATCCAAAAGAAAGAATGCGTTGTGCGAGCTGTTTGCATAAATTCTCCATCTTGATGTACAAATGCGGCTGGATGGTGAATACTGACCTCCACTAGGGCAAACTTCTCCTCGCTGGTGTAGTTGTATCTGGTGGCCCGTTCATACTCTTCAGCATTGTCTGGGCATTCTTTGTTGGAGTATTTGTCCGTGGGATGAACCAGTTTCCAGGAATACTACACATAGGGAATACTAAATATTCTTAATGTGCCTGACAGGTTTTATTTGCCATAGAAACAAATCTAAATATAAGAAAGTCATGCTTCAATCATACGTGAGGTTTAATTAGCTAGAAACCGCCAAACCCTATTCTCTTGAATGTCAGGAATGGATTTGTCTCCATGGCAACGACAGCAGAATAAAACGATTTTTTTTAAATCTAATGCAGGGGAACCCGAAGTTGAAACTAGCAGTTTTAACAGAATGATTGTTTTTAATTATAATTTATAGGTCTCAACACCTCAGAGGTAATGGAGGTCACCCTCCAGGACACTGACAAGCCCATTCAAATCAAATGACTCAGTCTTGAATGAGTGGGACGGTGGAATTGAAAATCTGACGTTTGCAGCACACTGAATAATAAACGTCAAGGCAACAGACTCATCAAGGATATGCCTCATACTCGGAAATATGTTAGAACACTTGATTATTTGTGTGCGTTTAATAAAACTATTAATGTAATTTTAATTTAACTGTAAATAAAGAGGTTGTTTTGCCCTTATTGCAACAATCTATGTGTTTAGATACACAAGATACAAAACAATAATATGTGTTTCAAACATTTCGTTTGGCTTAATAAAAACAAAATCTAAATTTATTTGAAGCAAAAAAAAAAGAAATTCAAGTCTAACTGTTTACTGCTTAAATTGTTACTTGTGCTTGTGCTAAGTACTTATCTTAAATTAGTTTTGATTTTGTACAGACTGGAACATATTTAGCATTTAAACAACAATGGAAAACAGATGGGACAATAACTAAAAGTGAGCCATTTGAATTAAGCTTGACCTGAAAAAAAACATTAAAAAAAACTATGAAATAAGAAACAAGCAAAAATTCTATAAAAGAAATTCTAAAACTGGTTTATTCTATAAAAGAAACTCAAAAACTGGTTTCCTTATCCCATACAATGATCGAACAATGCAGCTGACACGCAATGTGTGTTAGGGAACAACTGTACAAAGTGTGTGAAAAAACACTGACCACTTCCATGACTTGTGCACTCCACTGAGAAAGCAGCTGCAGGCCCTGCAGAGCCAGATCAAACAACTTCCTGTATTCTGAGTCCGTCTTCTGAGCATCCTGGCGTCCTGAGCCGGTCACCACCTGCAAAGAAGGAACATGACATTTCAACAGCAAGTCTAAACTTCAAGCTAGACAGTCTAATTGTTGCTGTTCCGAATACGTGACATTTCCAAATGAGAAAATTAATAAGCCACAAGAAATCTATTCACACGCTGAGGGCAAAGCTCAATCGCCTATCATGAAATGAACAAACAAAAAAGGCAGACACCACAGCTTTGTGTGTGTGTGTGTGTGTGTGTGTGTGTGTGTGTGCGCTTCAGGAGGGCGCATCAGGGCAAGAGACCAGCGCTGTGTCAAAAGCTCTCACAAGCTGAACCCTGAAGGAAAACACATTCTCTTTCCTGTTTCCTCTCATCAAGCCCACTGCTGTCACAGATAGATGCCATTGAGTTACCCTTTGGCTGACAATGCCTCCTAATTAGACTTCTGAGTGCTGCTGCCATTATGTGTAATCCGTCCTGAAAACACTCACTGTCTTTTACATTACCACATTTATTTCTTCAGGCCTGGTGGTTCTGACTGAAAACAAACGCTGCTGAGATTGAGCCATGGAACCAATCAGCTGCGGCACCGAAGAACATTGTATAAAATCCAAGTAGTTTCCCTCTCCTCCACTTAGAAATAATGAATACACAAAGAAATACTCGCTTATTTGTTAAAAAAAATCCTTAAAAACTGTTTTCACCCATTGGCGTCATTTTCAGAATGTTACTTGTAGCGTGCGTCTGTCTTTATGCTAAACAGAATGTGTGAAAGAGCTGTGCCAGAATAAAGAATAAAGCCAGAACAGATTTAACTCAGAAATCTTCCATTTTCAGTTGCTTGTTCTTTACAATAATGCCAGTTTATTCAACATGCCACTAGAGCAAAGGAAGTGCGTTCATTCACACTGTGGCAATATTTCTATAAATTCAAATTGGGTCTGTGTTTTGACAGGGCAATCCTTTTACATAAATATTCTTTGATTGAAAATCATTATAGTGTATTTCTGGCTGAATGTTTTATGATCTTTGTCAACTCAGGCCAGCTTCTTTTCTGGAATAAAAGTGATCAGGGATCAGTGTTAAAATTAAATTTTTAAATCTAAATCGATCGAAATTCATGCTCAATCTCATGTTCATTCACAGTGTGGACAGACATCAAGTTGATTAAAACGTTCAAAAAGAGATGTTAAACGTTCAGTATATTTCTTATTAAATGCTTTCCTTTTTTTTTATTTTAGCTTGTGTACTATTTTGACCATTATTTAAAAAATGGATTTCTTTATTAGCTACTGCTGGTTTGAAAACATTACCATTATGAATATATAATGGTATTTATTTTTACCATTATAAAATATGTAAATATATACACACGTGAAAGAAATAAAATAAAATGCAAGAAATGAAATGTTTGAATTTGCATGTTCACAAAGAGCAAGTCACGTGGCATTAGTGACAGATTAAATCAGAGACTGTGCAATTAATAAAACAATGTCTCCATCTGCAAACTATTCACCTCACTGTTGCTGTATCGAGCCAACTCAGAAATAAAGCGCATATGGTCTTCACGGATTTGAATCATCTGCTCACAGATATTATACTGTGGACTGCTGCCTGCTGATGTGCAAGACCATCTAGAAAAAAGACAGACATTCATTGCTATGAATATTAATTGATAAAGTTAAAGATTCGCTTCAAGACAGTCTTGAAATTAAACAATTTAAAATATAAAAAAGTGCTACTTTTCCCTTTGAAGTACCCACTCCTCATTTACCTTGACTTGTTTTCTTCGTAATGAGCGCTGGTTTTGATATAGCGGGCCAGTTCGATTTGCATATCACCAAACAGTGGCACAACCTGCAGTTGCTGCAACGCAAAATGAACATTACCGGAATCATTAAATTGTCCTGAATTGCCACTCTACAGTTGAGTGATAGTTGATTCAATTCATAGTTCTACTGAATTGAACTAGAATCTCACACTTCACAGAAACATCAAGTGCATTAGGGAAATGAAAAAAAAAAAACCTTGAAAAACTTGTCAATCTTCGTAAGATTAATTCTTTTCTTTGCATCCAGCTTATAGATGTTGCTGTTGGTTCCATCCATCAGGTAAAGCCCAAAACCCATTACCTGCAAGAAACAGTCAAATGTATTTGCAATTACGCAATAACTACCAAACCAGTTTCAAATAAACTGTACAAAGGGATTGATGTATGATTCATTTGTTCCCAAATCTATTTAAAATCACTTAAAAATCTGAATTTGCAGTTAGAGCCAGGCTTCAATGTTATATCATATTAAAGCTCTTTTTCATTTAATAATGATGATATGTACATTTTATTATTGTAAATAATATTGCATTCTATTGATCTTGTTAGTAATACTCTAATCTGTATTCTACCTCAAATGAGTACTGATTTAGAAAGTATGTGTCTGGTTCTGAAAATAAATCATAAAAATAATGAACGGTCTGGTTTTTAAAACTGCAATTCAGAAGCGGAAATCTGCCTTTACAAAAAAATATTACATGCATTATGATAATTATCAATATCGATTGATATGAAGAAAAAATATCACAATAATTTTCTTTGCGATATTGCCCAGCTACTCCTATTAACCGATCTATATCGTAATTAACGTATTGGATTGAAAAGTGTGTATATGTCAGAGTGCAGATGATCACCTTGAGCAGCATGTGTTTCTCGCTGGGAGTGAGGTACATCTTGTTTTCGTAGTAGTCGACACACAGGTTAACTATGTCCGCCAACAGCTCATCATAACCAGCAATCACCTCAAGCTGCTGCTGCAAAGACTGAAGCAGAAACATCCATCAAAATTCAACAGGGCTTATAAATTATACACTTTTTGACCATTATGTAAATGTGTAGAAATGACACAAACATCGGCAATTTCTTGCTGCAAACTGAAGCTCTGTGTAATCTTTGAAGCCTTTGAAACTTACCTGTGTGATCTTGTTGTGGTTAGCTAGAAACATCGATAAGTTCTGAGATTCTTGAATAGAAGAAGGTTCTGACATTTTCCTCAGAAACTGGGCAGCCCTAAAAAAAAGAGAAAAAGATGATGCAATTATTGAGGATTTTGAAGCCACAAAATGCAACAGTAATACATTATATTGGTTGCATAGATGTAATGATGAATGTTTTATGGAACAAAAATCCTTCATATTGAAGCAGTAAAGTGAAAAACAGAATAGGTGGCCTGCTATTACACAGACTAAGAAGTATGAACAAATAATAGAAATAGAGTACTAGAACTTTAAGTCCTAAATGATCAGACACGATTACTTTGTGGTTTTGTTTGACACGTTTTTTATTATAGATGACGAAACTGAAACAGCACTAAACAACTTAAAATTGATTTTTGATTTATAAATGCTACGGTCAAGTGCAGCATCCGGTTTACTTGTAGTGAGGCCATGACATACACACATCTTTAGAGCACGTCTCTATCATCTTTGCACGTCTGGAGACCGAATCGGTTTTTCACCCCTTCTGCTTAGCAAAACTGTTTGGATGATTCAATAGACAGCAATTTTCCAGTCTTGCAAAAGAGACATAAAAGGGAATTGGGTCTGTGTTTTGACAGGGCAATCATTTTACATAAATAATCTTTGGTGAAAAAGCATTAGTGTGTTTCTGGCTGAATGTTTTATGATCTTTGTCAACTCAGGCCAGCTTCTTTTCTGGAGTAAAAGTGATCAGGGATCAGTGTTAAAATTAAATGTTTAAATCGAAATGAATCGAAATTCACGCTCAATCTCAATCATCGAATCAAAAAGTGGAATCTCCGATGCTGCCACGCCCACATGACGCGTGACAAACTACTCTCCCATCTTCATTTGGAATAAAACTTCCAAGTAACTCAAACCGTGCAAAGGCAATTACAAGCTTGGAAGAAGCTTTTATAGCCGCGGACATGCAACGTTATTCAGCAGGAGAAAATTCCAGTTTTAGGCATTTAATTAGGGTCCTAGAATCGCGCTATGAAAAACCAAGTAGAGCGCATCTCACAGCTCCGATGATACCCTCCATGTACAATAAGATTATTTTGTATAAGTTTCCAAATGACTGAAGATATGTTATTGTTACATTATACCGTTAATAAAGATTTTACATTTGACAATGTAGTGTATGGCACATTGCAAACTTAAAATGGCATAGCTTATGTTTAAAATGTTTCTTTTTTAAATCGAAAATCAAATCGAATCGTGACTTTAGAATCAAAAATGTAATCGAATCCAGGATTTGGAGGATCGTGACACCCTTAATCAGGAAGATGAGCTTGGGTCTCATTCTACCAGATCACCTTCTTCTACATGTTTGCCACTGCAAAAGAGATTTGGTCTTTTATTTGTACAGTGGCTTGTTTCCTACTCCTCCAAGCCAGGATATTTCTGGAGAGATCTTCCTACTAGGGCCTTCACAGAAAGGATCTTTTATATGGAGACTTTTGGTGCTTTCATTTTTACTTTTTCATGGAATTCTGTATCCAGTGTGTCCAAAAAGAAAGTAGCAGTCAAAGCTACTTCCGCCTCCTTGAAAAATGTAATATTGAGGTTAAAACTTGAGCCAATACAATTTCAAGCCAAATAGATGTATCCTACTGTCACCTACAGGCCATACTAGGTAATGCAGGAAGCAGAAGAATGGCGGAGCAAATAAATCTAGTTACCTCTTATAGGCAGAGTGGTCGTTTTTCACACTGCATTTCATGTTCTTGAGTTCATCCAGCACTGCAAACATGTTGATAAACTTCCCCAATGTGAGCAGGTAGGCTTCGGACACAAAGTCCTTCCTGCGCTCTGCGTGACAAAGGCGACGGACTTCCCCACAAAAACGATCTATTGCTGTTCGCTAAGTGTAAAACAGAACAGGAAAGAATACATCGGGTTTTTCCAATAACACCCGTTACTCAAGCACGGTAGATGGCGATGTAAGTGTGTACCTGGAAATACATGAAGTTCATCAGTTTGGTGACTTCAGGCTCCAGCACCTCCACCGTCTTCTCATAGATCTCCACTCTGTTGGGCTGTTCATTGCACTTTACCTGGATGTGGGTGAAAAATCTCAGATCATCAGAATGAAATTAAAGCATAACGGGTAGGCCAGAAGAGGACGCAGATTACCTGAGGAATGGCTCTTGAACAGCTCCTCCATGTGTAGAGCATCACAGCATACTCCTGGCCTTCCTCTAACATCTCGTTCTGCAGCACACAGCAAGAACGCACAATAAAATCATTTTTCATGAAACTGTGTCAAACTATTGCCCAAAACATTTGTTTTTTCCCAGAACAAAAGTTCCATTAGCCTCCTTAGTGTCCTCCTCAGGTCACTGCGCGCCATTAAGCTATTTATGAGCGCAGTGTTTAGGTTAGACGTGTCCCAAAAGGGCACAAAAAAAGGGAAAATTTAGTAATGACGTAAAAAATCTCCAACATTAAATAGTGTAAAAAAAGGAGTTTTCATTTTGATACTTATTGTGCTCCTAAAAGCTCAACTAGCAAAGAAAAAGTTAAAAAGAAAATTAATTCAGAACTCGGGTCTCAAAAAGTTAAGTGAGATCAAAATAGTTACCACAGATTTAGTATGAATAGAATTTTGAATTTAAAAACTTCAACATTGGCATGCCCGTTTCCCCTTTACACTCTCTAGACACGTGTAATTCTTAATTCTAATTCTCCCACAAATTTGTGGAAAAAAATTGTACTGCAATTATTGAAACTGAACTGTTGATTTGCAATTGTGGTGAATCTCAATAGAGAGAGAGAGAGAGAGAGAGATTTATATTCTGACTTTTAAACAAACGATTCACAATTAATAAAATGTAAGCAAAAATGTTAGAAATATAACTATAAAATATAACTACCTATAATGAAAATAAAGATTTGTGTAACGTCTTTTAAAACTGAAGCTGAAAAAAATACAATTCAATGACAAACAGGTTTTTTCTTTTTTTTTTTTACAATAAAGCATTTACATTCCATACTGAAAATCCTGGTTTACCAGTGATTTATCCGCACACACACACACACACACAAACACCAGTAACAACTTGTAAGCAACTCTTGGTCATACTTGGCATAAAATGCATGTGCCAATACCGAAAAAAAGAGCAGAGCATAAGAGGAACTCTGGCTGCTAGAGAAACACTTTTTGTAGAACCTTCACAAAGATGCAACTGTCCACTAACAGCCCCTGACAGCTATTCCCTCACACTGAAAGAGTCAATACACAAACCCTTCAGAGCCGCCCAGCCTGTTAGCCAAGCTGTTCAGATGAGCATGATGAGCCAGAACAATGCGCAAGTCTAATGGCCCTCTAAAGCATTCAAGCTGCTGACAGACTTCCTTTGCAAAGCTTCCAGAGATACTGGTTCACACAGTCGGGTCAGGTTCAGGTTCGCTAAATCAAAGTGGCAGTTTCTCAGGATCTTACCATGCTGGAATGGACGGTGGCCTGCTCGATATAGCGTGCTATGCCCGTTACAAAAGCATTGCGATCCTCAAAGTTGGTGTTGAAGTTGGGCTAAAGGTTGGAAAAAGAGACAGGGTGAGAAAAAAGGAATAAATGGATGGGGCTTTGGCGAGTGGTACCTGGTAAATCAGCGAGGAGGGCAGAGGTTCGATGCAGGGCTGCTGATCTGGCAGTGGCAGCTCCTCCAGCAGGTCCACATTGGACAGAGCATCTTCCAAAGTCACTGCAGACGTCATGGTTCTATAGCAGAGAACAAAAGACATTACCGGAAATATTCCTGATAGTACAGAATGTTACAATTCTACACAATGGTAGCACAGTTTTTTATGCTAAAATGTATTTTATATACAGTTTATTGACCATTCACTAAATTTTTCTTGAATTAAAATCCCATCAAAGTCCATGTTATTCTAATAAATAACTTTATGTATGGCAATTTTATATTTATATACTGTATTTATATTTGATCACAACAAATTTCTTATCACTTTTCACACATAAGATGCACCGGAATTTCAAAATACTGCTTTTAAAAAGCGTGAAAAATAAAAGAAACTTCAAAATCTAACAATTTTAAACGTATGGTTAACTTCGATCACACACCAATGCTTTGACTTGGTCGGACTTCACAAACAAAATGACTCAAGATGTTGGGAACGTCTTTGAGACACTAGCTAGTGTGCATTAATCTCTCCTGCAGGAAGTAGCAATGCCGTGACAGAGCAAGGGAGATAAGGAGCTTGTGTTCCTCAATGGATGGAAGTTCATGAACCTAGACAGATTGTTGCAAAACTAAACTGAACTTCTGTTTGTGAGCAGAAGTAAACCGATGGATCTTGTCAAAGTTAGAAGTGTTTCTAGTACATGACAGGAAGTGCAGTACATGAGAAAAGGCTCTGTGAAAACATCAGACATGTATAATGACAGACACACTTGGAAACAATATTAAAATAAAAAAAAAACTGCAAACGAAAAAAAAAATAAAAAAAAAATGGTCAAAAACTTTTCTTAAAAGTAGCTTAGCTTCGGACAAAATCCGATGAATAATTATTCACAGCCTAAAACGCTTTACAAACTCTAATATGAATGATTGAAAATTGCATGAAAAACATTATTACATTAAGAAAAAGTATTCATGCATTTTATACTTTAGACAGACAATAAACATTTTTGTTATTCTTTTTTCAGAAAAGGGCAGGAGGTCGAAAGAGGAAACTTGACAGAAAAAAAAGGTTAGAAAGTAGATGTTTGTTCTCATAGACAATTTTGGGAAGGGACATCTGGCAGTGGTGGCCTCGGTTAGAGAGTCAAAAGGTTGCAGGTTCGAATCCCGATGTCTTTGTGCACACTCTCAGCCTAAGACTGCCCACTGCTCCGGGTTTGTGTGTGCTCACTCTTACTGGACAAGGTCAATGCAGAGCTCTCTGGTTGTCGTCTGCTGAAATAGAAGGCTGCACAGAGCAGAAGTTTGCAGGCGACAGAAAGCAGAAAGGGAAGTGTGATTGTGAAGATGTTGAGTAAGACAGTCTAAAGGTAAATGCAACTCAACTGAGACCAATGTTGCTTCACAATCACATTACGTTCAGACTAATGCTTAAGTGATAACAATCCATGAAGTTCATGCTTTTTTGGGACTTGAACCCATGAACTGGTGTTGCAGAGACCAGCACTACTCACAGAGCTACAGTTTTACTCACAACTAAAACGGTTAGGTGTTTATTTCACCTCCTTTGTGTTTGCAGGGTGTAGTCACTTCTGCTGGCATGACCACACCGTTATAGAGATAATTTCATAAACTAAGTTCTAAACTAAAGACAAAAATGTCTGCCCAACTTTGGTTCGAACATTTAAGATCGTCAAGTATACTCACAAAAAACTGTCTCTTTAAATCATTTTTATTGTCTGTTGTGCATGTTCTATTTGGTTGCATGCAATTACACATGAATGTAATGTGTGTGCATGTTGTGTTTAAATCCCAAAATGCAATGCTTCAGAAGGCAAAGACAGTGATGTTGGAAACATTGCCCCACAACAGCAGCTACTGGGATTAAAGTGATAGTTCAGTGTCAGACACAGCTTAAAAAGCCCTGGTCAGGAGTGTCTAAGCCGTCGGACTACAATACCCATAATGCACTCAAACAGGCTAGAAAAAACATTGAAGATATAAGAACAAGATAGAAGAGACTTTACTGATCTTTTTATAAATGTGCTATTGTGACCCATGTTCTCAGCGTTAGTGTCCAACTTGCTTTTGTAAGTATGAACAAAAATATAAAATTGAATTGTGTTTGGGTAAATTAGTCAATGTTTTACACTCTAGAAAAAACAGCTAGCATACTTTTTTGTAACTTTTCAACACTTTATAAATGCATACAGAATACAAATAAAACTAAATAAAAAAATAATTCACATAAATTTCAACACACCCAAAAAAAACATTTATCAGCTTATTTCATAATTCATGTTTGCTTAAAATGATGTAGGAGCGACAATGTGACGGATGCTAATGTGATCTGATACTTTTTTGCTTTTTACAAATAATAAACAGTAAACATTTACTATGCAATTGTTGTAAGATATCTTGAAACAGCTAACTACATTCTTTTCAATGGTATTCTCAAAACACGGAAAAGTTAACAAGTTCCTGTCTTAGTCGTGAGAGGTAGTAAAGAGAAGGACACGCTGAAGGATCCACCACAAGTACAAGTCAAGTCTTGCCTTTGGAAAGCCAGACTGAATATTTCTCACTTGAAATGTGGAGAACCATAATATCATAAATGCTGTTTTCAAGGCGAGACTGTTAATTTAGTATGAAACTGAGAAACTACTACACACATATGATTTCAATAATGTTGCTGTATAGGCTGAATGTAATTACATATTGATTTATATAGAGAATAATACATGTATCTCATTTAGATTCCTTTTTAAATACATCTAGATTGATCTGTAATTGCATTATCTAAGGGATTCTTTGCTACTTGAAACTGAAAGAACTCGACACAATTTTGGTCTTGTCAAGGTTCCCATTTAAATTATTCTTAAAAATAAATATTCCCTTGAAAAAATACCCTGCACCTTCATAGTTGCATATTAGCACATCACGTTTGATGTAGTAATTTAATAATAACACATTTAATTTATTTACACACACACACCAAATGCCTGGGAGATTGGCAGCAGCCAAATGTGCCAGCGTCCTCTCACGTCCTGGCATCCTCGTCTTCTTTACTAATATGAAAGTCATAAACTGTTCATTCACGTACGATGAATCTTCTTGACAAGTGCCTTTCTCTCCATCTTTCACTGTGATTCACCAAACAGTTGAACTTTTCTTTATGATCTAGTGCATAAAACGTGAACGTACAACTCTGAGCCATTTATAAGCGGAGTGAAACTATGACATCATCGATTTCATGAATTTGACTAAACTTCACGTGTTTACATTTATTTCCCACTTTCAAAGACAGTGGAGCCGTTTTAAAAGTGAGGCAACATCAAGCTTCTCTGTCGGATTCCAGATTATTCGTGAAATATGGTTAATTAATAACATTTCATAAAGATCAGGTGATACAGATTTTCCTAAAAAGTGCTTTATCCCAACTGATCACAATATTTGAAATCAGATTAAGACATCCCAAGATGGGTTAAATGTGGAGCACTTTTTAGTAGGGTTCTGCTCATACTGGACCGTTTTCTAGTTGTAATTACAAAACCGTGCAAGAGCATGCGCATCCAAGTGCATAATTACATTACTGGACATTATCCGGCAATCTGATTTGAAGTTTAACATCTAAACTGTCTTCCCATTGTTGATTACATTTTTTACAGAACAATGTAAACATGCAAATAAAAACACTGTGCGTCTCTCACCAAGAATAATTCAGTGACAATACTGCAAAACAGATTCCAACACTCCACCTCTCTTTTACCAGTACTACAGTATGTGTAGTAGCAGTACTGTATCTAGTGTACTATATAAATGTCCCAAAGGGGTGTGTGTGTGTGTGTGTGTGTGTGTGTGTGTGTGTG
>CM051495.1:25294300-25315718 GCA_028031935.1 Paedocypris micromegethes | reverse complement strand
TGTGTGCGTGCGTGCGTGCGTGTGAGTGAGTGAGTGAGAGATTGAGTGAGAGATTGAGTGAGAGAGAGAGATCTAATTAAAACACATGCTTTTTTTGTTTTCACTAGACTGTGTACCGACCACAGATCAGGTAAACAGCAGCCGATGGTTCGATACGTAAACAATGAATTTGTTAATTATGTCTACGCGTTTCGTCGAGTTTCGTTCGTTTTCACGCGCACCCGCGGCGTAAAGGCCTCCTCAACTTCAAACAACTCAGGAATTCGACTTGATTAACTTCACCCGACGGCACGGAACGAGCTAAAACGCAGCAAACACAAGCACAAAAGTACCGAAAGCCATTCACATGGAACTAGAATTAGAGAGGAAGCGTCCGAAAACAGACAACACCCAGAATCAAAGTCGGCGCTCGACCCACCTTTGACTTCACTTTTTTTCTGGATAAACTCTCCGTTTTTAACGTTCACGGCTTCATGTTCCGCCGACGTTTCCCGTTCTGACGAGCGTTGACTGGGTGAGATGGTCTCGCTAAGCCGTTTTAGCGTTAATCTGCGGCGGCTCGGAGTAGTTGTAGAGTTTGCGGAGGAATCCTGCTGCTCCGGCCGAGTGTGTGTGTGTGTGTGTGTGTGTGTGTGTGTGTGTGTGTCGGAGGCGCAGCGCTGGAGTTCCTGTTGCGCTCTACAGGAAAATTCAACAGGAAACTCCAGCGGCGCTGTTCAGAACGAGACCGACAGGGGGCGACACGGTTACATGGGAACAAATCGACAATGTCTTAACGTATCAATTCTTAAAATAGGAATACTTGACCACGCAACAACGATCAAAATCGACTATTGCTGATTATGTATTCATTAATAATTCTTCTATCCATGTTTTATTCTCTTTTTCTGGTCACGGGAAGCTGAATCCCAGCAATTTTAGGTCTAGAGGCGGGACGCACGCTGGGCAACCAATCACAGAACAGGACACACAGACACGCCCACACGGACACAATTCCACCTATTAGGGAATGTGATGAAACAGCACGTTTTGACTGGGAGGAAACGGGAGACTAGGAGGAAATCCACGCAAGCGAACACGACAACTCTACACAGAAATGCTGAGATTTGGGCATCATTATTGTGAGGCAACTGCAATTTTAAAGGCTGTCAGTGATCACGGTTTAGTAATTAGATGGTTCATCCACTGCTGAAAAGAGTTGTTGTAACTATAAACTCTTTGCTGCCATGGCAACATTTTTCCATTTGCTTGTTGACAACCATTTATTAAGGAAAAATGTAAGGGAAAGGGGGTAAAAATTAATAGTGGAGATGATCCAAACATTGTCTTAAAAGTTTAACCGATCATGTGCAAAAAACATGATGTTTAAAAAATAAACTAACATGGGTCATTCTTACATCCAATTGGTATACATAAATGTCCTATACATTCCTGTTGTCATAGAATGCTCTTAAGACTCCATAAACCTTTTTTTTAATCTCATGTCTGGGATCATAGTGATAACATGTTTGTTAATTTCATAGTTTGGTGTTGGTCAGGTCTTCTGTTTACTTGCAACAGCATGGCCTAATTCATTCTTTCAGTCTTGTTAAATCACTACTGGGAATGTTCCATTGTCGTCAGCCATATTTTAAACTGTTTATGTACAGGCTTGTACCAGTAAGCTGTCGATCTAAGAGAGAAACCAGCTCTAGGAGTGCTGTTTTCCAACACTCGGAGAATCTAGGAATCAGATTCTCCAAAGCTCAGCCTAATTATAGTTACGTTACGTACATGTACTAAAGCTTCTGTAAATTTTTCAAATGTCCTTTATTTAGAAATACCATACTTTAATTTTTAATAAAATGTGCACTACATTTTCCATATAACTTGCTAGTTTGCTTTATTAAGAAGTCAAGCATTGTATCCAAGACAGGGTGATTTTATTCAACGTATATACAACCTATTCTGCACAATAAGCAGACATACAAACACACTTTTGAATTATATACAAAGCACAATTTGAATGCATTGAATGTCCTGCACTTGTTGCGTTTTTGACTGTCTTACTAGCATATAGTGTACAAATATCCTTCAAATGAAATGGATTATTCTCCATGCAAAGATGCAGGTAGGTACATTAAATTACATGACAGGACGGCAAAATTCAAACAATTCAAAGAAAATTCAACTTGTCAACAAAACATGAGAGCAAGCATCAGCACATAAGAATCTGTACAACACAACGTTCTCCGTTAACAGTTAAGTGCGGTTTTCATATCCTTGATGTCAGCCTCACCAAAAGAATTACAACACAACTCGAGCATCAGTACAGATGTTCAAAACTCTTCCGTGTGTTAGCACTGCTCAAATCCAGCCATCAGGGAAAGTGCCAAAGATTCCACTGCAAAGAAAAGAAATGTAAAAAAAAATAAACATGACTATGAAAAAGATTTCAAATCTTTAAACGAATATTTCAAATAAATTTGAAAACAAATATTTCCAATATTTCTTATAAAAGACTTACAGTGAGGAAACGATCCTCTGCAAACTGCCTTATTTAAAATTGTCACCAGGAACATGTGGCAGTTTTTAAAATCAGACTCCATTTTGGCAATGGACTCAATTCTGTTGGAGAAAACAAAAAAAGGAATATTAGTAATCAAAAGAAAGTGAAATATTTTAACTCTTCACACAATTCCTGAGAGAAAGTAAAAATTTTGAACGTACTTCCAGGCCCCAATTCCAGCTTGCCATCTGTCAGCGAAGATGAGAACTAAATTGAGAACTTCCATGATGGCCTCCTTCACAAAGCTGACCTGGAAGAGACAGTTCCTTCAGTTTACAAGGACGAATCTTGCCACCAAGACTGAAAAACGACTAGTCAGGAATGGTTTTGACCAAAAGGTCAGTTTTATGCCCGCTGACCTTCTCTCTGAGCAAACAGCGGTCATGAATAGTGGACAAATATCTGTAGTGGATCTTGATGAGTTGGTCCAGGTCCGTTGCCTCTTGCACTTGGTGCTGGAATTCCAGACCTGTACTGTGGAGAATCTGTGAATAACAAGAATCACGAGTTGGTAGATTGTTAAACTTTACAATTAATTCATAGAAGTGCCAAAAATGTACAAAAGCACCAACCCTGGTCATAATATAGTTGTGAAGACTGTTGACAAAGTGCATGAGCTTGACTCTCAGTAGAAACATCCTGTGGATCTGCTGGTTTAACGGCTCTTTGGTTGTGCTCTCCTCAGACTGGCCCTTTTCTTGCCGCTCCGCAGATACAGCCAGTTCTAACAAAAATGTTTTAAAAACTTAATTGCATAAAATGAAAATTGGCCAGATTTTCAGTCAAAACTCACCACTGAACCGCAATGTGTCCAAACTGTACTTGGCCCACTTGATCTGAAGCAGCAGCAGGAAAACCTGGTTGTAGATTTTCTGACATTCTGAGCTAATAACTATATCAACAGGCCAAGGAACCTATAACGTTTCAGAGCATTAAGTCATGTTAATCAACAGAAAATATTAGATTTATGTAACATTTCTTTATAATGTTATATATACTTAAATAATTATTGTTTTACTACATAATTCATAATTAGTGCTCTCAAGTCAAATTATTTCATAGACTCAAAATAGCTCACCTTATAACTCAACGTTAGGCCATCAAGGTTATTTACAGGCTGCTTTTTTCTTGTAGGATCGACAGTTTCGAGAAATATGGACAACCTGTGGAAAGACACAGAAATATAAACCATTTGTAAAGACAATAGAATGTGGATTCAGTAAGAGAAAATTTTGATGTACCGACTGCTGTCCTCTGGGTGGCGCTGTCCAACAGACTCCTGCAATTGTACGTTGAGGAAAGCCAACTGCTGCCAGCTTTCCTTTTCCAGGACTTTGTCAAAAATGGCTGTGTAGAAATCATACATGGTGTCTCCGGCCTCCAAAAGGAAGTAGTTTCTCATGGCTTGCAGGTATCCCAGAAGTCTGAAAAGCACACATAAAACTAAATGTCTATTCTTCAAGCTGTTTTGTGATGTTGCTGCATACAAAGTGATCCAATATCTCACCTGTAGTCTTTCTTCAGGGTTCTCATGAGGTTCCCACAGCACTCGATGTACCTTCTCTCAATATGTGGATACAGACAGGAACGCAGTGTGAGTTCAAACGTCTGGCACGTGACAGACTCTGAAGAGCGATCCAAAGTCACACTTCCACCAGAGAACTTCTCGTGGAAGTCCTTCTGCTCCAAATACAACCTGTGAGAGATGGACACAGTGCTATCAAGGAAACATGTCACAAAATGACATCTTTTGTTTGAGATTATTGCTGTTCAATGTGGCGTGACACGGAATGGAAAGTAAAAATTGAGAGAGACTAGGAGCTGATGATGCAAATTATAAGGAATCAGGGAAAAAAAAAACGATTAAAAACTAGTAGAAGTTTCTTTTTTTACTTTATATAATTACATTTAGAACTGGTATAAGTTTTGTTCAAGTCGTGGAGAAGTGGAGTAAATACATCTCCTTATTACTACCATTTGTATCACAATTAAAATGTGTGTGTGTGTGTGTGTGTGTGTGTGTGTGTGTGTGTGTGTGTGTGTGTGTGTGTGTGTGTGTGCTGATTAATCATTGTAATTTAAATAAAATAAATTTCCTAATTTTAAACTCTTTAATTAACAAATAAGTTTTTTTTTTAACCAAATAAGTGTAATGATCATACTTTGCAAATGAACTACTGTAAATTTCACAGGTCTATCACTGAAAAGGCCTGGTTAAGTCATTCGACACCAAAAAATATCTTGATAAAAATAACTTAATACTAAAATGGGATTTGTGAAAAACCTTGCAAAATTTATGGCCAGCAGTGGATCGTGGACGTCGTCTAGCTGCAGATGACGTTCTACGATAGACTGCATCTGGATTAAGCTTTTTTTCGTAGCCTCCTGCTCCGTCACAGCTTTCGTGGGTGATTCTTCTCCACGACGAAGCCTCGACTGCACTGATTCCAGGAAGAGCGTGTACAGACTCTTCCTCTCAGCATCTGTAAATAAAAACAACAACTTCCCAAACTCATCCTGTTTATACAACCACTGCAGAGAAAACCGACCTCTGGGCAATCCATCCAAACTCTCGACCTCCTTGCAGTCCAAGTTCTTCAGCAGCTGCATGGATTTGCCTGCCATAATGATCTGCTTGAGTACGGGCTTGAGAAAGGAAACCATGGTGTGTCTCCTGCTGCTGGATGTCTGTTCTCCTCCAGAACTGCCACTGGCTGCGTCACTAAGCCTCTCTTCACTCTCCACCGTCTCAGACACACTGTACAGCGTGTAGGTAGCGTACCAGAAGTCTCGGTGGTTCACTGGCACGTCCTTGTTCCTTCAAAACACAAGCATAAAATCAACATAACTTGGCGATGATAAGGTTGCTAAAAATTCTTGAAACAATTACAATTGTATGTGAATTATAAACATGTACGTATGCTTGCATCGTTTCCCCAAAAATAAAATCTGGTAAAAATTTTAGGACGTTCTCAAATAGAAGACCTACTCTGAAAATATATATAAATTTCTTATTTTACTTGAAAATACGTATATTTGTCTCACAGCGGGGAAATTGCATAGTACAAAAGCAGAAAGAATACACAGTACAGATGAATAGAGGATATATCTGTAAACACACACACACACACACACACACACACACATTTATATATAAAGAAAAATGAATAAACATGCACAAATAACAATAAATAAATTACTTAATAAATATAAACTTATTGTGCTTGTTTTTACAACAAACTAATTTTGCATTACTTCCTTTTATTTTATCTCTTCATAATGCTTTAAATATTGTTATCATTATAATACAATTTTATCTTGCTAAACCATCCCTAACGATATTAGTAATGATTAAAGAAATTAAAAATAGTTAAGTATCACCCGCCGCATGACTACCTCATTTACTGACCACATTTCTGACACATAAAGTTATGAGACACGTGTATAAATTTCAATGTTAAGGGAAAAAATGTAAATAATTATCACATCAAAGTATATTAAAGCACCAAAAAAGTTAAACAAGATGATATGGAGTCTGACCTCTGAATAACAAATTCTTTGGCCGGATCAAACAAGTGCCCGTGAACGATCCATTCATCAACAATCTCAAGATACGGCCTGACCGTCTCAACCCAGAGAGAAAACAGCAGAGCCACCTGAACAAAAAAATGTCGGAAGACGTGAAAAATAAAACATTTGTTTGAAGCCAGTGAAAGAATCACGACACACACACACTCACCGGCTGCTCGGAAGCTTCACCCACACTGTCATATTCCAGAATGGCCTTATAAAGTGTGTTGAGTAAGTGTGAGGCGCGTAAGACGTTGGGGGTTCTGGGTGGCACCTCGGCCACTCCGGTGCAGAACACCTTGTGCAGAACTGTGATCTGGGCCAGATGAGGACGCAAGCGCTCAAGAACAGCAGACAGAGTCACCGTCTCATCTACAGCAGCAACACAAGCAGAAAACTGTTAGCACAACAATACATTTTACGTATATGTAAAACAAGCATACAAATCTACATTGCAATATAATAGACCCCCTCTCCACACACACACACACACACGCCTTGATTTAATAATTTACGTATCGTTTATAATTAGTTGATTTAATAGTTAAAACGGTTTAGTGATTTCCGTTCACATTTTTAGGCCTCACTTCGAGGCATACACTAACAGTCACACACTCAAAACACCACACACACACACACACACACACACACACGCGCACTTTCTCACAAACACATTCAAAAAACAAACACAAGAGCACTTAAACCACAATAGTCGTGCAAACACACAGACATTCAGAAGTTAAAACACACTAAAAATTCAACTCAAAACACATGCACAATAAATGGTGAGCATTAAATAGACACACCAAAAACAAGTCCACTCTCACACATAAAAGCAGAAGAGCACACAAAAAACAAACTCTCTCAGTTAAGCAGAAAAAAACAAAAACTATAGATACTCAAAACCCCCCACTAACACAGACATACAGAGACAAGTTAAAACACATTTTAGATACACTCTTGCTTACTCTCACACACACAAACGCACACTAAATTGTGTACATTAAATACAAAAACACCCAAAACAAGTCCACCCTCACACTTAAGAAACACACACAGTCACTCAAAACCAAGAGATGAGCAGAAGAGCACACAAAACATACAAAAAAGTCACAAACTCTTCCAAATAAACAGATAAAAACTCAAAACACACTGTAGACACTCAGTCAAAAAAAACACTAATTTGAAAGAACAAACACACACACACACACTTAATAAACACACAGAGGAGGAAGAACAACTAGCGAACTAGCAAACAAGCTGCTGAATCAGTATATGTGTGAGAAGTGAGAGTGAATTTGATGGAAGACGAGTGGCAAGAACAGCGCTGTTTGCAGAATGTATTTCCGCAATAAAACGAGAGAATTTGTTAAAGTAGTGGCTGTAAATGCCCAACCTTTTCCAATGATGTCTTTTTCTATGTGGTTGAGTTCCTCCTTAAAGCTGGTGAAATATTTATACAGAGCCCAGACGTAGGCCTGGTAGGTCCTGAAGGGCGGCTCGGTGCTCTTCTTCAAGGATGAGGATGAAGAGGTGAGACTGGGAGGACAGGGCTCGGAACTGTGACCGCTAACTTCATCAATGAACCTCTGCATGCGTGATATAGCCTGTCCATACGCCGCTATGTGCTCCAGCACCGAATGAAGACAGTTCTACATGAGAAAAACACACAAACAGAGAATCTTGTGATCCAACAACCAACGCGAGTATGTAGAAAACAATAGCTAAATATAATAGAGAGAGAAAAAATTCCATCAAATATTATCATTTCCGATCTCTACTAACGTTTGTGAGATGCGTGACGACAACATCATTTCTGACCGTCACTTTGCCTTCACTATGCTGGAAGATGAAAAGTTTCTTCACACCAGAAAAGAGCCTGTAAGATAAGAGTAATCGGTAAAAAAAAAAGTTTCTTTCCAGGAAACTATCATCATCTACAACAGACATTCATTCCGTGCATGTTTCAACTCGCAGTCCATTATCTGTTCATGCATCTTACACAAAAAATAATAAGAGGTTGCTTTTTGTACAAGCATGAGGCTTCCAGATTAGCGTAATGTAGAATCTTACCACAGAGTCTCACGAATCAGTTGTGTTTCCGTAACAAAAGACTTCTCCTCGGGCAGGTAGAGAGGCTCTGTGTTGTAAAGATGCTGATCCCTGGACACAATCAGGAAGAACATTCAAATCACATTTCAAGACTTTTCACTTCAAGTAAAATCATCCATCTACTATATATAAATATCATGTTAACAGAAAAGTAGACTTATTGTAACTTGATAGGGGAAATATGATATGTTTGTCTTTTCTCTTCTTTGATGTATATTTGACGTTTTATCATAAATTGTATTTAGGTTTTTTATTATTTATTCTCCTTTCCTCTTTCGCTTGTGTGTAAATCTAAACAGGTACTGTTAATGGAAGGTTGTGTGCCTGTGTATTTATTGCGTGCTGCAACTTGTTACTGTATTCATACATTGTATAAATGAACAAACAAAATTAAAAAAAAAATACATCCATTCACTTTCCACTTCTAGAGCACTAAGAATTGAAAGCGGCTCAATGTTTCAGATGATAAACACACACACACACACACATCATTACACCAACGCAATTCAGAGTCAACAAGTAATTTCTATATTTTTGGCATGTAAGAGAAGCCAAATGGGAACAGAAGAAGAACCCAAAGGGATAAACAGTGGACATTTATCGAAAAACGGATTCCTACAACGAGTTTTGCCTCGATTTTATCATTTAAACCACGTTGTCCGCACTGAGAAGTTCTTTGTGTCCTCACTGAGCAAAACTGAAACGCTGAAGGAAAAAAAATTGTTGTAACCACTTTGTCAAGCTGCTAAAAAAATGGCACTTGGGAGAATTTAAGCGGAAAATTACACAGTTTGCAGAACATATTTCCATGATAAACCACGTGAATTAGAAAAACAAAGTAGTTCCATATTTAAAATATCTGACTCTCTACCAGACATTGTAGAGGTTGGAATGCAGATGGAGGCTGTGTGGGAAACGAGGAGAGTTGGGCATCCAATATGAAGTTACAACATGCTGTTCCAACCAAGCCCTGGAATCAGGCTCTCCAACTACAAAAACAAGAAGCAAAGTCTTGAACTTTCAGTCAGAGCATTCTAGATTTAAAAAACCCAGAAGTCTGTCTCTCACCGGTCCAGGTGACTTGTACGGTCTTGTCAATGTGCTCGTGGTCCTCTTGTGGAGTCCTGTCCACCTGTATCCCAGAATCCTCTCTGCTCAGAGGCCGCTGGACATCGTCTTCACTTTCATCTTCAGACCACTCCTAATTTTATATATATATATATATATATATATATATATATATATATATATATATATATATATATATATATATATATATAAATATAGTATATTTCTTCATAGACTTTTTACACTTAAAATCTTTTATTTATTTTTTTTTTCTAAAGTTTTGCTTTGCTTCATTGCCTTATAATTCGTGGCTCTTTATCTGAGGAAAACTATTAAAAATTAGACAATTGTTGATATTGAATTTGATAATCTAATGCGAAAAAATACAGGTAAACTTCAGTTTCTAGATAAGAGAATTATCTACAAAGAAACTTACTGGAGTTTCTGGAAATGGTCCCGACTCGATTTCCTCTCCTTCCATAAGGTATTTAGCCCAATCAAATGTGTCTTCATTCTCTGAGAAATAAAATTTCCATTTGATGAAACTCTGTTAACACGAACAATAAAAAATGGCAAGAATCTAAAACATATGCCTGAGAACATGACTCTCACCTATTCCTTTCAGTCTGGGTCTTTCACAATAATTGGTGTTGGATGGAGAATTAGAAAGATGAAGCAACAAAGCCAAAGAACTGAAGTGGACATCAGTCTGATAACAGATAAAGAAATGTGTTTTCAATAATGACACTTTTAATAATGACACATGTGTTAAAGTTTTCTACCTTAGTTCCATCCGTATTAGGAAGAGGAGAGCTGAGAAATTCCTCAGTTAGTCGTTTCCAACTCTCTGCTTTACTCAAGTCAGAATGGATCATGAGTTTCTCATGAATCCTAAAACAAAAAATGACAAAAAACGAAAACATATTTTTCTTTTCATTATAATGTTTGTGCATTCATAAACACAGCCTCGTGAAGCAGAACGGCATGATAGTGGATCAAACATGCTCCTACCCGTTAATAGAGCGCTGTACACTGTGTGCATTCACATCAAGAAATCGGTGAAACCTATTAAAAATAATGTATTGTTAATACAAATGCACAATAAAGCAATGTGAGAAAGATTTCTTTGAGACATGCCAAAAGTTCTGTAAACATTCCAGGATTTCTCAAGAGCTTACACATAGAAACAACGCAAATTTAATTTCAAACCTTACTTGAAATTGGACCAGGTGAACTTTAAAGCCAACTGGAAGTTTTGATCCTCCTCATCCTCAATGCCAGTAAAATGAGAAATGAGCTTCTTCGTCTCCAGCTCTAATTCCTTCTCGAACCTGCTCCAGTGAGCCATTCTGACAAACCAATACAAACCACACAGAGCATATACTAAAATATACTGACATATGCGTTCGCAAAATATATCTATGCTTATTTAAAATGCATCAAATGTTAAACATGCACCAACCCGTTCTGTGAAGGTGACAGTCAGCAGCCGCCGACTAGCGAAACAACAAACCAGTTGAAAATGAATTTTAACTATGCCCGATAGTATTAACCATAAATAAATGGCAATTCGATCATGACAATTTAGAATTGTTATATTTCGTTACAGCAGTCGTGTTGCGATCCCATTGTTGCCGCCTCCATTACAGACGTTTCATCTGCTGTGAAAACCTGACGTCCACAACACTTGCTGAAACTATTCTGCCCCCTACCGAGCAGCTCCGAACATGCTGAGGAAAGCGCGTGCCTTCTATATATTATCTCTATAAACTGTAATTTACCCGTGTAAGAACTAATTAATGATTCATGTTCGCATCTAAGACCTTCTAAAACTCAATAAAAAGTATTTACTGTATTTGACAAAGTTTTTGTTTATTGCCACCCCGGTGTGTAAAATGCATGCTTTGAAGTATTATATGTATTATAATGAACTCTGGTTGGTTTGCTTTTACCTGTTATTTGACAGTTCTAGAAAAGAAAGAAGAAAAGATGTAACACATCCACACACACACACACACACACACACACACACACACACACACACACACACACACGTACACACGCCACGCACGCACGCCACACACGCACGCACACACACACACACACACACACACGCACGCACGCACGCACGCACGCACACACACGCACGCACGCACGCACTCACGCTCGCACAAACCCGGAGCAGTGTCTTAAGCCCGTGGTGTCTGAGGAGGGCATGTTGGGGTCAGTGTCTTGCTCAACAACACTAAAATTGTAGAACCATCTTGAACACGAGCACAAATCCATTTTGCCATTTTGCATTTATTTGAAGGGCACATACAACTTCATCCAAACTTAATTGTCCTCAAGAGAGCACCAAGAAAATCATCAAACCAGCAAAGTAGCGGACGAAGTGCAGAAGAGCAGTCACAGGTATATCTTCTTTTCCCATCAGGGGTCGCCACAGTGCAAAAAAAAGTATTCATTGTAACTCTGCACATGTTCAAAAGCATAAAGCGCTCACACAATACGTTAATACAAATCTGAATTACACACAAGACGCGTAACGTGTAGGTGACAAACAAGCGGTGCTCTTCCTTTGATAAAAAGGATGAAGAAGCCCCGCCTACCCACATTCCTTTCGCACTGATTCGCGCGTCTGCCCATTTGACATTTGTCGCGTCCAATCGCGGGCTTCAAATATCCGAATCTGCCCATCCAATCGTGCGGCAAGAGGCGGTGCGTGTCAGAAGATGGGCGAGGGAAGGAGCTCGCAGCCCGTAAACTTTAGCGCCGCCACCTAACTGTCCTCGTCCTCACACGAGCAGCAGTTCGCCGAGATCCGCGTCACTGACTCCGCTGGGGCCATGAAGAGAAGGCTTCAGAAAAAATACATCATCCTGATTCTCGGATACTCCGTGGCGCTGCTGTTAATTCCCTACGTGCTTGATTACCGCAGCAAATCGGCTCATATTAAAGATGGTTATCACCAACAAAAGTGCCCCGATCTGGAGAGCACCATCGCCCTGTGGAGCAGCACCAGAGACCGGGCGGCCAACTCCACGGAGACGGAGGACTACGGCAACAGGAGTCTCTCCAGAACCCACATCTACTTGCACGCAACTTGGAGGACCGGCTCGTCGTTTTTAGGGGAGTTGTTCAACCAGCACCCCGATGTGTTTTACTTGTACGAGCCCATGTGGAACATGTGGCAGGCTCTCTACCCCGGCGACGCGGGCAGCTTGCAGGGCGCAGTTCGGGACATGATGAACTCTCTGTTCCGCTGCGACTTCTCGGTGCTCAAGCTCTACGCGGGCTCCACCAACGTGAGCACCTCGTTCATCTTCGGCTGGAAAACCAACAAGGTCATCTGCTCCGAGCCGCTCTGCAGCGCATACCGAAAGCACGACATCGGCTTGGTCCAGGGCGACGTGTGCGGCAAATGCTCCCCGCGGGACCTGAAGGAGCTGGAGCGGGAGTGCAGGAAGTACCCGGTGATGGTCATCAAAGACGTCCGGGTGCTGGATCTGGCCGTCCTGGTGCCTCTCATGCGAGATCCCGCCATAAACCTCCAGATTGTGCAGCTGTTTCGCGACCCGAGGGCTGTGCACAACTCCCGGCTGAAGTCGAAGCTGGCCCTGGTGAAGGAGAGCATCCAGGTGCTGAGGAGCAAGAAGCAGAACGACAAATACAAGCGACTTCTGGTGCCTAGCAACCGCCTCCACCGGGCCGAGAACTACGTCTCCAGCGCCATGGAGCTCATCTGCGACAACTGGCTCAACGACATGTTGCTCATCGCGAACGCCCCGCCGTGGGTCAAGAGGAACTACGTGCAGCTGAAGTACGAGGACCTGGTCCTGAGACCCGTGGAGGAGCTTCAGAGACTCTACAAGTTCTCCAACCTCACCTTTACTCCAGCCATGGAGAAGTTCGTGGTGAACATGACGCACGGGCAGGGTTATTCTTCAGACAAGCCGTTCCTCATATCCTCCAGGGATGCCAAGGAGGCCATTTTCGCCTGGAGAGAGCGGCTGAACGTGGAGCAGGTGAGCCAGGTGGAAGCCTACTGCAGCGAGGTGATGAGACAACTCGGCTACCAGAAGAGGAACCTGGACAAGACCTAAGCAACACGACATCAGCGTATGGTACGTGTCCTTGGTGGATTTGATCTTCTAGGTGTTTATTAACGTTTGTCACACTTTATAAATCGATGTATTTTTACGCTGATGCATCGATGCGGTACATCGATCTCGTCTAGGGTGAGATGTGCCTCACAATAACACGTGGCTTTGTCTAAAGACATGGATTGATCTGCAGCTCTGTTTGAACGTCTGTCATACGGCAACAGGGCCAGTATTTTTTAATAACGCTGAACGGTCCCTAGGCAAAGTGACACAAATATTTCATTGATTCGGCAGTGGATTGATAACTTTTATTCCAGTTCTATAAGTGTTTCAGAGAGGGATAGATTGAGTGATAGATGGTGGACTGAGATGGATGGATGAAAGGATGTATAGATAGATAAACAGACAGACAGACAGAGACAACGTACAGACAGAAAGACAATAGATTGATAGATGGAAAGAGACAACGGACAGATATAAAGACTGGCGGAGAAAGATGATGATGATGGATGGATGGACAGAGACAATAGATGAATGGTTAAATACAGACTTAAATACTACTACAACAACTTCTCTTTCAGCTTTTCCTGAGATAATAGATAAAAACGGATGAACAGAGACAACAGACAGAGAGAAACAATGGATAGATAGATGAAGGGATGGATGGATAGATGTTTATAAATAACAGAAAGACAGAGATGCATGGATCTATGTGATTCATGGATAGATGGACAAATAGACAGATGGATGGAAAGACCAATAGAAAGATGTAGAAAATACAGAGTTGTGTCTTGTTCACTTCTACATGTTTTTTTCTAACCACCCATTTGTACAAACACCCGCGTCACTGTTTTATTGGCACCAGTGTGTCACAGATCAATTTGCAATCACACTCGTCTGGTTTTGTCATGCTCAGTGTAAGTGGTGGTGTAACGTTAGCGGATGGATACAAGCGTCTCTGTTGTCATTACAATAGGCGTTTGATGGGGGGTGGGATGACCTGAAGCACGCGGGCCGGGGCGGCTGAAAGAGGGGCCGCATTGTCCCGTCTGGTCCCTCAAGAGCCCGTCATCTCTGAGCTGAGCCTGTCACCCGCTCAATCTGTGAGGGTTCGCCACCACCACACTTAAACCCAGTACAGTCTCCGCTCTGTTCGCTTCCATGCGTCCGCAGAACCGCTCGAGCAGATTTCCAGAAACGACAGACATGGTGACAAAAACCGCTTGACAAATAATAAGCCTGTTGTTAATCCCAAACATCTTCTGAAAACGCCTTTTATGTCTGAGTTCTGATTCACGTAGAAGCAGAGCACAGCAAATCACATTTTATTCATTTTACTCACATTTAAACACATTTTTTTTTCAGTTTTTGATTGTTCAACTTCACGTTGACTCAAAGTCAGTTAAAAAACGAATGGCTTGAATATTGAGAATGACAATTTCTAAAATGCTGAATTGGACTTAAAAGTTAATTGATTTACACCACGTATTTTCTGCTTAAAGGTTTTGTATAAAATAAAAAACGTTCAAAATCATACAAAAAAAAAATGTTGTCATTTAATAATGTTTAAAAAAATCAATGTGTAAATACAACTAAGTGTTTTAGCAATGATCCTAAGTCTTTGCATTCTGACGATGATGTCATAACGGTAGCGATGTCATTCTGCCTTGTCTTGATAACAGACGCGTCAAGAGCTCGGAAGGACACGAGGACGGAGGGGAAACAGCCTGGCAGGACGTTGTACCAGCAGGTACCACAGACCCATTGAGCTGAAGGACGAAACCCCCGAGATCCGGTGCAAAGTGGGGGGCATTAGAGTTGAATAACAGCCCTGGAAACCCTCAGACCATAACTGATACTGACAGGAGTCCGGTAGGAGACTAACACTAACACTTTTTAGGAGATACAACAATGGCGGATGAGTCGACTACAAAAGGCTCCGTCCCGACTGTGTCCTGACAGACAGATTTTATCCGCAATAATCCCTGCCCAAATCCCCAGCAGCCTGTAATCAGCTCCATGAGACAGAAGCTCGGCTCTTTGTGCAGACGTGCTCTTGCACTTGCACTTGGCCCGGAGAATTAAAACCATTTGCATTTTGGAAGGACGGAGTTTTTTTTTGTTGTTGTTGTTGTTTCCGCAATCAAGGAATGTGACGCTGAACACAAGCGCTCTGATTCCAGTCACCAGCCAACGACGGACATCCTCCAAGTGCAATTCCGTGCTGAATCCCAGTGGGAAAACTACTGCAGGGAAACTCGGAAGCCTTTTGCTTTTCTTCCTGCAAACGGTGTGAATGTTCCCGACTGCGAGACGTCTCTCGCTTGAGCATCCAGTCGGCATCTGGTTGTTTTTCGAAATTCAATCCAGAAAATAGTTCGAGAGACGGTGCGCTCGGATTGAAATGCATTTGCTGGTTGAGAATGTTGACAGTATTATCACTTTTTTAAACCATTGTGGTGACCTTTAAACCACGTTTTTATGTGACATGAAGATCAAATGTTTTATTTATTAATAAACATGTAAATGTGTTTTGCAGTAAACACTTTTTCCAGTTTGTTAGATCTTTTTATTCAATAATCCTCACTCACAGAAAAAATCCAAATACCGTTTTTCTGGTATTGCTACGACTGGCCATTTTTGATGTGCTAGCTATTGTTTTTTTTTTTTTTTGTTCATCTACAGTTGTTAATTCTTTAGACAGGCAGAAAAAAAACATATGTACAGTCATTTTGAGAGTTCTATATTGACCTTAAAACAATTTGCTTGATCACAGACATGAAAATGACAGACTGATGGTTGGTTTTCTTGACCCTTTTTCGATCAGATACTGACATGCAAGAACAAAAGAATTGAAGAATAAAAGCTACAGAGAGTCCGACTGGTCCACTAAATGTTGGACTGTTTAGGAGATTTTATCTCTGGATGGTCCCAAGTTTTCAGATAAATCAGTGCCACAATCCCATCAGGCTCATTTCCATGATACAACCATTGAGTGCAAATCTTAAATCACATTTTGGTTCAGTCGCGTGAGCCATCCAACTTTCTGTACAGCACTTTTCATCATAACACAAACCGCAAGCTGGACATTAACAGAACAACTGGACTTGGGACTTGAATGACACCATTCTTCTGCAGAATGCGTGGTAGAAGAGGATGGCACGGAGCCACCCCATTCAACAGAACGCGTGACATTGCCATGCCCATATTCCAGATTCAGAAGTAATTAAAAAGCACTGTCATTTCAAACGATTGGGAACGCAATAAAGCAATACATGCGTGTAAAGACTCCGCCAAAATGCACTGGTTGCAAAAGCTTCCAATCAATATATTTACAGAGATTTGCCGGGAGCCAATCAAAATGGCGGATGGGAAGCAACTGAACCGTTATTGGAAAATATAAACGTGTAAAACTCAAGACTGGAATGGACTTTATGAGTTCATAAAAAAATTGATGAAAGTGCGTGTACATCTTGACAAATTCACAAACTTTGAGCGGCCTGGCTGTGACGATCCGCGTCGAAAGCGGAATTAATACTGTGGTTCTTCTTTGCGTCATACTTCACAAAACCGTAAAAAAAAAGTGACGGAGTACAAATCATGAGCTGTGACATGCAGATGTTCAGCATCTGTCCAGCAAACATCCAATCTGATGCTGTTACAAATCAGGAGAAATAATGGAAGTCATCAACTGACACCAGCCATAAATCAAACTCTTCTCTCCATCCTTGCTCCATGCATCTGGCGGACCCCCAGCGTGGCATCTTTGGACGGGTCAGGAGGATGGTAAGATCGTGAGATGGTTTGGTACAGTCAAGCATGGTCTTCGATTGGAAAAACCAGACGTGTTCCCCGACTCAAGAGCTCGTGCTCGCGAGTGTCCAGCTCCCTCTCTAGAGCATCTTCTGAGGTGCTGTCACTGCGCTTGCCATTGATGCCCCAGATGCCAGCTGACCCCTCGGCGCCGGAGGAGGCAGAGGCTCCGTTGGCAGTAATGGCCGTGTCTCCGTAGGTCAGTGTCAGGTCTCCTTCGTTGAGGATGAGGTCCGAGTCGTTGTCTGGAAGCTGGTCGTGGTTCTGCAGAGCACACAGTGACATGTTGGACAAGGTGGGAAAATGGCGGGGTTGTTTGAAGGGTTACACACACACACACACACACACACACACACTCGAGTTCAACAAAGGATCATGACGGACACTATGAAATCACAAAAAAACAGGATAAAAAGTGAAGTCATGTTTGATCAAAACACTTCATCAAAACACAATTAAAGTTAAAAAAACCACAGCACCCTATACAGTAAAGCGCCACATGTAAATACAGTCGATTCGGATTAATTGAATCAGAAAAAATTACGAAATTATTATTACGAAAGTCTCAATGTTCATTTAAAAGGGACAAAATTCCACTTTTTTGGGCCAAAAAACCATGAGAGGGAAAAAGAAAAAGAGCATTTGATGAACTCCATCAACATGAAGCTGATGAAGAGTTGGTGCTCAAAAATGATATACTGTTCCACATTGACACGAGAGTAAGTTAGATGCAATACGTTGACTTCCTGGTAATTCTAGTTCTCTGTCTGATCATCACAAAGCCTAAAGGTTTGACAAAGTGAAAGACACTCAGATCCAACAGTCAATACAAATCCTGATAAATCCTCATTTATTTTGGTTGAGTACTATAACTATAGGTTCTAAACTTTTATTTTGTATGTGTTCTATAGAACAATAGCTTTTATTTTGTATGCATTATATTAATCTATACTCATTTGAAAACAATGCAAAAATGTTGATTTGTGAAATTTTTTTTTTCAGTTTTTTCACTCAAGTAGTAGTTAAAACTCAAAATTGTGATTTCATTGCTTTTGGAGGAAAATGTTATAACTGTACTACAACATTAGAACAGCTTTTATAATGAGACGTAGTTCAGTCGTCAAATGTAGATACCAGAGTTGTCAAAACCTGCAAAAAGAAGGACTGAAAACTTCTTCGTAGTTTAAGAAACATACGTCACAACTTCCTTCTCTTTTAAAGAAGACGTCTGACTCAAAAAACCACATCCACAATTTTTGCCTCAAAAATCACCATCGCAATACGTCATTTTCCCCAAATGATGGATGCTGCTGAGATAAGGGCTCGCCACTAAAGCACAATTACACTGGGGGATTAAACTGTGTGCCAACAGATCAAACAAACTCGGTTATATAATGGTTCGCTGCACATATAGTTGCTGTTAAATCCTTTGAGACGGATCTCAATAATGCATGCTCCATGCAAATGCTGTGGGGTTACGAGCTTTATTCTGCTACAACAGTCACCGCCACAAGACTTGATCAAGCCTCAGCCGCAAGACGTAAAGAAAGTATCGAAGTCATTTAAATTTTAATAATTGAAAATGTTGCCATTTATGGCTTTCTGAAATGCTCTGTTCTTACTTTCAGCATTAAGAACACGCAGACTATTTGCATGTATAATTTTACTCATTTGTATGTGGATTTGAATAGAAGCCCCGAACTGAAGCAGGAATAATCAAGTGTATATTTTTATCCAGGTATTGCCTATTCAACAATTTTATTGAACCCCTTTTCCATTTTTGGGTCGCAGGGAGCTGTAGCCAATCCCAACAACACTGGGCAGGACACACCCCCAGGATGGGTGGCCAACCAATCACAGAGAGGGACACAGAAACACGCGTGCTCGCACCAATTGGCAATTTCAAATTCCCGTTGATCTGAACATGTTTTTGGACAGTGGGAAAAATGGAGACCCTGAGGAAACCAACACAAGCAAGGGGCAATTAAAACAATCAAACTCTGCACTGAAAGAGTCAAACTGGCAGCGTAACCCACTGCGCCAACCCAGAATGTCAGTCATCTTCTTCTACCGCTTCATCCTTTACAGGGTCGCGTAACATCCTTTACAGGGTTACAGGGCCGCTTCATCCTTTACAGGGTCAGCGTCTTAGGGCCAGAGGCAGGATACACACTCTGGATTGGTGGCCAACCATTCGCAGAGCGGGACACACAGACAAACACATTCACACACTCACTCATACCTATGTGGTCAATTTTCCAATTCCAATTAGCCTGAAGCGCATGTTTTTGGACTGTGGGAGGAAACCGGAGAACCCGGAGGAAACCCACGCAAGCACGGGGAGAACATGCAAACTCCACACAGAACGGCCCCGGCCGGCCTTGAACTCACACCTCACACCTCAAGTGTCAAACGGAACCATCTTGCTGTGAGGCGACAGCGCTAACCACTGCGCCACCGTGCCGCCAACCCAGAATGTATGACATTTTTTTATATTTCATATAATGTATAATAACCTAAGAGACCCAATTACACTTTAGGAAATTTAGTTTTTTATTATACAAAAAAACAATGTAGGCAACCATTCAATGCTTATATTATTAATAATTAAAAATCTATTATAACTAATTTCTTATTGTAAACATTTGTCAATCCAAATTGTAAGCAAAATAAACAAAGCATTCGATGGAATACAGATACCCAACATTTCTGATTTTTTTAAAACTCTACTCTGTCAATAATAGAAGCTGGACGAGATATTTTTTTTGAAGCCCGTCACTTGTCAAAAGCAAAATTCAGCAAATTGTGAAAAGCATTCTGGGAAAAACTCAATTAAATTAGAAAGGCAGAACTAGCGGTTATATAACCACAGACAATGAGCGGCCTGCGCCAGAAAGCTTCAGATTCAAGCAACAGGAAACAAACCAGCACAAAAACAGATAAACCGGTATTCTAAACTAAATGACTGCACGTAACACTTTACTGACATTTGAAGACAGGAACTGAGATGGACTTTTTACAACAAAACCTTTGTTGAAATAAAACAGCCGATGTTCCCAACACAGAGGCCTTGGGTTCGGTTCCCAAGGATTGTTGGTTCAGCACTGCTATGGAGATAACCGTCCGATAATCTAATGTTGATGGGATGTCATAATGTAGAATGAAGAGGAAGAAGAGAAGACAAGTGAAGGACACAAATCCCGGAAGAAACTAGTAACTCTAAATCAAGATTCTGGGGTAGAAGTGAGAACGTCTAACCCAGTTCAAATGTAAAAATAAAAAGAGCAAACTGATAGGTTTCACTAATATTGACATTGCTCTATTCACGGCATAGGTTGATGTTATAAACTGAACTGAACTTTCTGTAAAGTGGTGTTCTGTTGGGTAGGAGGATGGCGGGCCACTCGCATAGTAAGAGTGTCTCAGATGTTTGTGAGCTCGCTCAAGCAGCCCGAGCGACAGCACAAGTCTTGTGGTGAATAGCGGATTTTTCCGGACTGAATGGGGCTGTGACTGCGGTGAATAGCCGTGTTCTCCATGCTTGAGATATTGGAATGCCTCTTGGGCTCACCATCATCAGAGCTGCATCAATGAAAGGCTCTTTTGTGAAGAGGCACTCACTGATTGCGTCTTCCTTCGGGTTTGTGTCCAGTCTAAAAGCCCCGGTTCTCTTGTACGTCTGCCCATCTTTCTTTTCTTTTCTGTTTTTTTTCCATAGAAGGGCATAAAAGGATTCATTGGAAAATAAACCAAAGGGTTGACCGAGAAGACCAGGGGTAGCAATTGGATATGAAGCAACGATACACACAGAGACAACAGTCGATGACAACATAAAAATTGGTAAATAAGTAAAGTTTGTCTGGGTTTTTTTTTTATTTTCATCCAGTAGAAAGTCAATTTTTTGGACATGTTTATTTGGTTATTGGATATAATGTTTAAAAAAAATTAGCTGTCTATATGATTAGTTAAGCAAAAAATCCTTTACATCAGCTATAAAGGTCAACAAAATGGTGAAAAAGTAAATAACTAATTAAAATAAAAATTATAATGTAAAAAAAGACATTTTTACTCATAATAATTATACCCACGAGTAACCACCATCCAAGAATGTCAACACAGATACTATTCAAGTGTTTAATTCATCAAAGACCTTTTAATTTAGTCTTTTACGTTTACCGCACTACGTTTTCCATTAAAAAAAAAA
>CM051495.1:25261682-25294288 GCA_028031935.1 Paedocypris micromegethes | reverse complement strand
AAAAAAAAAAAAAAAAAAAGAGAGACTCATAATAATAATGATCAAATCAAAGAATCTTTATTTTTCTATGTGGGGCAAATTACCGTTTTTCTTCTCTTTCATGACCGTTTTTGTCTCTTTTCAACTCTGTCTTTATATTTTAAACACTTGTGTTTTTGGTTGTTATAGAACTGGTTATTCAACCAAAATTCTGCTCTTGGTTCTTTTCATTTGACACACAAAGAAAAATAAAGATTCTTAGATTTGATCATCATTATTATTATTATGATTATTGTTCATGGTCAGAACCAGGACATAACATACGAAGTTGCTTATCTGTGATGAAGAAGGTCAAGACACACAAAAAGAGACAAAATAAAGGTTTTCTTTGTGTTCATAGTCTAGTTCATTTTTTGACACATTTTTACCCATTTTATCTGTAAAGTTTCAGTGAGAGTATTAAAATTTTTGAAATGTGGTCTAGATCAGATCATCTTTTTTTATTTTAACGAACTGTCAAAAGATTCTCACGGACAGTAAACACACAGGTCTGTTTGATCAGACAATCAAGACAAAGAAAAAAATAAATAAAACTGAATATTTAAAAAACAAAACTAGAAAAAAAATTCATAAAATTAGTGGCTAAATAGTCTATAATTCTATAAATCTATTAATTTTTTTTTTTTTTTTGGTGGTTTCTCACCACAATTCACACTAAAACTTGTCAAACAAACTTGTTTCCTATTTAATTAATATGCCCAAGAAATAATCCAGATCAGATACTCGTCTAATATACTGTAGTAAGCCAATTACCAAATTACGAATTTCAGATGTTTATTATTTTAGAGAGTATTTTTAAAAGAACCTTGTCCATCGATCTTCTCCACAAAGACTCTGTCGACTCTGCTGATCTCGACTAGGTTTATTTCCTGGTTAGGTCTAATTTCAAAGGGCAGGTCAAGCTAGGAAACCCAATATGCATTGAACCCACGCTTTACCACAAATCATTATGTCGTTTCACCTCATCATGGATTTTCAATGTGGATCTATTTTTTTTCCCCAAATTCCCCAAATTTGTTGAATTACACTGTGGCATTAATTTCAGCATCACTGTGTCTATTGCTACAGACTTGGCTGCTCCTCATTTAAGATTCAAATTACTGTATTGATCCCAGAGCGAAATGACTTAATTGCTCATTCCATCTGAGCCGCATTGCGTGTTTAAAGAGCATGTGCGCTTTTGGAATGTGACTACAAAAGTAAATGAGGGTATACTGTAGGAGCAAAAATATTCCAGAACCCCATGTTGAATGAAACTGATCTCACCTCATAGGCCTGAGGGCTGGTCAGACATTGAGCCAGCGGACCACAACAGGCTGGCAGCGTGGAGGTCAGCGGAGGGCCACTGTGGGTCAAGATGGGCTTCAGGTAACTGTGAGAACTCAAGTTAAGGAGAAAGTCAATGATTGGATTTATTTGTTCTTTCTAACGGTCTGAGGATGATTGTTATGTGTTCACTTCCAAGAACAAGAGTTTCTCCTTTGATTCAATAATTTAATCTTACTGAACAAAATCTTACTGAAACAAAGAAAGCAAGGTGTTGATGAGTGAGAATTACTCGCTTGAAGAACCGTCTTTTTTTTTTGCAATGGAATGCAGATACACACAGAACTGAAGACATAAAATCTTGTCTGTTTAAAATACAAATTAAAATAAAATGTTTAAAAGATTTAAAATAAAACAAGCCTATTTTGGACCAATCTTCATTTCAGCTTCAAACACCCTATAAATGTCCACAACAGCAGTTACTAGGTTTCTTTCTTTTAGCGCACAAACCTGACGTAGTAAAGACAAACAACAACAAAAAATAAAATAAAAGTTGTTAAAACATCGTGCAAAGCAAGTCAATAAGCCAGTTCAATAATTCAATATTGTAGATAGCCTTGTGACATTTTTGGAAAGTTTTTACCTTTATTCATCCAAAACTGAATCTTTTGATGAAGCAATTTTAGCTCATCAATTCAACATCCTAAAAAACAGCTGCGCTTATACTGTCGGCATGGTACGATTGAGTCTGAGCCTCGTAATCATAGAGGGCATAAACCATCATATCCTTAAATGACTAGATCATGATCCAGAACAACTATACCAAGTCTAGGCAGAAAGCCGAAATATGTGAAGGTTCTAATTTTTGTCCAGATCTTTGCCTGGAATAAGACTAAATTTAGATGTTTAGGAACCAAAACCATCTAGTGATGGATTGGAAAGAGTCAGAACTACCTCCCTCTAAAACTTCCAAAATCCAACTTCATGGTTTTGAACTCAAAAGCCCAAAATCCAGCTTTCAGAAAGAGAGTCACTCTCAACATGCTGAGAACCATGCTTCATTGGACCAGCAAGACTTCTCAAGTCAATTGCTACAAAAAAAAAAAAGCACAGAGGTGGGGAAAAAAGCAGCATTAGTGTCATCTTGAAGTATAAATTCATGCAACTTTATTTCTATGTTCACATCTTTGTTTTTGCTCTCTTAGTATATGTGGAAGAAGTTATGATTGTACTACAATCGTACTATGATCGCAAAATACAACAAATGTAAATTGAAAAGACTTTCAGATACCTCTGAAAGAAGAATTTTGTTAAAAAAAAAAAAGTTTCTGAATTTTCATCAGTGAACTTTCTAAATTAGCAAAATAAAAGACTAATAAATGCAGGTTGTGTTTTTGCATAATGACGCGTACATTTCATAGCCAAGTTTGGCCTCATATTGTGAAAGTTTGGGCACCACAGCTTCAAGGTTAAGCCTCACATCTCCGAGAAGATACGCCAGCTGTCAAAACAGATCATCTCGAGATGATCCGTCACTTCCTAAAACTCTTTCCACAATTTTAAGCTGTTCATTACAGATCTGTCCTCGTCTTGTTAAAATGCCATTTGTTTGTTATTTATAGTTTGGGAACAAATGCTTTATTTCTCACTAGCAATTTCCATAGATACAAAGCATTCTCTGCAACTAGCTCCACGGATGAATAGCAACGAGAAGAAGAGGTAATGCTCAATCGTGCTTGAGTTCTTAAACGCCAGACCATTCAAGTGTGTGTGTGTGTGTGTGTGTGTGTGTGTGTGTTATTTGGAACAGCGTGCCTAAAGGATACTTGTGGTCAAAAGTGTACCACAGTCTGAATAGCCATGCGCTTTCCTGCTTGGTCCTGCTCTGCCCTTCTGACGAACTTCCATCCTGCGCAGAAAAGAGGGTAAGCATCAACCATCACACTAGTCAGAGAGTCTTAGCGTATTCAACACACACCAATCCAATAAGAATAGCTAACGTCTTTGTCTGCTCCTACAGGGTTCAGTGCATTTCTTCCTACTCATCTAATCCCGCACATTAAGATTCAACATTGCACTTAAAGAGATTACAGATTAACGCTATCACAAACAAGCTCACAGTAACGCTATCCGGCAACGTAGCTTAAGCTTGCCACATTCCTTTAGTGTTAATGCCGAGGTAAAGACTTCTGTTACTAGGAAAAGGTGTGTGTGAGGGACAGAGGGCAACGAGTGCAGAAAAACTCAACAGTATATATTACCTACGGGCGCACGCAGGAAGAGAGGGATGGATAGATGGAGAGACACGACAGAAAGAAAGAGACCGGTGGATAGACTGAGAGCGTTAGACAGAGAGGCACCAGAAAGACGGACAGATAAACAGTCAGACAGAGACACAACAGACAAGCAGACAGACAGACAGATAGACAGAAAGAGAGGGGGAGGGGTTAGAGAGAGGCAATTAGACGACAGACAGAAACAACAGACAAAAAGAAAGACAATTAGACAGACAGAGAGAAGGAGAGACATACAGACAGACCTGCAATTAGACATTGGATGACAGATAAACAGAAAAGACAGACACAAATACACAAGACAGATAGACAAACAAAAAACAATAGAGAAAGAGAAAGAGAGAGAGAGAGAAACAGGCAGACAAATATAGAGACAGAGAGACAACAGAAAGACTGACAGTAAGAGAGACAGACAGACAGACAGAGACACAACAGATATACAGACCCGGACAAAAAACAGGGACAACAGATAGATAGACAGACAAACAGACAGACAGACAGACAGACAGACAGACAGACAGAGAAAAAGAAAGACAGAAGCACTATAGAAGTCCTCAGGTTCTATTATTGGGCTAGTTGACGATTCTCAGAGTTTTTATAAGAGAATAGAGCTTTCTCCGTGTGACTCTTCAGTTTCTCAGAACTCCACGTACAAGCGCTTTGAATCATTGACGACCATTTTGTTCAATTTTAACAAAAAAATTATTGAATGACTCAACAGTAAAATGTTCCCTCCCATTTATTTTCTGTGAAGACATTTCGACATTTGAAATAGCGAACTAAGCCTGAAACTGAAATTGACACACAAATGTGGTGTCGAGCTTGTGCGGCATTTCTGAAATTGTCACTTTGTGTTTGAGTCGGTATGTTATACGTAATTACAGAAAGACGTATATGTCAAATGTCATAAAAGACAAATGTCGTATATAGACATCTACTATGTGACAATTATTGAAGTTCTAATAATCTCAACGTCTCAAAATTACCATCCATGAAATAATATTGGAAGATGATTTTTTTAATTATTTATTATTATTTTATATTTAGTTAGGTTATGTTACTTATCTGTTACATTTTATATTTATTTTGTACCATTGTAGTTTTATTTTCACAGAGAAATTAAAAAAGCATTTCACATTTCATACCGTGTGTGTGTGTGTGATAATGTTGAAAGATGACTTTTTTATTAAAGCGACAAGAAAAGGGAAACTGTTCAGTGTCTTGCTGAAGGACACTTCAGTTTTTACTAGGTAACAATATGGGAATTGAACCTGCAACCTAAAGGTCACCACTAGGCCACAACTGCTCATATAATTTACATTCTATATCATATATAAAAAATGACAAATAAATGTATGTTAAGCTGCATTACGTTGAGCTGAATTTCCATATGTGCACTTGCATGAAATATAGATTTAAAGAGTAATTTCTGACTCTAGCGCTCAAATCGAGAGTGTACTTGATGCTCTTTGCTTCCCAGTGCGTGTGTTCTTGCTGAACCCTGACTGAAGAAAAGCAGATGATTAGCTTCTCCTGATCTGATTTCTCTTATTGTGCTATAATGGAACCCGTTTAAAGCAGGATGAACAGATGAAGCGTCTCATTAGTTTCAAAGCTGCCATTCCTAATTAGCTTTGCCATTCTAATTCGAGTAACAATTTGTGATTTAAAAAAGCAACTTCTGTCTGGCACACGTTCTGACTTCCTCAAAACCACCACAGCGGTATTCGGCGTGAAATCTGTTTACTTCGAAGCAAAGAGCAGCGTGATGAGGCATCGCATCTCTAACGTGATTGAAGAAAGAGATACGGCAAACAGGAAATGCACCTACACAGAACAGGACGCACATTTACATGATTTGCAGTAGTGCCTTTCACAATTATACTGAACAGTAACATTTAAACATAAGCCTTTAAAGGAGCTAAATGTTGCAGTTGGTGTGTTCCGTGGTTAATTTAGTGCGATTTGTTATTTTAATTTACATTTCTTGGCAGATGCTTTATCACAATTATTTATTAATGTATATGTGCATGTATGTGTGTGAGTGTATATATTTATTTATTTTTATTAATTCTTTTGACAGAAAGAACCTCACCAACAAAGTGACAAAAAAAAATATATTATAACAATACACTCTTATTAAATAATTTATATTTATATATAACTTACACTCTGAAGAACCTGGAAGCTGTCACCACTTGGCTGTAAATCTTGATCAGGATCCACTCCAACCCTGAGGAGACAAAAAAATGGCTGTCGTTGTTGCAAAACGAACAAGCAGAAAATAGGCATCTGACCCGCGGCAAATACCAGTAATCCAGTCACATGAGTACTGTGACTTTAAGCAAAGCCAGCGACCGGCAACAACATGATGAAAAGATTACAGCATGTTAAAGACGGAGAGATATTGATCATGATATGATCCGAGTTTACACAGCATGGAAATACGGACTGAAATTCACATTAGAAGGGAATAGCTACTAACTGTACATGCATTTAAAGATCAATTTATATAGACTAAAAACATGAAGCTTTATAGAGAAAAACTGAGATAGAAAACACATAATAACATTATAATATAGACACTATCTATAAGTATATACACAGTCGACTCTGCTTTATTGGGGCAAAATGGTCGTGTCCCGATGTGTCGCAATTATGAGTCGACTGTGTGTGTTGTGTGTGTGTGTGTGTGTAGTGTGTATATATGTATATAAATAGACACAAGATGCAGAATTTGAAATGCTGATAAAGATAGAGACATTTTTGTGACCATACAGATTTATGCCTATATATTAAAACTTTATCTATTCTGGCAGACTTTAGGCCAAAAAAACTAAATAATAAATCACAGTTTATATAAAGCAGTACTCTAAAACATATTGCAAGCACATAAAACTATGATTAATATTTCTTGTAGCCCAGTAAAACACTTCTTGTTTGAAGTGCGATGGACTTGAAGCAGATGTGAAGGTTATAATTCTCTTGACTGGGTGAAAGACGAGGAGAACACATCAGACACCGCTCAGCTCAAAGAGCCACTTTCTGCTGATGTTTATTTGATACAAGAGCTCAGTTTTCACTGAACTTAAACTCTTTTACCGCTTTCTGCTTCTGTATGCCTCGTATTCCATTCCCAGCCTCAACTGAATCAGCAGACATGATTCAATTGATCATCTATTCTGAGACCCAAAGATGAACATAGAATACTTCGAGATGTTGCTTTGGTGAAGAGTTTTGTCTGTTCAACCGACATGTGAAAGTGGAAGTTCTTCTCCGATTCATGACGAAACACTGAACTGTACAGACGTTTCTAGCAACATAATCACACACACAGCACACTGGGTGGTTTAACAAGCCGCTGCTATTTCTACCACGTCTGGGGGAGAAAAGTCTGTAAAACCTTTAACTCCCTGGTGGGTTACAGAAGCGGGGGCCGAGTTCTCCAAACAGAGCCAAGATCTTTCACTTGGAAATTAGAATGTTATACTGTAGTACTTGACATCTCGTCAAAAAAAACGAAAACTATGAGGGGAAAATGAGGCGAACATGAGAGTGAGAACCATAAACTGCGTATATATGTTGCAAGCATTCTACTCACTTGCAAGTTCCCATCTCATGAGCATTCAATGTGATCAGTTGTAATAAAAAACAAACCAAAAAAGAAAACACTCGATGTTTTGCTGGCGACTTCTCAAACTGAATTGAAGTTGAGTTGAATCAAGTTGAATCTATTCTTGCCAAAAAATGTTTACTACAAAATAATCAGTGTTTATATAAACCAGTGCTTATAAATGTACTACACACACACTGACTATGGTTGAGAATTCTTTGTTAGCACGGTTCTTTGTTTTTTAAGAGAAGAGGCTTTGAAGCAGATGTGAAAGTAAGAATTAGCTAGACTGGATGAAAAGTCCCAGAACGTTCAGATGAGTTAAAGACCCAACAGTGTGTCCCACTGTGCAGATGTTTGCCACTTTAAACATTTCCCTTCCCGTTGATCAGAAGTGTGTTCAGTTTCTCCATTTGTGTGATTTGTGTACAAATCTCAGCATCACCACACTGTGAAAACCAGCATCTGCTGACACCACTCTTAGAAAGTGACTCCAACCACTCAAGACCAGCTCCCAAAGAAATTCACCGTCACGTCGGAAGATTAATCACTGTGTGAAAGAAAGTAGCTGTTTACAATAACACTGGGAGAAAGAAACCAAAGGAGTGAAGGATTAGAACAACAGAAGGAAGAAATCCAGCAGAGCATTTGTGAAGCACGGCACAAACAAGTTTTGTGTTTGATTCCCAGTGAAAGCAGAACTTGATTGAATCAGCAACATCACTGAACAAAGCAAATCACTTTGATTAAAGCACACACTCAAATGCTGTAAAGATGTTCAAGTAGAGTTCTGTGTCAAGACTAAAATTTAGCACATTTCATAAATTAATGTAGCTTTTTCTTGTCTTTATTGTTATTTATTGTTGATTGTTTTTGATTGATTTGTAATTTATAAATACAAATATGTCGATTTGTATATTTATGTTACTTTTAAGGTTATGTTACTTATCTGTTACAATATTATTTATTTTGTACCATTGTGGTTTTATTTTTACAGAAACATTTACAAGCATTTTACATTTCATATCATGTGTGTGATTAGAAACATTGAAAATAATATATTCAGTATATAATAATAATTCAACAACAAATATTGAATTTATATTAAGTGAAGAAACAGATAAAAATAGAGTAAATATTACATAATCCAATAACATGTAAGTGTATTATAAAAGAATAAACAAGAAAAGAAAGCCACAGTACTGTACAGAATAAAACAGCGCCGCGTGTGCAAGAGAGTCCAAAGACGAAAGCGTGACTGATCTGAATCTGCGTGGCAGACACACACACACACACACAAGCCGGTGCTCGGACAGCGAGTATAGCCACCGTCACCATGAACACACACACAGTCCATCATCACCTGACGTAATCCCACAGTCTACGCCGTCTCTCCTCGTCTGCGGCAGAGGATTCGCCCACCCTAAGACCAACACAAAACCTTTAAAACATCTTAAAGCTGCTTGAAAACGAGAAGGGCGTCGAATGCCAAGCGAGGAAAAAAGCTTTTCTTAACAAAGCTTGAGAAAAGAGTCCATTTTGGTCAGCACGGGACAGGAAAGTTGTGACTTGCTGTGCTTTAAACGACATTTACGTCTTCAAACATTTCATAAACCCTAAACAACTTGATGGTGTTTCACATTCCTGCTCTGAATGGGCTCTCTGTACACGCTGCTCAGAGTTTATAGAGCAAGTACAAACTCTTGGAAGCGTTGTGGAAAAGGCAGGACTTGTCAGTGGGTATGGTCTGACAGACTCCACAGCATTCTCCAACCACTGGAACACATCAGGTTTTTCTGAAAAGGCGCTTCACTGCTTATTTTAAACTGTGTATAAAGTGTCAAGTCACGTGGTCTTGGGAGAAAAAGCAACCACATCTGGTTTCATTCTTCACAGGAAATGAAAGATGCACGTTTAGCTTAGAATTGAATGTCTTTGCACTTCACACGAGTCTGATTGCTTTTTTAATTGCACTCTCCTCGCAATTGAACGAAAAAGTAAATGAGTGAGAGAGAGAGAGAGAAAGAAAGAGAGAGAAAGAAAACACACTAGTCATCCCCTCAACATAGAAACAGTAGCATGATCCAGAAGGTTAATGTCCGACTATTTATGGAAATAAAACCCCTTCTGAGAATTAGGAAGAATTACATTAAATAGAGCTAAAAAAAGGGTCCGTGGTGGAATCCCGAAACACTCAGAAAACACATCTGGAGTCATAGTACCTTTGTTCATACACTAATGCACCATGTGACCAGACTTTACTCCGGTCGCGAAATTAAACCACAACACTACATTTATCTTTGACCACCAAACGTAGAATTACATTGTATATCTTTATTATTAACAACATAATAATATGCTATTAATAAACAGTAAAATAAAAAAATTAAATAAACTGTTTGATCAAATTCAAAATTATTTAGAATACAAAAGACTGAAGACAAAAATGCTATTTTAAAAGAAAAGTAATTCCCTAAAAAACTATTAGAAAATACTTCACATGCTGGTTTTTACATTGTTTTTTTTATATAAAATTGCTTCATGCATCTTAAATAATATAACACACTCGTAATTTAAGTAAAATTAATTGAACTTTAAATAAACAATGTATATACAAGAACTCTGCTGTGCCCAAGCCAAAATGCCACTGTTGTGACTGATAAAACATGACTGGATGAGTGAATAATTGGATATAAGAACAGATGCAGGAATGGATGAGTAGATGAAAGACAGAATGGGTGTATGGATTTGGACAGAGGGATTTGAAATGATGCGTTTGTGTGGATGAATGGATGAATGAATAGAAAGATGGTTGGTTGGATGAATGAATAGATGAGTGAAGGAATGATGTATGAGATGGATGGATGAATCAATCAATCCATCAATCAGTGATTGGACAGAAAAATAAACGAGAATGCATATTAATGTATGGATGGATGATGGTGAGAATGAATGTATAAATGTGTGTAGGTGAGGATGGCTGGTTAAAATATCACCACGAACTGCTCTTGAGAAAGCGTGTAATGCATTATTTCTGAACACCGTGTCCTGGAATTACATCCATTAAGAGTGTTATGTGGCATTAGGAGCCGCAAGACAGGCACAATTATGAGTGTGGGGTCTATTCTTACTTCTTACCAGTCTTAATTCCAGTCAGCCTACGCAAGGCCAGATCAAGAGCTCTCACTTACGCAAAGCCATTTAGCAGGTGTCTGGAGAGAGTTTAAACCTGTATCATCCTGACTTGAGGACTTCATAGAAAGAGCAAAAATACTGTTTGTCCAACAGCTTTGAGTTTGATGGTTGTGCGGCTTCAGATCTTCAGATCTGGACTGATCAACACCTGTTCTGGAGATATTAAACTGAGCTCCTCAATCCCATTCTACAGCAGCTGCCATCAGCATTGCTTCTCAATAATCCTCTTTATTCTGATAAACTGGCAGCCCTCATTAATGGTAACAGAACACGCAGACCCTGCTAAGGCCGGACAGACCAACTGACCACATTAGCCACTCCATCTGTAGGATCTGTAATTCAATTCTGCTACAATTTATCTCAGAATGGACGCATCAAAAGGGGAATGGTAAAGCTGATTGAGTCCGATATTCGATTTTGAAACCTTCTGCACAAATGAACGCATTTTCAAACCAAAATGATCGTCCAAAGACTGATGTGGAAAAAAACGAAAGAGCTTTAACTTTTAAATTGTTTCTATATGCTGGTCAAATAAAAAAAGTATACTGAGCTACTGCGCCATCTGCTGGACAGAGTACATAAGTGGTTGTGATTTGAACTGAAGGACAAATTTAGACAACATTCTCTATTTGAAGTTTTGTTTTTGAAAGTATGATTCTAAACTCATCAGTCATCTGTCAATATTCCAATTAAGCAAAAGAAAAGACTGAAAATTAGTTTTCAAGCAAATACTTTCGTAAACAAATCTTTCCAAAAGAGCAGCACCTAAGTCAGTGGTTCTCAACCGGTGTGCCGCGGCACTAAGGGGTGCCGTGAGATCTTTTGAGGGTCCCGCCAAAAATTCGGGGAAAAAAATTGCAATTTTTTTATTAAGGCAGAATGTGTTAACAGTATTCTCATATCATCTAGGACTAGGTATAAGGTGTTGTTGCATGCAAACTCTCGAAATGAAACAAATAAATAAATACCGTATTTTTCGCCGTACAAGACGCACTTTTTCTTCCCCAAAACTGAGGGTGAAAAGTTGGTGCGTCTGGCAAATACAGAGATCCGCGGAGCGCGGTCACCGCCATCTAAGGGTGCTTGCTTTCACACCTGCCTTTTTTAGTTCGCTTGAATCGCACCAGAGTTCGTTTCCCTGTTTGGTACGGTTCGTTTGGGCAGGTGTGAAAGCGACAATCGAACTCTGTTCCGCACCAAAAGCGGACCAAACAAGAAAAAAGCTGGTCTCGGTACGCTTCCAAACGAACTCTGCTACGGTTCGCTTGTGGTGTGAAAGCGGTCTCGGAGCGCTTGAACTTGAACCGTACCAAATGCAAAAACAACTGCGCATTTTGACTAAATTCCGCTGCCGTAGTGACGCTGCGCTGAGGAATAACTCAGGTAAATGTCCGTGTCAGCTTTCCCCTGAAGTGAATGATTGCGCGTGCAGCATTCAAATATTCTTTTGCAGTCGCATCTGCACTACACTCTCGGAATATAAATGTGTGTATATAATAAATGTTTGTCTCAAGCGATCAATACAAACTACATACGATACTTATATAGTTTAATACAGGCACAGAGCCAGCGCAGTCGTCTCTCCAGACTGAATAATGTTGTCTGCTTTATTTATGGAATTTATCCACAATTCTGATTAGTTGAAAAGCAGTTTAAGAACTATTTAAGGGACACATCTGGCCAATGAGTGAATTTTGACTAAATTCCGCTGCCGTTGTGACGCTGCGCTGAGGAATATCTCCGATTCCATGTCACGCTTTCTCCTCAAGTGAAGATGCGCCTTCGCCGCGTGCAGTATTAAAATATTTGTTTTGCAGTCTCATCCGCGCTACACTCTCGAAATATAAATGTGTGTATATAATAAACATAATAAACTATATTCACGTTCTGTAGTTTAATAGGCACAAAGCCAGCGCTCTCAAAGACCTCCGTGAACTTGGCCCCCCACCCAACGCCAAAAAATGTGGAAATAGTCTCCTTCGTTTGTGCTCGTTTGTGCTGCAAAAAGTTTCGTTTGTGCTTTTATAATTTTTCAGATATTAAACAAAATAAATTAGCTTAAATATAGCTTAATATCTGGAAAACCAAAGAAGCTCAAACGAAAATCTTTGCAGCACAAACGAGCACAAACGAAGGAGACTGTTTCCGTTCATTTCGGAGCTATCTGGGGGGCTGAGTAACCATGACCTATAAAATATTTTTTAATATCTGAAAAAAAAAAGCACAAACGAAACTTTTTACAGCACAAACGAGCACAAACGAATGCGACTATTTTCGCATTTTTTGGCGTTGGGTGGGGGGCCAAGTTCACAGAGGTCTCTCAAAGTCGTCTCTCCAGACTGAATAACGGCATGTTGTCTATTTGCTTTATTTATGGAATTTACCTGCTAAATAACTAATTTTGATTCGTTGAAAAGAAGTAGAAATATTAAAAGGACACATCTGGCCAATGAGTGACGTGAATGTTGTCACATGACTGAGTTTTGGTTCGGTTCGGATGAGAGCAAAAAGTGTGGTGTGAAAGGGGACTAAAATGCCAGAGAAATGCAACAATGTATCATTATAGTCCCTTGGTCCGGACCAAATGAACCGAACTACAGGTGGAAAGCCACCCTAAGTGTGCAATACCGCGGTATTACATACGTTGTCTCGCTTTCTTTCTCACGCAGAATCTTGTGAAAGAATGAAACCACTATTTCCAAACGAAAACGAACTTCGATCAAAATAAAACAAGCAGATTTTCTCAAGTGCGTCTTTAAAACCAAAACAGTCGCTCTCTTAAAGGCACAGCGCAGAAAACGGAGCTTCACGCATTTGCGCGTGAAGTACAAACTGTATTTGATTAGCAATGTTCGTGCCGTCAGTGGCGGTTCTAGGCATGGGCGAACGGGGCAGTCGCCCAGGGCGGCATTTTTTCATGTCACGTGGGGGGGGGGGGCACGAGCGCGTCCGCTAAGCGATTTTCTATTATATATTCGCGGCGCCCCTGTTTGAGTTTACTGAAGGAGTCGTGCATATAAAATGTGAGAGAGGTGAAAAACAGAGGCTGAGATACGGCGCACACGGAAACTCACGTTTCTCAAAAATAGAAGCCGGCGGCCGCACTAAACAAAGTCTGCGGCGCGCCCGAGGGGGATAATCTGTTGATTCGAATCTTTAAAGCTATCGGGTGCGGTGCACAATTTAGAAAACAGAGACATAGAGAAAACGAGTAAAATGTAAAGGTGTGCAACAGCATTCTCTGTGTCCCTGTCTTCAATAAAGGACAGTAAATACAGTGTTGATATACGGTGAAGAAATGTATCCGTGAAACATTGTACTAATATATTTTTTAAGTGAGGAGATTATTTTCAAAATATATTCATCCAAATATATGGGCCATTTAAAACATGTTCTTAACATATTTTAAAAAATATTTTTTTTTTTTTTTTGTCTTTATGCGGTATTCTAATAATTTAAATTAATAATGATTGCAAAATCCATATCGTGGCACATCTCAATACCGGTATACCGGCCACCCCTACTTTCACTGTTATACTGACTTTACTGACATACAATTGTTCTTAAACTGCTGTTAACTATACAATTGATATAAAATATTTTACTACAGTATTCAGTTCAGAATCTTTTTTTTCTAGATTTTCCTCCTTTAAAATTGAGTGCGTCTTATATGCCGGTGCGTCTTATATGGCGAAAAAATACGGTAATAATGTTTTTAAATATCTATTTCCTTATAAGGGTGCCGGGAACTTTTGAAAGGCTTTCCAAGGGTGCCTCAAACAAGAAAAGGTTGGGAACCACTGACCTAAGTATTATTCTGTTCTGAGAAACAATTGGGCAAAACATTCACAAACTGGATTCTGAAAAATAAACTGACAACACACATAAACATCTGTCGGCAAGTTTGACAATGAGTTTTTCATTTCTTTTGTCACGTTTTGGCAACTGGAGGCATTTTAGATATTTTGTTTCCATTTGTTGCGGTCAACAAAATTCAGAGCAAAATAAAGTTTGGCCCATATTATGAAAGGTTGGGCACCACCATCTCTAAATGATTTGCCCTGGTGTTGAGCGTACTGAAATGCTGGTAGCTAGTGAAAAGAAATGCTATTTCTGGAAGATAAAAATACTGGAAGACACACACACACACACATACACACTTGTGCTTTAGTCTACAAAGACGTGTTGTTCTCTGACCTGATGTGCAGCCAGGACAGCATCGGCGTGGTGCCTCCTCCAAACACCCAGACTGTAAAGAACACAATGAGCAGGGTGGTGGTGAACATCATCTGCCGGGCGTATGTGGCCGTATCACGGATGGCCAGGGCAAAGGCCATTGCCCCCCGTAACCCTGCAGAACACAACCAAAGAGACTGGTCAGAAACCGCAGCAGATGCATAAAACCCATTCTGTTCGCACAAATTAGAACAAAAAGCTTTTGCTAAAAGTAAACCACTTTTAGAGATTGTCCATGTCTAATTGCTAGTTTCAGTCTATACTTAGATCTCACTGTCGTTCTATGGATGAAGGACGAATGAATGGATTGCTTGACTTTTATTCACTCAGCTAGATAAATATTTACAGTCACAGCAGCAAATTTACAAATAAATACATATACAAAAATAACACTCTAAATTAAACTACAGTGATATAAAAGACTACAGACAGAGGCCTATATGTTATTCACATTTTTTATACATATTTAAAACACACACACTCACTGTATCTTATATTACACAAACAAGAAGCGTTTTTGTTTTTTCCGAGGACAAAAATTTGTCTGTTTATTTCCAACTATGAGAATCTGCCGAGGGTTCACAAAATGGAAAATGGAAATTAATTATCAATCAAAATTAGAAGTTGAGTCCAGTGTCAACAAAGATGGAGAAACTCCGTTACCTGCAAACATCATCATGTGCTGAAAGTTTCCGCTTATTTTCTGTCTTCGGCCCAGATTTATTAGGAAAGACAGTGGGTAGATGTTCAGGGCTCGGCCGATAAAGATGGCAATCTAGTAGTGGAGAGGTTAAGGTAAAATGTATTCATCTATGCAGTCAAGCTTTAGAGCAATCTGCTGTTTAAAGCAAAAAAAAAAAAAACAAGAAAGAAAAATCTATATTTTTTTCAACAAACAACATTTTTAAAAATGTCTTTTTTTAAAAAACACTCAAATTCCAACATGGACAATACACAAAAGGTTTAAAGTGCACATTTACACATAATTATACATATATTTACTGCCAAAAAAAATAATTTACATAAAATAAATGTAATAGTAAAGTTAGAAAACAAAAATCACACCACTCTGATACAAAGACGTGAATTCAAATCCACACCTTCAGCAGCTACTTAAGTTAAAGATCAACTTCCTGTGGATTAAAAGACAAGGATACAAATGCTCCAACTATGAAAATGGGGCTAAAGACGTGGTTCTGGAAGGTGAAGAGCGCCAGGCCCATGTAAGAGAAGATGAAATTCTCTGCCAGGAAATGGAGCACCTCAAATAACTGCAACATCAAACACAAAGAGTGAGACGACACCACAGGAAGCTACAATCACATTCTCGCCAGCAAATGCTTTTTCCTTCCCACTCTCGAGTTCAATGAAACAGGAAATGGATCTTTAATGGCGTTTCCCTAATATACATACACACCTTTGATAATAGGGATGTCAGGGTTACTGGGAGGGAAGTGGAGCATTTTTCAAATAGTGGAAAAAAGTTTTTCAAAAAGTGGAAAATTTTCCTTAAGAAGAATCTGTTGTTTTCAATGGAATATGCAAATTGTTAACCTGCTTAGTGCGTTTGGTTGACTCCTCTGAGAGATTGTTGTACGTGTAGTGAGCTTGAGTGATTCCACAAAACAGCACAGCGACAACACCTAGAACAAACAGAACATTAGATTGGGTTAAAATTGAAATGAGATTTATCTTGATTTTGTGCATCAAAGCAAGTATCCAACTAGTGGTGCACATAGACGATTAAAAAAACTACACATGAGTGAAAGTACAAGAGAGAATGTAGGAAACCATTAATACAGAGTAAATGTAAATATAATGTAGAGCTGCACGACTCTGGATAAAATGAGAATGACAATTGTTTTGCTTGGAATTAAGATGACGATTCTGGATTTCTTTATTTTATTTTAGATTTAACCCTAAACCTACGGTTGTCAAACAGCAATAGAATAACACGTATTAATTTTTGCTTTAAGTTTAAATAAATGTAAGGAAAAATAATGTAATAAAAGTAATATTTTAAAAATATTTAAACCTTTTATAAGATCCCATAGAAACACTAAAGTGCATGTTATCTCGAGATCAGATGAGTTTTTCTGAATTGTATAAATGCTGAATTAAGATCGCGAGGGAAGTGGAATCCAAATTGCGAGCTTAAACAGAACACATGTAGTACCTAAATATTTAGTGACAGTAAAACATGTGATTGTTTAAAACTTTAGGCATTTATATCACGGGCCACAGGAAGCAAACCAACAAGTCAAACCTCACCCGTGAATCCACAAGCTTCGGCCAGCAGGAACGTGCTCCAAGACATGAGGAAAAACAGAGCCGTCTCCAGCAGAGGGAAACAGTGCAGCTTGGTGAATTTGGTCACGTGTTACAAGTTAAGATCAATTTATTGAACTCATTTTTTTTTTTTAATATACACTGCTCAAAAAATGTTCTTTGCTTTTAAATGTGTCCTAGCACTAACATATTTTTATTTTATTTTAGGTTATTTAATTTAATCCATGCATTCAAACAGAAACATACAAAACTAAGGAATAGTAAGAGTCATTCATTTTCTGTTTTTTCTTTTCTTTCAGAAGGATATAAGGGCAGTGACCACTCCAGTGACGGCTCCCATTGCAAATGAACCACTGAAGATTCCCAAAAAGACGCCAACTGACTTGAAAAAGGCAGAGGCGTCGAATGTGTGTGTGTTGGCTCCGGCAGGTTGATATGCCACAATAGACCTGAGTTCAATAAAACAAATAGTGTGTCAAAACATTTTGCTGGCAATAAAGTTGAATTCTAATACGAACATATAATCTCACACACACACACACACACACACACACACACTTATATTTACATACATATAAACATATGCATATAAAAATATATACACAATTTATATATTTTTCCACACACACACATGGTATAGAAATGGTTGAAAGCATGTAAATAACCCATCAAATGTATATCACCACTATTATGTACTAATATATTGTATTTTTAGCTCTTTAAAGTACATATTATTTCAAATGTATATATTTTGCAAAAAAAACCATGTGCAAAATAAGATAACCATGGAATTTGGTTCAAATTTCAACTGTGAAATTTCTCCTCTGGTTTTATTTGTACATATTTTTATACCGTCCATAACATGTACATTTGTGCACTGTAAATGTCTTTTGCTTGTTTTGCCGGATATACTACTATCTTAATTTCACAGTACATCTATACGGTACATGTAGAAGCTTCATTGTATATGCGCACAGTGACAATAAAGGCTTTCTAATTCACCTTCTAGATTTTTAATTTGATCCAATTTCTTGAGAATACCCACAAGAGGGAGCCAGAGTCTCTTTATTAAATTTGAAAAAAGTACCATGTGTACTGTTCACTGCACGTCTAAACTCTTAAATACACACTCAATTTAAAAATTTAAAGAGAATTCAAGCCTATTGCACCAGATGAGCATCACTTACGATGAAAGGACTATAGAGACGGCGTCATTCATGACACTCTCTCCGAACAGCAGCGCATACAGGTCACCGTCAGCATGGAGCTCATTGAAGATCGCAAGCACGGTCACTGAGATACACACAAAACACCACAGACAGCACTTTAATTCACTCCGATTACTGTCACATGACTGAAAGACAAGGAACCACGATAGAGGAAGAGAAACGTGATGTACCAGGATCAGTGGCAGAAATGATTGCACCAAAAAAAAGGCAGTCGGTGTAGTAGAACTTGTCGGTCAGCTGACCCAGAACCTGCATTAGTTTCACCACACCATACATGAGGTTTCTGAAATCAAAATCCACGAGAGTTGTGTTTTAGAAAGTTCTCTTTCTATCTCTGGCACAATGTATGTTAATCCGCAAATGCATCTTATCAGTTGTACAATATGCATTTGTCATCAATGCACAAAGAATACAGACTTATACTTGTATATGTAAATCACAGTCATATTTCATTGTTTTAGACTGTTGCAAAGCCTAAAAAATAGGTTTATAAAATGTGTTACTTTAAACACATTAGAGATAAAATACTGCTAAATCAAATAAAGTCTGATTCATATGATTTTGCAGTTTTTTTAAATAATATCCAGGGACTTACCCAATCACAAAACAGGAAATGGCAGTGCCCAGGAAAGCGTAGGTTATGATAGAACCCAGGTTCCTGAAAAAATGTCTCTGGGAAAAGAAGAACAGCCAAGTACAGTTCAGCACAACGTAACACAAAGCTGTGATGGCTTTGCATAACAGCAAATTATAAATATTACCACTTCTGTATTCTTGATTTGACAATAAAATTAGGGTTTAAAGAATTTGCTTGGAATAAATCACTACAATATTCAGCCTAACATTATAAAACGCAGTTCTGTCAGAATAATTTTGTGTGAAAAATATAAATAATTGTGTAAAATATTCTGCAGTACTGTATTCCAGCTAGTCAATACTTGTTGGGATGGCAAATGCTAAAGCTTTGCAGTTGATTACAGTAAATGAAAGTGTTAAAAAAGAAAATAAAAAACTAGTACTGTACAGTCTGTATACATGTTCTTTTACTACTTATTGACTCTAAACGATAGTCTATATATATATTTATGTTTTGTAAAATATTAGGATTTAACAGCATTTCAATAACATTTTTTTTTTTTTAAATGAATGTGCAGTACTTTTCCATAAGAGTTTTAATTACGGTTCGGTCAATTGTGTCACTTTTATGCAATATGTGGTATTTTTCTATTTATTTATGTACTTAACTTTCAAAAAACATGTGCTTGTCCCAGTGACCAGGAAACAGGTTTTTTGAGCAACTTTTCTTGTTTTTTTTGTTTGTTTTTATGCATTGATATTTTATCTGCTCTGTGGCCTTGGCAAGGCACAAAAAAAGAGGAAACAATGTAACTTTCGCTCTATTCACAGTTAGAAACGAGTCTTCTAATTTCCTGAGGCTCTTTCTGCAAACGCAGCACAATCCGAAACGACACTTATGTTCGGAATCCAAAGCATGAAGTTCAAAGAACATGTGTTAAAATCCTGCAATAAACATGACAAACTTCATGCAGCTGTTAAGTGAGTGTTATAGTTTGGGGTTGGACGCTTTAACATTAATTTTAAATAATTGTTTTTTTATATATATTTAAATATTTAAACGTGTATAAAAATATATATTTAAATATTTAAACTTTTATAAAAACATATTTACACCTGTGTTACTTTTAAAAAACGGTAACATATGAATAACATATTAAAACCATGAGAAATTCTTCTAAATACATTTAATTCATAGAAAATGTACATAGAACAAGTATTATATTAAATAACTGTATTAATGATAAGTTATTTAAATGCATTTGCACTCATATTCAAATGTTATATTAAAATAATAAAATTAAGTGAGAATCGAAAATATGTAACACTTCATTAAATCCCTTTAAGGGCTTTAAAAAAGAAGACTTGTTTGGAGGTACAAAAATCTGAAAATAAAAAATAAATCCTTGAGAAATCTTAGCAAATGTGTACCTTTTTGAGGCTGTAACCGGCATGGAATATGATGGGAGGAAGCAAAATGTTGAAGAACACCTCTGGGTCAAAGGTCAGCTGCAAGCATATAGAAATAATTGTATAAATAAACTAGCCTAAGAATTACAGTACATGATACGTTAATCAAATATAGTTACACATTTCTTAATTTTTTAGGTAAATATAGGATAATGAAATTTTCAAATCTTTTTTTGTAATGGTAAAACTGTTGTGTAAAATTTTTCGGAACGTAACTTCAGTGAAAAACGTTGGTCTACTCCATGTGTGTGTGTGTGTGTGTGTGTGTGTGTGTGTGTGTGTGTGTGTGTGTGTGTGTGTGTGTGTGTGGTGTGTTGTTTGTGTGTGTGTGTGTGTGTGTGTGTGTGTGTGTGTGCATGCGTGAAACAAAACTTTTAGATTGATCATGAAACTGCACACACAAACAGAAGCTGACAAACCTTGCGTAACATGTCATTCTGCTCCACGTTGTGAATTTCTCTGAGGTTGATCTCCCCTTTAAGTGTGTACTCGAAAAATTTGCCGCTGACATTGAGGAGCACCGTGCTGACAGGACCCTCTTTCAGGGTACAGGTCGGAGGGGTTTTATTATGATAGCTGGTGGAGGGGATGCCATACCGCAAAATAACACCCACCAACAGACCTAAACACAAAACAAAGTGCAAGATCAAACACTGGCCTACGTATAATGATGATAATCACATAGGTTATCAATTATCTGCCCACCTTGCAGTCTTAATTTATGTATTATATATTGTATATATGTATACAGTAAATATGTATTTTTTTCTGTGCGGTGACCTTGACGATCCCACAAGGCGTCATAAACACATGATGTATATGTAAATAAATAAGTAAATTAACATGTGTACATGAAGCAATTAAATGTAGGTAAAAGATATATGAAGATTATTTTCACACCACTGGGGTAAGTTATAATTCACAAGCTATGGCAAAAAAAACTGTACATCCCGATAAACCTAATGAACACAGACCATTTAAACATTGTCATATTATTTTGCCATATTTTAACAACAAACTAGTCATTGAACAATAAACCAGAACTATAGAAAAATATTGCTGCTGTATTTATATTTCATTGCGCTTTTTGTAAAGGATACTTTTGTGATGGGCATCATGTTAAATATACAATTTAATAAAACAAAAAACCTGCTCAGGCTACTACCAAGATCAAAATACTTTTGGGAAAAAATACTTTTCTCTTCAAGACATCAATTTTGATGTCCATCTAATCCCTAGAGCTGCTAAGAATAACCCTGGCCATTAAACGTAACATACACACGGAAGCGTTTCACAACTGAAGGAAAGACCCAGACATGCTCCGTGCAGCTTGGCTTAAATGAGCATGTGCGGGCCATTGCTAATTGGGTTAGAGTCACATTTAGCAAAGACAATGAGTGACCTCGGCTATCTCCTGTCCAATCAGAGCACAGTTCCTGCGGCTTAGTGTTTTTCTTCTGCGGCACTGGTGAGCAAGTTCCAGAACACCAAAGTCCAGAACAATTACACCACTTCTACAGTGTTCTACAGAGACGTTTGTGCTAAAGAGCAGAAAGCCCCTGAGTTTCTAGTCCACACATACACCACTTTTTTGATTTCGGTGTCTTTTTAGAGGAGAGAAACAATATGAATTAGATTCAACTACAGCTTTATCAAACAAGGCTGTAATAAAATCAAATGTGGTCTTGCTAAGAAAACCTGAAGTTAATTCACTGGTTGACTGTAATGCTTTGGATAAAAGGCGTCTCTGTGAATAATAAATGTATGTAATTTAAATATTTAATCAAACCCGTTTAGTGAAGTATGATTTGAATACATGTTATGGGTATTGTTCTTTTTGTTAACCAGAAAAAAAATCCTTTATTAAAAGGTGGTCCTCGCCAAAATAGCAGTAAACCTCAGTCATGTTAAACCAATAAAACCTGATTTTTTGTAATTTAATTACATTTCATGTAATTAAATCAAGTTAAATCATATAACAGATCATTAAAAATAAACATTTTTCTATTTCATCTTTTCCCAATCAGCTTTGAATCTGGTTGGAACAAGGAGCATTAAAGGAGCTTAAAAAAACTGAAGACTTAAACTTAAATAGAGTGATTTACATTAACGTATTGCAATAAATTCTGCATAGTTTTTGTCTTCCACACATGAAACATGTTCTCTCAAGCTTGAAGTAAATGATTCATTGTTGAAATCACATACCATTTTTCATTAACTTCATTACTTGTTTCACATTGTTAATTTCACAACAATTAATTGGTTGTTTCAATTGCCCACTCCCTTTTATGCATAGCATTTTAATGTATTGGATTGTTGGTAAATAAGTATAAAAGAGGATATATGGTGTGTTGTTCTGCTAGTTCAAAGCTTGTTGCCAATGGATTTACATTTTTGTAATTTTTGTCCTGACAAAGTTCCACATGAAGTTAATAATTGTCACGTTTTCTATTAGCGGTGGAGACTGCAAACGCACAGTTAACTAGCACAGGTACTGTGCAAATATACAAAGACTGAAAATATACAAAAACACAAAATACAAAAATGTGGAGTTTATACTGTTTTTACATTTTTCCTCTTATCTTGCTGTGCTTGTCCTAGACATTATCAAATTTGCAATTGCTAAAAAAATGTCAATACTATCTCATCTACTTTATTCGAGCTCACATATTAGAGCCTACAACAACAAGTTATTTTAGCTCAATAGTAAATGACACCATAAAATCTACTAAAAAAAAAAACAAATTGAAAAGTAAACCGGAATTAAACATAATGAACTCAAACGGAAGGATGTTTGAGGGAAACATGTTGCCATCTTAAGCGGCGTGTCACTGTACCAAGATCAGTTTCTACGGTAACTTGCGAAATGTCAACATGACGTACATCAATCCGAACAGTCCACTCGCAAAGCCAGTGAAAGGCAATTCAACAGAATGTCGTTATTAAAGGAAAAAAACATGATTAGAGTTGCAAAGATTAGTGTTAGCACTGGTTCGAGCTACAAGGCTACACAGGCTCATTCATACGAGGCCAAAGAGAAGCTAAGGTTCATGATGGCTGGATCTCCAACCAAACGTTTCTTCCACATAACATGCACATCACGCGCTAAAATAACGCAAACACGCCGCTACTTACTTCACGACGGCATTTATATTACATAAGACACACTGGAGATTGCAAAATAAATCAATTTGCGAACCAACCGCGGCGTGTTTATCTCTTACCGTATATCATAGCCAGTCCGGTTTCGTGGAGGAAACGCACTCTTCTGTGTTTGAAAAGCCATATTGTGAGAATCGTGAGTGTTAGGAGCAAAATAAACGTGAGTAAATTCACGCTGTCCTGTCTGTGACTTTCCTCTGCCTCTTTCTCTGTAGCAAGTTCCTCTATTCCTCCGTCATCTGCCTCTGTCCGGCTCCAGTGGATTATCGTGAACATTAAAACAGGAAACAGTGAGCGGTGTCTGAATAAACGCGATATCCATGGATGTGGTTCTGTTGCCGCCTCCATGGTGCAGGATGCTGGCGGCGGAATCCCTCTCGTCTCACACGCTCTCACGGGCACGCGCACGCACACGCACGCGCACGCACACTGCCTCAGCCTCAGCTGCGTCAGGTAGTCGGAGGCAATCACGAGCAAACCGCGGCTCGAGCTCTTAAAGGTACACGCACACTCAAACAAACTCGATTAGAGTCTATTGGAGCGAGGAAACCATACATTTGCCAACAATGTCTTCAACCTCAAAGCCCACATTTTTTTGGGATTACTTTAAAGCCTTGATGTTTCTTCAAGTTTGACCTAGTGGCGTTGGGAGTAACGTGTTACAAAAGTAATGTATTGCTTTTTGGAGTTGGGAGTTGAACCTGCCTGGTCAGGTGATATGGAGGACCAAAACCGGTGAAGTGAGTGGGATTGTCAATAAAGCCAGCAGGATCATATCCAAATTGCATTAAACCATCTGGTGAAGTTACACACACATGCAGTGAAGTGAACACACACAAACCCGGAGCAGTGGGCAGCCGGAAGCCCGGTGGTGTTGAGGTCATTGTCTTGCCCAAAGACATTCATTTACCAAGTGGCCATATACAGTTTGTATTGACTTACCTAACTTTCAGTTTATACATTTTTAAAGGTAGCTTAAAAGAACTGTAAAACTATGGATAGACTAGTCATAGTAATAATTTCATAGTAATAAAGTCAAAGTAAATAATTTAATTGCTTTTCTTATTTTTCTCTTGAACAATATTATTAAAACAGAATTACTCAAAGCAAAACTCTCAATTTCTCCAAGGTCTGTTGGAATAAACAGGAATTTCCTTTTAGCTGTTCAGCATGTTCTTTTACGTTTCCTGTACAGATAAAATGGAAAGTTAGTTGTGAGCTGAAGTATTGCAACTGAACTTCCAAGTGGTGAAAAGCAGGATTAAGAAGATCAATCAGAAGCCACATTTTTATTTATTTATATAGCACTTTAATTAAACAGAGTACAGACAATACATTTAACTGATGATAACATAATAAATGTGCATTGTGTCATACAACTTTGGTACAGTATTAATTTGATGATGTGCTGGCACACCAAATTTTGGCCTGGTTTTCATTATGGTTGCACGTTTCAAAATGTATGTGTAATGTATTTTTTATGTGTAATGTATTTTGACTGTTTCTTTCGTGTGTGTGTGTGTGTGTGTGTGTGTGTGTGTGTGTGTGTATGTGTGTGTGTGTGTGTGCTTCAGTATGCTTCAGTGTTAATTCTGATCCCGACATTTAAATCTGTTGCGATCTTGACTTGGTTGTGAAAAATGCCAAACTTTAGAGTAATTGAGTACTACTTCAGTGCAAGGCCTAGTTCGGTATGGAGTCTGCCCTTCACGGACTGTTTGGGTTTCAGCTTAGTGCTTAATTTTCACCTCACAATTTAAAACAAACATAGAGTGAGAAAGAAAAGAATTCTGATAGGAAAGATAATATGTAGACGACTGGAAGAAGAGGAAATTCTAAAAGTACCATTGTACAGCTCTGGCTATCTGTGTAAGTATAATAAACCTTAACAAATAATAAAATGCATTTTGCAAAAGCTTTGCAATCCTGACACCATTGGAAATTAATTATTTTTCGTTTTTTTGTGTTATTTATCCATTTGTACACAGTTGTGGTCCAGTGGTAGGGGACATGGACTTGTGTCTCAAAGGTTGCAGGTCCGAATCACCTACAACTGGTTCTGCAAGTAAGTGTCCTTGGGCAAGACACTGAACCCCACTGCTCTGGGTTTGTGTGTGTTCACTTCACTGTGTGTATGTGCACTTTCACGGATGGGTTAAATGCAGAGCACAAATTCAGTATGGTCTCTATTGGCCATATTGCCATCACCTCACTTTCCTTCCTTTCTCCTCTCTTCGCTTATTTTAAATTTACTCTACCAATTACTTTAAAAACCTAAAACTTATGGCTAAATTGAACAAAACGTCCCAAAAGTCTTTACTTTTGTAGTGCTCTTTCCTTTTTTGGTGTGCAATTTATTTACATTTTTTTCTCTATTGATTAGATGGTTTTTGTTCGTTTTGTGTGCTTTTTTGTCATATGCTATTGTTCTGTTAGGTAAGTTGAAGATGTTTTATCCAATTACGCTGGCAATAATAAAAGATAAATAAAAAAACGAATAAAAAAAATAAAGCACCCAGCTCCAGCCCCGCCCCCTTGAAGATTTTCCGTACGCATCTTGGCTTTGATTCGCTGCTACCTGGTAACTCGTCCCGCGGACTGATTGGCTGCAGCGCAGGTCAAGGAAACTGGAGGCGCTCGCGCAGGTTGCGTTGCGTGTTTGATTTAGTTTGCGACGGATCCGCCGAGAATATTTCTACAGAAACGCGCGTCAGTTCGGGTGTACGGGCCGCGCCGACACACCGCCTGTTAGTGTTTATAAATGGGGTGTTTCTTTTCAAAAAAGTCCAGGAGAAAATCTCCTAAAAGCGATGCCGCTTCGCCCGCTGGGGACGAAAGCGCCACGGGCAATGACCTCCCCGAAATCAACAACAGTGCGCTGGGGAATAATAGCAGCCAGGAGCCTCCGAAGCAGTACAGTTGGGATAAGCGAGCAAAGGTGGGCATGTTTCTGTTCAAACCACGGATTCGACGCATTGACGCATACATGGGCTGCTTGTTGGTTTCATATTTTGGTTTTAAGTTAAGCCAGTCGCTCGCTTAGGACTCGAACCTACACGGCTAATGTCGCGAGCGAACCTAATGCCGAGACTTAAGTAGTTGGTTCGTTTCTAGCTGAAGGGTTTGGTCTTCAAGTGTTTTGACTGAGCATTTGCTTAAACCGTGTTCTGGCGTTACGTTGAATTTTACACCAGACTTATTATCGGATTAAAGTAAGAGCACGTAACTCGTTTGCCTGCCGTAAGGGCAGAGACCTCGCGCTGCTGGATTAGCACATACGTGGTGTCGCCATCAAAATGTATGACACCATATGAGAGAGAGAGAGAGAGAGAGAGAGAGAGAGAGAGAGAGAGAGAGAGAGAGAGAGAGAGAGAGAGAGAGTTGGGAGTGGGGAGTTGTCTGCACCACAATCCCTCCCCCACCGGAAGTGTGTGTGTGTGAGAGAGAGACTTCTCTTATCTTAAAATACACAACGTCAGAAATGTGACAAAAATGTAAAACGATGGTAGAATAACAGTGCAAAGGGTCACTGATGATCTAGTGATGGGAAAAGCTTGTTGGTAATTGAAAAGTGACTTGATTTGGTGTACACAGAGTGCCAATTAATATTTTTTTAATATATGAGGTTAAGCTAAATAATAGTAATATTAATAATCAAGATCAACACATTGAGGGAAAGGATATTTAGACTAGTCTGCAGGAAAACCATGTATTTTTATTGTTCGTAGTCATCAGTTATGACTTATGAATGTGTTGTTTAAAAGGATTTTGTGACTGTGTGAGACAATGGTCAAAATATAAGAAAATATAGTCACAATCTTTCGAATTACACATTAATTAAATTATATTTAGTGTGCATTAAAGCCAAGCTTTTATTGTTAGTAATTTGCAAATATGACTTATTAATATAATTGCTTGGAAACATGAGATAATGGTCAAACTAATTTTCAAAAGTTCAAGATCTTACAAAAAAATCAGGATATTGAACACTGACTATAAATAGATGAAGATGGATCGATCGATATTAGACTTTTTTTCTTATTCCAATTGCGAAGATTTTTATGAGTCTTGAGGAGAAAAATTACTAAAAATACTAATTCATATCAATGAACGAGTGGTAACTTGTTTGCTTTTTTGTGCAGGTTGATCCTAAAGACTTCATGCTGACAGGCCTCAAGAATGAAACGGTGGGCAGGTTGCCAGGGAAACTCAATGGCCAGCAGTTTGTCATTCAGGATTGTGAGAACTGTAGTATCTACGTGTTTGACCATTCAGCAACCATCACCATTGACGACTGTGTGAACTGCCGAGTTGTGTTGGGGCCAGTGAAAGGCAGCGTGTTCTTCAGAGACTGCAAGGATATAAAATGTGTGGTGGCCTGCCAGCAGTTCCGAACCAGAGACTGCAAGAAGATGGACGTGTTTTTGTGCTGTGCAACCCAACCCATCATCGAGTCTTCAACGGGCATGAAGTTTGGCTGCTACCAATATTACTATCCAGAGCTGGCTTTCCACTTTAAAGATGCCGGACTCAGCATCTTTAACAATAACTGGAGCAATGTTCATGACTTCACGCCAGTGTCTGGAGAGACCAACTGGAGTCTCTTACCAGAAGATGCTGTGGTCCAAGAGTACTTGCCTCTGCCTGATCCAGAATCAGAGTTCAAATCAGTAAGAATCTCTTCTGAAGCAAGTCGGAGCATAATTCCCCTGACTAAAGGAGGACGACGCAAGGAGAGCGAAGAGTCCTGTCTGTTTGTCTTTTTCTCTGGAGATTACACCACGGCCAATGCCCGGAAGCTCATTGATGAGGTTAGTGCCATGTTATGTCCTGTCTGTGCGTTTACATTCAAGTTTTCCAGTTATAGATCATCCCAAGCTGCTGTGTGAAGTCATTGTTGTTTTAAGACATTTGACTAGGACTATTGAGCAAGCAACATACACAATGCTGGATAGGACATCAAAACTTTCTAAAAAGTTTAGAAATTAAGAAGAGAGATAAAATGTGTGTTCTATGTCGAATGTTTCACACAAATCACCTTACACTGAGTCATTTTCCCAATTCGGCATTTTTGTAGACGAGCGTGTTGGTGTCACCAGTTCCAGCATGATTGCATAATTTCCATGCTGGTTTCAGAAATAAAATGACACATTATATAATGTATTACAAAAGCTCATGCGTTTGGTTTTTTGGTTAGAAAATTGTTTTAGGAAATGGGTTGAAGTTTACGCTGATGTGTTGATGTCGATGATATAGTCTGACAAGTTTGAGTGTTTTGGGATCTACAGAGACTCGCAAGTTCAAGTTTTATGTACCAACATTTATTTGTCATGTCATGTATGAGCAAAGCAGCAGGATGGGATGTTTTTTTATTGTATTGTGAAGTTAAACGTGCATTTCTTAAATCTCAAATACATATTTATATTTAACATTTACATTTTACAATGTAGGTTTTTTTTTTATTATTACTTGGTTGGCACTTTACCCAAAAAAATATGCGTAAAACCATTTACGCATTAAATGTGATGTGTTTATCATGGTAAAAGCTAGTCATTTTTGAATTATTCTATACATACATACTTTTGAAATTTAATGGGAAGCTCTTCAAACTCGGAAAAATGTTTTTGATTGCATTTATAAAGGACCCATAAAATATATTTAATAATACACTTCTACAAATGAGCCTTTTTACAAACCATTACATACTCAAAACTGATATAACGTATCTTTTAAAAATCCATATACAAAAGACATTTTGTGAGCTTTTTATCAGTACATTGTGTATAATTTTTCTTTGTCCACAGGCAACCACCAAAGGCTTTGTCCTCATTCAGACCAAAGAGGTTTCCATGCGAGCAGAGGATGTCAACCGAGTGTTCCGGAACAATGCAGAGAGCCTAATCGAGTGGATCACCAAAGGTACGGAATGCCTTATTCTCGTTATCACTTGTCTTTTGATATATCTTTCAATGGTCTGCAGGTCCAGTGGTGGCTCTTGAGTTAAATGGAGACGGTGTGGTTGAGGCGTGCCGATCCATTGCAGAAGAGGTGTTCAGTGGAACTAAGGTACACGACAGGAAGCTTATAACAATAAAGGTCGTGTTATAGAAGTGCGTTAATTGTCGCCTTCTGCTTTTCTTTTTAACACAGGTATTTGTTTCGGAGAGCAAAAACACATCATCACATGATGTTGACAACTTTTTCAACTTTGCTGACATGCAAATGGGACTGTGAAACAGAGTTCAGAATAGTTCGGATAGTTTTGAGCATCGTTGAATGGAGTTAGTACTTGACTGGATTTAGTATTTGCATCAAATAGATCATCATGCCTGTTTTTTTAACTTAGTGGCATTCCAACCACTTATTTCTGCAAGACAACTTTGCTCACTGATCTGACAATTTGACACTTTCTAGCTGTAGTTTCAGTGTTCTGCAGACATTGCTCGCTTGAGTCTGCTAGTTGTTGTGGCTCGAATCAAAAAGGCAAGTGCCTTTAGAAAGTGAACTAACTTGTTAAACTGGAGTTTTAGTCTTATTCTGTCTGTGGCATTTTTATCAGTCATGCTGTACACCATTTCGAATGCATATTTATTTGTTTTTTATGTGTAGATTTTTTTTACTTGTGATCATAATTAGATTTTTGCTTGTATTCTTGATACTACGTCATTCTGTAAATCAATAGATTTTATGTTTGTTAGATATTAGTTGAACTGTTTGAATAGTTGTCATTTATCGGAAAACGTTGTGCTAAATTAGGTTTATATCTAAAGGATATATTTATATATAGAGCCATGTTTTTTTCAGTATTGTTTGTCAATTTGCCAGACTTTGTATGTTTTTTGTCACACTGCTGAGAAAAGAATGTCGAGTTAATCAAAGTGATTTGAATGTACTTTTGAAATCAGTGTCTCTTTCACACTCCTCTATTTTTGTAGGGACCTTTCTGTAAGCACCTTTCCTGTGACCAAAAGCTATTTTATTTGTACATTTTGGCTAATTCAAATGTACACATTTTTGCTGATTCCTGTTTGTACAGTGCAGTTTTATAGAGTTGAATACAATCATTTTGGAAGAAAATTGTCTCGACTTTCATTTTCTCCACTGCAAATAGAAACCAGATTTTTTTTAAACTGCTACTTGTTAAAAAAACTAAAATCAAAAGGTTAAATTAGCATATGTTACATCCTGCAAGTTTATTTTTGTTGCTCACCCAACGAGTTTTACTAAAGCATTTTACAAGTATGCATTTAATAATAAAACAAAACTGGAGCAGAAATATACCATAATACGTACACACAATTTATCCTGTTTAATCGTATAGTGAACACTAGGGGGCATATTACTTCTCCCGAATGAAAATACGTATGCTAAACAGCGGCGGCGCTGTGTAGCACAAACTCGGCGGAGTTTAGGACCCGGCGGCCGGCTAGTACAATAGAACTGTTGTGTCGTGGGGAGAGGGTTATTGGTGCTTTTTGGATATTGACAGTTGGACTCGCACAAAATTAATACAAAAATACGCAATTGTCCATCATCGGTGGCCGGCTGACTGAAAACTCGCCCGGTGGAGCCAACCGCTTCCTGAGATCGCCCCGAAACCCTGGATTTGTGGCTGTGAGGTAAGGGAGCAGCGCGAACAATACTGCCCGTATCTTCTCACTGGGCTCAGTGTGCCACTTACCAAGCAGCGGGGCCTGCGGCTCTTTACAATTCCTCCAGCAGATCGGATATATGGTCATAATAGGTCACCGCCACTACAAAAGCTGTATCCGTATGCTCCAAATGATTCCAGCAAACTCGCGATCCGACACTAAAACGCCTCGTGTAAACATCATCGGAAGAGTGCGGACTGGCAGCGGCTGGAGCTTTCCTCACAGGGCGGCGCGAGTTTGGCGCCAAGGCCGTTAAAATTGTCGCGCGTGGAGCAATGGAGGACAACGCCACCTAATTCCCACACACAGACCTCCGCTACTACTTAAAGGAACCTTCTGAATGAAATCAGCCGTACTATCGATTTCACGATCGACTCGCGTGGAGCTAGTTCAATCACGCCAGAACACCCGAGTAGGTTTGTTTTTTAAACATTTCATCCTGTTGCGTCATGTCGTTTTATTTCCGCGGGATGGGATTTTGCGTGGCGGACGAGTGTGTACATCTTTCGCTTTTGTCTCTGGCTTTTGTTGTAATCATGTAAGTTCAGGAAAAACTGCCGTGCTTAACGGTGCACAATATTTGCCGTTAGCAAACTGCACGGCCGTTACACGTGACTGCAGACGTGTCGCGCACGTCTCGATTGAGCGACTGCGAAACTTGTAATTACGCGGGACTTATCGCGTAAAATGTATCGAAATTCTCGCGCAAGTTCGGAGCGGAAGTAGAGTTTGTTGGAATGCGGGATTGCCCGCGCGCTTCCGTTTCCTCCCACTGCTTCCCGCGAAAACCGGACTCCGTTTAAACACCAAACATCATCTCTGTGTCTTGGTTTAGATTCACGAGGGTCGGTGAAAAGGCTGAACATGTTGTGATATGTTTGTGTAGGGTTTGTAGTGCATTCTAGAAGGTCAAAGGTCAACCAGTGTGAGGCGGTGAAGGACCAAACCGCTTTACTATGCTGTCTAATCACCACAGAACATCTCGTTGCAGTGATGGTGAAGATCTAGATAACACCCCGACTTGGTTAAGACCGCTGGTTTAACTAGACTAGTGTGGGGACGTACGGTTAAAAGGGATCTTAGTGATTGTGGCAGTTGTACTTATTGCGTCACCTAAGCATGTTTTATGTATTGAGTGGTATTTAGACACACTAGACTCTTGCACAAGTTGCACTAAGAAAATTAAATAAAAAAAAGTTTTTAAACACCTTTTTTATTACATTAGCACACATTAAATTGAACTCAAACATCAAAGTTTTATTTGTTTGAAGTTTGACTCTTGTGCTACTGAGGGAAATGCGTGAAGGTAAAATATTCAGTCATCAGGTCATTTTCAAAATGTATATATTATACATTTTTGTGCTGTTATTAGTATTACTCAATTTGTTGCCAATCCTTAATTCTGTGAAACTGACATTACGGCCTACACAAAACATTGTGTGTGTGTGTGTTCACTTAGCACCAACTTTATTCCAAAGCAACATAACACTAAATTTTCTCTCTTTCCCAGGGAATCAATCCCATGATCTACGGGCATTTTACTGATAAAAAATAGTATCCTATTGTCACCCCCACTTCCCAAAAA
>CM051495.1:25223513-25261670 GCA_028031935.1 Paedocypris micromegethes | reverse complement strand
GGGGGGGGTCCTTCAACTGTGCAACCGTGATTATTTTTAGCCAAATATATACTCACATTTGATATCATATAAAATATATTCGTATTTTGCTGCTATTTATCAGTCCTCAAGGCTTTGGCTGAAACAGTAAGTGGGTTGAGTGTGAGTGGTGAGGTGGGCTGTGGGGGGCTGTTTCAGCGGGGCATTGTGCCTAATCGCTGCAGTAGAAGTGGGGGTTGGTTTTAGTGGCACATCATCCCGTTCTCCCATTTTGTAGCGAAAGACCCTTCTTGTGGCTCCAAGCGAAGTGGGTTTTGCTTTTGATTTTTTGTTTCCGTGGCCAGGACAGCTGTAGACGACAAGCCCTTGATGCGGCTCTGAAATGGCTCCAAACCTCTACAAATGCAAGGCTGCAATCCATCTTGAACGATGATTCCATCTCTGCTCTGTTATTTAGAAAATCTACATTGGGAGGCTGATACTAAAAGGCCAAGCTTGACCGAGTAGTTAAGAAATGTAACTGAGGAAAGTACTGTACTTGAGACTTTTTATTTTGTTCCAAAAATCTTCCATAAACAAAATCTTCTTGCCGAAAATACGTTTTCATGACGTGTTTCCCGCATTAAAAATCAACACGCAATAGGATAATTGAAACATTCTTAGTACTTAGTTTTTAGTTTACTTATGTTGATGTTTGAATGTAGTAATGCTTATTCCCCTCACAAGCCCCCCGGGCGCCGCACTGTGTGGCTGCCCACTGCTCCGAGTTCGTGTCGGATGGGTTAAATGCAGAGAAAAAATTTCCCCACTGAGGGACTAATAAAGGTTGAATTATTATTATTATTATTACAAGTACACACAATTGTGGAAAAAATATTTCAAAATAAGACATTCAAATCATAGATCAAACCCAGCTTTCTGACCCAAATGTTTGATTGAGAAATAAAAAAATAAAACATTTTACCTGTAAAAAAAAAAAGTAATGGTTGTCAGAATGAAGAAAATGTAATCAAGCTGTGAGGTTGAAGTTGAACGCATGATAACGTAAAGAGCAAATTCTGTATTTTTCCAGAGACACAGCATGATTAATTGACAATGACTCTAAAATCTAAACTGCAAAAATAATCAGGGAAAGTTTAAATACCTTTAAATACACAGACTCTAAAACCAACCTCACAAAAGCCTAAATCTAACTGAAGCAAGTCTTTAGTGTAAAATCTGAAATTTTATGAGGTATATTAAAGTGTTATAAATCAAAATAGTTCAAATGTGCTGTAAATCAGTTCTACTGTACTTTTTCTGGAAAACTTACATTTACTTAACTCGTAACGCAAATATAATACCAGTTAAGAAAAAGTGTAAAGTTTTATTAAAATGCTTTTGTCACAGGTTTTAAAAACATATGTTTTATTTAGGTGGATTGGGAATTTAGTTTTGCCTACAACATTGCAACTTTACAAATGAATCCATTCAACTTTGGATAAAGTTGTATCCAACTCAGAATTCCGTTCCTGAAGAAGATTGCAGATGAATCATCAGCAGTGGTTGACCAATAGCAGGGCTAGACAGTGTTTTCTGTTGCTATGGATACATAGTTTGGAACTGGTGGTTTCTGGTATACCTCATTTAGCAGATTCTTAACTGTTTGACGTAAGAACCCACATCTCACCTTGTTCAGACTCATCTGCTCGATCAACATTTCATAGTCCTACCTTGTTTATACCACACAAAAAGGAAAGTTGTGTTTTTTTGACAACACAAGTAAAAGACATCGAGTCTCGGTTCGTTTTCTTCTGTGTTTTACTTCCACAATTTTTTTTCTCTTTATGATTTGTGCTAAATCATTATTAGAACATTACAATACGTATGTAGTGCAGCCAAAATATACATTGTAGTTCACAATATTTTTGTAACCACATGGTATGTTGTCACACATGGCGGAGGTTTTGTTGCTACGTTTAGGAATTTTTCCACAATCATTCTTAAAAAGCCATTCAAGAACGAAAATATGAAATGAGAGAAACCGCCCAAGTAGTAGAGATGGGAATAGTAATCTCACACAACACACACTGATTTTGGACTAAAAACAGTGGGTCGAAATTATGGATATTAAGAAAATGGTAGTTTATTAAGAAATAGTAAATTGCAGTAAATAGCAAAAAATGTAAAAGAAAAGTATTTTTAAATGAACAGAAATTACGTTAATTTGGCATTTGACAATTTTAAATGCCTCTGAAAAACGTGTTTTCTGACAGCCGTTTATACTTTTCTGCTAGTATAATATTATTTTAATATTAAAGTTTTTAATTTCACTGTTAATACAGTAGCATTCACATAGCATTTGAGTATCATTTGACCAATAGCACCTAGTATGTGGCCCAAAAAAATGGTGGATGATCTGGTCATGTGCTTTATCACACGACTACACTTTTAATCGTTTGAAATGGGACTTCATTATGATTTAACAAGAGCACTAAGGGATTTGGAGGTTTGTTGCTTTTGCCATTATTTTAGACGTGTAAAACAGTCTCTGGGCAATTCTAAATATTTCCAACTGTGCCTTGTGCGATTTTCTTTATTTGGGCTTTATTGTTGTCCATGTCGATCTGATCCGAAGGGGTCTGGATTCGGTCTGGAGTGAATGCTTTCTGAAGGCAATGAAAGAATATTTTCTCCTGCACGAATACTTGGATATGCGTCGACTGAACCAGGTTAATATTTATTTAAGGAGGCCTCTCGCTCAGGTATTGGAGAATAATAAATCACGGTACAGTTGCTGTGCTTGGCTCGCCATCTTGTGCCCTTCACATTCTGCTACTTGCTTTATTAAAATGTATAAATTGTTCTTTATCTATTATTCTCTCGTATTCAAATGTTTATTTGTTTGGTGTATTTTTTCCAGGAATGACTATTCCACAGAAGCACGGTGAACAAATACAGTAGTATGTGCAGTGAATTTATGGTAAGTGCCTTACTTTGTACAAATATCAACTAATTGTTTTGTTTCAATAAATCGTTAACAATTTTGTATATTGCTTGTAAATTGTTCTACTGTAAACTTGCATTCATGTTTTTAGATTCACCAAACTTTTTTTTTGCACATTCAAGTTTTTATCTGTTAAATTGTTCACAAAAAATGTATTCAGGAATAATAATCCCGACAACAGCAGCAAAGTTCTGGCGTCTTTAAAGAAGCAGAAGGAACAGCATGTGTAGAAACAGTTTAAACTGAAAGAACATCAGTGGCCAAACTCATTTCGGTGGTGTAATGTCAACTACTTTGTTGTTTATCCCAACTGTTTTTTTTTAATCATTTTGTACTAGTGTACTATTGAAATTCTGCTTTTTATTCCTCAAATGGTTTCCACGTCGACCATTTGTTTACACAGAATATTCTATCTTTTCAACGGAGATTAAAGCACTTTGTGGAACATAGTTTGACTCATAAACCTAGAATTGTCGGTCCCTAGTGGCCATATTGACAAACTCGTTCACTTTTACTTTTCTAATGTGACTGGTTCCAGAACATGAAGGGTAGTTCAGGGAATTACTGGAAACCTTTCTAAATGTATCATCTGAATATTTAAAATATTGTTTTTCTTATTTCAGGATACAGCAGGATGAAACGACTCAGGACTTCAAGTAGCAGTGACAGTTCCGACAATGAAAGTAGGTGGTAGATGGAGTTTTAAAGTCAATCATCAGGATTTTTATAAAATGTGTAAAATTCACACAATTCTTGCATCATTCAGGTCCCTCGACATCTTTTTGTTCCAACAAATATGGAAGCAAATCAGGCACCCCCGCCTCGGCTCAGAAGAAACCAGCAGAGGTGAAGTAGAAGGATTTTGTCTTATTTACTAATGCCAATCTATATTTATGACCAGTATACAGATGTTTAAACCATTGTTTTTATCTCAGGTTTTCAGGAAAGACCTTATCAGTGCCATGAAGATCCCTGATTCTCACCATGTTTCTCCAGAAGACTTTTATCTTCTGGCTGATCAGTGGAAGCAGGAATGGGAGAAAGGTGTTCAGGTCCTTGCCAGTCCAGATACCATCCCTAAGGCCTGTGTGAGGTTCGTCATGGACCAACAGTAGTCTTATTCCGCTCGTGGAACATGGAATATTAAGAGATTTTTAATGAAGAAATGTGTTTGTGTTTTCTTTGCAGGATAATAACAGAAAAACCAAAAGAGGTTCTTTTCACCAAACCAAGGAAATATATTCAGTGCTGGAGCCAGGACTCGACAGAAACGGGATATGTGAACATCAAGGAGCTTGCAGAGGCCATGTGCAGATACGACCTAGACGACATGGACCTTTTCTGGCTTCAGCAGCTCAATGCAGAACTTGGGCAGATGGGTACGGCTGTGTTCACACTACATTTTTTAAATCTCTTGAGATCGACTGAGAACATGAAAATGTTAGTAATCTCAATAACCATGAGACAACCTCATACGAAATACCTTAGTTAAAGTAATTACGAGTAGACTAAACAGTTTGAATTGTGTTTTGCTGGAGTGCTCACACTTTTTCATCTTTTAAAAAAAAGCCACCCAGCTAATACAAAACAAAAATAAAAATACATTTTAATTAAGTGAAAAACATTTATTATTGTTTAGATAATATACAGTGGTACCCCGACTGTCAGAGTAACGCGTCACTGCAAATTTTGCTATAGGAAACAAGCGTGTCTTTTTCCTACCGCTAGCATACATGGATGAGACAATCTTGACATAAAAGAGTATAAAAGAATCGTTTCATCTCCACACACTTCCAAAAAACATAAACACTTGGTTTCAAAAAGCCAGTTGCTTGCTTCCAAAATATAAAATAAGCTTGTATTCTTCCAGAATGGCGATGTCACACTAAAGGGCAAACTTAACTGCTACGTAACATGTTTTTTTATTGCATTTGTTACTGTTTTATAGATGAATGTAAAATGCGGCTCTTTAACTGAACGAAACGCCTCTGCTCATTTTTTTGGTTGGTCTAGGTGAGAGCCATGTGGATGAGTTGACAATGGAGCGCGTTATTGAAGCTCTGGAGATGCAGTGCCACGACAACATGAACCATGCCATTGAGACGGAGGAAGGCCTGGGAATAGAGTACGATGAAGATGTCATTTGCGACGTTTGCCGATCACCCGACAGTGAGGAAGGAAATGATATGGTCTTCTGCGACAAGTGCAACATCTGTGTGCACCAGGTACAGTAGAATGTCACAGTACGGTTGTGAAATGTAAATGCTATTGTGATTCGCCTCACCATGGAGATAAAACCCTGTGCGTGTGATGTGTTTGCAGGCTTGCTATGGCATTGTTAAAGTGCCAGATGGAAACTGGCTGTGCAGGACCTGTGTGCTTGGCATCAATCCCCAGTGCCTTCTGTGTCCAAAAAGTGGGGGTGCAATGAAGGCCACCAGAGCGGGAACAAAATGGGCTCATGTAAGCTGTGCCCTGTGGATACCAGAGGTAATGCTGTAATACACGCGTTCAATTTATAGAGATCAACTTCTTGTTATTTTCTGTATTTTTTTTGGAGACCGTTGGAGTTTAGTTTCTTTTGTTTGGTGACTGATGGTCAGCACGAAAATGGTAACCCCCATGTGAATATAAATGGCATGAAATAAACCCCTTAAAATACACTACTTCATAAAATCATTTATCTTCAATCATCAATCGAATGTCCAAAATCAATCATCACCAAAATCATCAATTTCTTTTTATTTTTGAATATTCAAATATGTGTTATTCATCAAAATCAATAGGAACAATTCCTAATATATATATATATATATATATATATATATATATATATATATATATATATATGGTCGTTTATCAAATCTCTGTGTAGTTTTGTTTTTATGAAACAAAAAAAATTCTGAATTACAAAATTGAGTGTTTTATTCCTGTTATTTTTTTTATATAGTTGTTGCCCTTTAGTTCTTGATTTATGTAGTAACAATTACATTTTAGATAAAAATATATTTGTAGTTTTTGCCCATTTTTAATAATTATTTACTCATGTTTTCAATAGTTAAGACATTCAAATAAAACATTTGTTTTATTAAGAAGTTCATCCATTAATGTACGATTTTAATTTAAAACGGCGTTTGTTTGGCTGTAGGTGAGCATCGCCTGTCCCGAGAGGATGGAGCCCATCACCAAAGTGTCTCATATTCCGCCGAGTCGCTGGTCACTCATCTGCAGTCTCTGTAAACTCAAGACAGGAGCCTGCATACAGGTAACAACACTGTAGTGCTTCATGCCAATCAACACGGGTCACTTTAACCCGCTGAGGAGGTTTCAACATGGGTCACTTTGAAACCCATGTTTTCAAAGTGAATCACAAAAGAATTGATCAGTTTCTGAATGTTTGTTTTTTTAAACATGGCCTATAATATTTATTTCTTATTACTACAGCTAAAGCAATAAAGACTTAAGTAACAGAAAAAATGAATATACCTGTGTGTATAGTTGATTAGGGGAATACAGAAGGTACTTTTGTAATAAAAAAAATTGTAATTCACATTAAAAGGGTACTTTAAATATTTGTCAATATATATTTGTCAATACAAAATATGAAATATAATTAGTATTTTTAGTATAATAAGTGTTTTTGAAGACAGACAACACCGTACCAGGGAAGTTTATTAATGCTGAGATGTTCTGTTTTTTTTTTTTTTTTTTAAATGCTTCGAATACTTTGGTGTGTCTTGGATTAAGTAACAGATGCTTTTTTCATTTGATTGTGGGAATTTGTCTTTTCTGTGGAAATCACTGATCTGCTTGTTATATATTTAAATCTTGTCACTGATCTGATCCCGGGCGGCACGGTTAAATGTCATTTAACCCTCCTATTATGTTCGGGTCAAATTGACCTGTTTTCAATGTTTAAACATAGTATTCTTTTACTTTGAATCTTCTACTTGGCTTATTTGGTGTAATCATCGTTTAAAAATGTAATGATTCACTTCACATATGTGTAACGCTACATATTATAGTCTGGTCTACAAGATTCTAGTCGGGTCAAATTGACCAGAGTTTAAACAAGCAAAGAAAAACTTTTAAATTGTGTCTTGTAGAATTGTATTTAAGTATTATTTCACTTTGAAACTTCTCCTGCTTGTCTTAGTTAGTGTAATATACATGTAAACAAAAATGGTTCCGTTCAGATATTTGTAACGCCCGCTACATGTTTTTGTTACAAAGATAATGTTCGGGTCAATTTGATGCTTCAGACAAAACACAGCCTGAAAAGAGCTAGAAAGATCAAATACAACTCTAACAATGAGACATAAAACACCACTGTCTCACACTCTCATACACACACATAGCATAGATAATCGCATTTTGATATGATTGTGACCGATTCTTTGTGCATTTTCTCACAAAAGGTTTATTTTTGCAGTGTTCCGTCAAGAACTGCACCATTCCTTTCCACGTCACGTGTGCTTTTGAGCACAGCCTTGAGATGAAAACCATTCTGGATGAGGGTGACGAGGTGAAGTTTAAGTCTTTTTGCTTAAAGCACAGTAAACCCAAAGCAGGAGAACCAGGCCTGAGCCCGGCCCGCCACAAACCTCCAACCGAGACGGAAAAACTTGGCCTGCGGGCGCAGAAGCTTCAAGAGCTGGAGGAAGAGTTTTACTCATTCCCACTTCCCGAGCAAGTGGCCCAAGATCTGGCTCTGCCTCCACACCTCCTGGACTTTCTATTCCAGTACTGGAAGATGAAGAGGAAAAGCAACTTTAACAAGCCCCTGCTGCCCCCTAAAGATGAGGAAGTGGGTCTGCTGCTTCAGCCGCACGAGGACAGCATACACACTCGTATGCGCATGTTCATGCACCTGCGGCAGGACCTGGAGAGGGTGGGTTTTATTCTCTTTATTTCTTTGTTTAATTTTCAAGTATTGATTTTTTTTTTTTAATGCTGAGATTTGTTTGTTTGGTGTTTCTATGTTCAGGTCAGGAACTTATGCTACATGGTGAGTCGAAGAGAGAAGCTCAAGCTTTCTCAGAGTAAAGCTCAGGAGCAGATCTTCAACCTCCACGTCAATCTCATCAATCAAGAAATGTCTGCAGGTAAATGGATAAAAATTGTTTGATTGTTAAAAATTGTATATGGTGAAATTTGTTTGGGTTCAGAAACTAGTTTTGCATCCTGATTTAGAACAGATTTTTTTTGTATGAAGAGACTAAATCTGGTGTATTTTCATGTCTGAAAATGTTTTAGTCAGAGTCCGGAAGTATCTATACTTACAATGAATTATTATATTTTTTATAATTTTTTTATTAAATGGGCTTTACTGGTTTGTTACTTCAAAACTTAAAATTATTAAATAAAATAACTAATTTCTACTTAACCATGATAAAATGTACTTAATTAAATGTATTTAAACTAAGAATTAGTATCTTTACTTGTTTTGTAAAAGAAGTAAATTGAGTAAATTTTGTGACCGTGTTGCAATGTTTTACTCATACAATGTGTACAATGTTTTGTAATGAAAAACTGTCAGATTGTATTACTACATAACTGGTACACCCACTATTTTTTTTTACAGGTCTTCCCGTGTCGTCGTCTTTAGAGAACCTGTTCTTTCACCCTCCTCGCATAACCATCAAGCTCAAAATGCCCAAGGTGTCACTTGGCAACGGCAAATCCAACTCCAACTCCAAATCTGGGAATGGACCGTTGTGCCCAGACAACAGCGTCAACCTGTACGACAGCGCTCAGGGTGGCATGGGTCAGGGCAAACCGCAGCTCCATCATGGCCGATCACGGACTGACGAGCGAGCCAACGGCCTCAGGCCCGTCTCCGTCTACATACAGCGAGATTGTGGGACGTCCAATTCGCCACTGAAGCATCCAGGCAAACCGCTCGCCCTCCACGCCGCCCTCCACGGTCACTCATCCACCGGGAATGCCAAAGCGGATCAGGACAAAAGCCGCCAACTCAAGCCCAACGGCCTCCTGGAGAAGCCTTTCCAAAGGGACACTTCCTGCCATACTTCCCTCGAGCAAAAGACGTGCACTGAGAATTCAGCCAAGCTCCAGTCAGGTGGACTCAAGAGAAACTCAATCCAACACTTCAGTCGCTCGCTGAAGGAAGCCACTGTCAGTTTAGTACGAACGGAGGGCATCCGAGCCTTCGAGAAGAACACACGCATGGCCTCTGCGTTCTCCAGCGACAGGCCACTAGGGGGCAGCAGACCCTGCCAGGAGAGTGACGGCTACTGCCCAGACGCAGAGCTCAGCGACACCGAGCCCGAATTAAAAGGGAAGTGCCGAAGGAACCAGAGGAATTCCACTGGCGAGTATGTCAGATCTTCCAGTCGATCGAAACTGTCTTTTGACTCTCGGAGCTCAGTGCAGAGGTGACGGCGTTTCGTACAGGAAGCGTCTCAAGCTACACATTCCAGTCTTCCTTAGTCGAGGAGCAGGCCATGTTTCTTCCCTTGGTGTGTGCCAAATCTTCTCCGCGGCGGCTTCCAGAAACTCAGATTAATTTATTTTTATGATGAATTCATCACTATGTCTCTGGAATCTTCTCTAACCCGATGGACTGACACCATGTTCAGGACGTGTGAAGAAGAGTGTTAAGATAACAACAACACTAAAAAAAACTCTGCTTTTAGGCTGTAAATAGTAGTTTGTGTTAAGACGTTGAACGCTTTGAAATGATTTCCACCTACTTGAAATGTTGTTATACTTTCATACTGATGGTTATACCAAAATAAAGAATTTACTCTGGATCTGAATGTTTGGGTTTCCTTTATTATGTAAATATAGAATCTACTCAATAGGTTGTTGAGTGTCATGGACTGCGTGGAGTTTGCGTGTTCTACCTATGTGGGTTTCCTCCGGGTATCCAATGTCCTCCCAAGGTCCCAAAGATGCATTTCAGGTGAATTTATATTGGGAAATTGATATGAGTGAGAGTGTGAAAGTGTTTGTCCTACTCTGTGATTGGTTGGCCACAAATCCTGGGTGTGTCTAGCCTCAGGCCCAGAGTTGCTGAGATGTGTGACCCACAAATGAAGTGCTAGAAAGGGGATGGATGGATGAAAATTAATAGTAAAGGAGGTGAGAAATTTAAAAGAAGACAGATTTCTATATTAAATTTAAAAAAAATATCTTGAAATTGATGTTGTACTAAAAATTATACTGAAAAAATTGTGCTCAGGGTTTTTTTAATATAAAATTGGCTGCTATAATTTAAATCAAACACTTAATTAAATCAAAGCAGTGAATTTTACTTTAGGTAAAATTGGTTTATTAGTTTAAGCACTTTCAGTTATAACATTATTTTAACTGTATTTTGTTTTATGAATAAAAGGCATTTCTATTTGTTTTAACCGTTTCACATTGGCTCTGATTCAGAGGGCGTTTTGGCAAATCTTAATTCATTTAAATGCCTCTCCTGTTCTCATTTGGTGAATAATGCGAGAGAAGTGCAAAGACAATTATGACATACGACGACATTACATACCTTTTATTGTTGCACTTCTTCTTTGACTGAACCAACAGTCAAGTCTGAAGGTCATATATTATTGTTAATTGCACTCCCAGTGCATATGTTTAAAACACCGACTGGAGCCCTAACTAGTGTGCTGACTACCCAGTGTGCTTCAAAGTACAGACAAGTAAAGCAATGTCTCTTCCAGTCGATGGATTTGTCAGGTCAGAAGTCACGTCATGTAAGGTTCTGAGAGGAGTGATGAGCGTCTTTGTTCTCTCCCTCCGGCTATTTTAAATGGAAGCATTTGACCATTTTGTTCGTCGTCTTTGCTCCAAAAACTCTGTTTCTGCGCTCTGACGTTTCCTGAGGCAATCCAGCATCAGCACAGTCGCAGCACGTGGATGTTCTGAAGTTCTTCATTAATCAAGCAGAAGGTTTTTGTGTGCTGGATTCATAACGCTGGTGCAGCAAAAATGTCTGGCATGTCAGAATGGCAGAGCAAGTACAATTGAAATGTGTTGTTCCTGTGAATGGGTGATCAGGAACTTTTGCGTAACCGTTGTAGATTCCACTGGAGCTAGTGCTGTGTCGACGGTTAGACTTCACTGCTGTCCAAGTTGTATTGATCATGTGAAAGAAGCTGAGTTGGACTGCAGCATTAAACCAGCTCCGCTCTTCAGCTTTCCAGATAGAAGAGAAGATCAGGACAAATAAAAGAAACATTGACTCCGCAGTATTGATTAAAAAAGAACATTGTATGTCTCTCTCTCTCTCTCTCTCTCTCTCTCTCTCTCTCTCTCTCTCTCTCTCTCTCTCTCTCTCTCTCTCACACACACACACACACACACACACACACACACACACACACACACACACACACACACACACACACACCATCTCTTTATGTGACGTTTCATTCTCCATCTCATAAAATACACATTTTTGAGTGACTTTTTCCTCTCTGACCTTGAGTATTTTTTTATTAGAAGTTTAAGTAATGCTCATTTGCCATGACCTAGAAAGGCATTTGATGTAATCTGAGGATGTCATTTCCTATGTCTAATATAAAGAGAAAAAAAACAGATGTTCCTGTTTAAATCAAATTAATCTACATTGTACCCAGATACTGCATCTTTAAATATATTGCAAATGGATTTAAAATAATAAGACATTAATAAAAAAAAGAACTGAGTCAAGAACTGGTTTATCGTTTATACTTCCAAGGACTACTTAGCGCTTCTTCATAATGGAATGGAAGAACGTTAGAGGTTCATATTTCTAAGGAACACTTTGGAGCTCCAGGGACCAGCTTTATTAAACAAACAGCTTCAGACAACTTCATAAGCAAAGCCAAAATTCACATTTTGTTATTATTAAATCCATATTTAAAATGATTAGCAGGGTGCAAAACTGCTAACAGTGGCCCTGGCGTTTACACAATAATACAAGTAAAGCTTTCTACAGAAAAACAACCCACTTTAGAGTCACTGCATGAATACAGTTTGCTTTCAGTCTTATTATAATAAACAGACAGTTCTTATCACTGTTTGAGATTATGAATAATCTGCAACAGGCCTGTTGTGTCGAGGCTGAAGTAAAACATTGTCTTGTTTTCTAAAGTTGTGCGACACACAAGACAAAGAAGCTCTTGGAGCTACTCTATGCTGGACTTCATGACTCTCCAATGGAGTGAAAAGCAAGGTCAGATAGAGCCATGACACCACATTGACAAGGATTAAGCTGTTTTTGTGTGTCTCTGGCCCCAATGACACGCTACTGGTGTAGTGAACATGTTCTATTTATCCGTTTTGTTTATGTATTTTTGTATAAAATCAGTGTGTTAAACGGAGAATAGATTTATAACCAGAGTATGGATGGAGTACATGAGAAGTAACGGGAAAGTCTGTGTCATCGCGAAACACTGTTTCTCGGATCACTGAGCTCAGCAGTTTCTCATTCTGCCCGCTTCACCGCGGCGGACAGGAGCTGCATCACCGCTCTCGTCCACGCCACACAATGAATAGAATTAAAATGTACACTTTTAAACCGGTTATCTAGTGACGCAGACATTGTTTGCACGGGCCGGGACATTGGCCCGCGCAATTAAAAACAATGTTAACCTTCGAACCCAAATCTGTTATTCCTACTATTGGAAAGGCTAATGAACTATAAATTGGCAATGCTGATGGCATATGGCAACTGAGTGGTGCTCATTACATATGCGACATAATCAATGCGTTTCTAATCGTTAATTCGCCGCTAGATGTTTTAAAGAATCGGTCTGCTGGCAAATCATCTTGCCGTGTTGTGTGGGCTGTCTCCCCTTTGCTTAATATTAATGAGAAACGCTTCAGAATTGGTTAACACCGAACGCCCTCTTTTGCTTCAACCAATGGCTATGCTCAGTTTTCTGAGCGTGGTGTGTCTAATTTAATATTCAGAAGCAAATCCTTCTCCTTAGTGTTTTTCCGATACTGTCGGTTTTGGCCGGCTGGGTGGAGAATGCAGGGGACAAGTGCGCGTGCGAGGGTCGTTTGTGCTGCTGAGATGTCTTTAAATGGAAAATATCAAGAAGCGTCAACCCGTATGGAAGTATTTTGGTTTTCGAAAGGAAAGTGACACTGAAATAAGTTGAACATCAGGACGAAGGAGACTCTAATTCCGGACTACATGGTTTATCATCACAAGATCGTGTGGATTCCCAGTTCCGATCAACCAGTTACAGCCAATGGCAAGTTCCTCTCAGTAACATCCACTTTACCTTTACACGATCTTAATCAATTTAGTATCCACTAGATTGAATGACCAGTTCATGTCTTTTCCGCGTCAGAATCTTCCATCACCACTCAATTGAAACCGGTTTAAGTCATATACACATTGTTAGTAGATCAGTGCGATGAATAAAAGACATCGGCGCTGAAATACGGTTTATTGTACAAATTCACAGCGATGTGCATCGGAATTCGAGTCACATTCACGTTGTCATCAACGCTGAAGACGTTTAGAATGTTGAAAAACCAAAGTGAATCTGTTTTGTGAAGTGAAAGTGAAGCTGCTTTAGAAAAGGTTATTTGGGAAGGGCTGTAGATCAGCACTGATGAAACTGATAAAAGAAAATTAAAGTATCGTTTTTTGTGATCTTCAATCAGTCCAACAATTCTCCCTCGTTAAGCATGTTTTATAGAAATGAAAAGGCACTTAAGCGGCACGTGAAGCTCTCAAACCAATAATCACATGTGAAATGTTCACAGTCCTCAAGGATGACCGCCGAGGTCAGACAAGTGTCATTAAGTGATCTGCCCACCGAGAATTGGATGACCCACCTGCCCAGTGCATTGTGGGACACTCCTCTCTGTCAAATGGCCATTCCAGGTATTCATATCACATTTTTACTCATCCACCTAATGTTGCTAATTGGATGTTTTTCATTACTAATTTGTGTTGTTCTACGGATGAACATGTTGTGTTTGTTCTGTACACTTGTTCTTATGTGATTGCAGGAAGTCACAATGCTATAACATATTGTCTGGACAAGAATGACCGTTCCCCGGTGGATCTTACTCAACCAGACATGTTGCAAAAACTAGACAAGTACATGAAGCCCATCATACGGCCATTTGTTTACAAGTGGGCAATAGCACAGGTACAGTAGTTAAAAACATCTTTATTTAAACAAATTTTAATGAATTCTGTGCTCATTTCATACAAATGAAAAGAAAGCTAAAAAGCTTGAAAAACTTTCACATTTTTGCTAAACATGGAAGGAAGTGTGGGAGGATAGTCGAAAATCTCTATGTATGCTTTTGATAAGACAGCAGATTTCTGTGCGAGTTTCATAGCATCGGTCAGCATGGAAGGAAATAAACTGCCATCAGCTTACCTAAAGAAATCAATCACACTTTCCCAGGCTTTCTAAGACTTTAGTGCTCTAAAAGTGCTGTTAGATGGAAGACCACACGCCTGCCTGGTTTGTAAAAACCAGGCCTGGTTTGGTTTTGTTGCCATGAAAACAGATGTTTTCCAGTTGTTTGTGCGTAATGTTCTAAAGAAGACAATCATTCGTACATATGGGGTTAATGCTTCTATGACAAAGCATTGAGCATTCGTTTGCTTTGGAACAAAGTGATTAAAAAACACTTAATATTGACTGAACAATATTTTCATTGGTTTCCAAATTCAACGTTATCATTGGTTTAAGCGGTTTTGTACAGACTTTTATTAAAAGTCAGAATTTTTAAAATTTGGTAAACAAAATCACTGGAAGAGTGAACAGATAGAGAATTTAAAAACACAGTGAGAGTTTCTCTCTGATTAACAGTTTACAGACTTGAATACAAGCACTTACATCTATCTTATAACATATCTGATTGGCTAATGATTAAAAGAGAATAGTCTGGTTCTGTTGGACCAATAAATCTTAATGTAGTATTATACAGTTAGATCGTTCTACAATTTACTGTTAGGTAGAAGCATGAAATATTCCAGCTTCACAATAAAAGTAATAAAAATTCCTACAATTACAATGGGAGTTCAAGTCCGGAGGGTCCTCCTAAGTGAAAAGAATAATCCTGGAAATTTTGTTTGTAAACACATATTAGACAAATGGGACATCGTAAGTGGGAAATGAAACCGAATGTTGGAACACATGATTTGATTTTCACAAGTATATTGTTTCTGCACTTTCAATGGCGGCTTTCACACAGCCTGTCCTTGCTGTGATGTACCTGCATTGTTAATGAATGTGTTTTACATTATTTACTCCAGGAGTCGACCATTAAGGATCAGTTAGATTCCGGAGTGAGATACTGTGACCTGAGGATAGCACATCGGCCCAACGACAACTCCAACGATCTCTACTTTTACCATGGTGTTTATACCACTATTACGGTTGAGGTACGCAAACCAGCACACATTCAAAAAAGAAAATTCCTTTTATTACACGTTATTACATATTTTACATAATCCATCTAATAATGAAATGCTTTTGAACAAAACTTATTGAACTTTTGCTTCTGCAGACAGTGTTGAAAGAGATCAGAGAATGGCTGGATGTTCATCCAAAGGAGGTTGTCATCCTGTCATTTAGCCACTTTCTGGGCCTCAGTCAGGACCTTCACTCGCTTCTTGTCTCAGTCATAAATAGTGTGTTTGAATCCAAGCTCTGTCCCGAAACGGTAAACGTCTTGCTTTCTTTTTTGTTTCTATTTCACTCCTTTTTATTGACATTTTTGCTTGAAATTATTCATCAAATGTCCCTTATTTTCAGGAGCGTGTTACACTGCAGCATTTATGGAGTCAGGGTCATCAAGTTATCGTTTCGTATGACCACAATATTGCCAATTTCCACCGAGAACTGTGGTCCCACATACCTTACTGGTGGGCCAACAAAAGCAAGGCCGAAGCACTTATTGAGGAATTTGAGCGCCGACAACTACGTGGTCGACCAGGTAGCAATATGTCGCTTTTATTTTAAGTAAGCAAAAATGCCATGATAAATACCACCTAATCTAAATGCGCTATTTCACAATGCGAATTTTGAGTGAGAATCATATCTGCTTTATTTCACAAACGCAGTTACATTCGGCAAACGTGTAATGCCAGGGTCTCCAAATTGTGGGCCAATTTACTACCAGCTGACTTTATTAATAAAATCTCAAAATACATTATTTGAAAAATAATGATTATACATTTCAATATTTGTATTTTACAACTGTATATCTTTGCTTCAATACAATAGTCAACTTATTTATTAGATTCATTCATAATTGTCTGACCCATCACACGGTATAGATGAAAAAATAGCTTAGCTTAGCGTGAATGGACGTACAATTTTAGACTAGCCTGAATAGCTCAGCGTAATATCTTCTGAAATGGCATCAACATGTTAGCAGAAAATATATAGTAATAAAAATAATAAATAATACAAAATAAATATATATAATAACATACTTTCTTATTTAACAAGTTATGTGCAACAATAACAATACAACAATAATTATTATATAGCTTGTATATAATAATATTCTGATTTCGTGAATAATTAGTGTTTTAATTAATTATAATTAAAAGTATAGCTATAAGAAGGAACCGACCTAGTATAATTCTTTGATTGTCCTGTGCAAACTTGGCCAATAAAGCTGATTCTGATGATTTCTTATTACTTTCCTATTTGTGTTGTACAGGTGGCTTCTTTGTGACTGGAATCAATCTCACTGAAGACCTGAAGTACATTTGCTCGCACCCTACAGAATCTCTGAAAGACATGGTGATGTCTACGTATCCCACATTACTCAGCTGGCTCAGGCAGCAGAAGCCTGGTCCTCACAGCAGCTCCGTCAACATCATCGCTGGGGACTTTGTGACAGAGAGTCGATTCATACCAACCGTCATTGCACTGAACGAACATCTACTTATCAGAGACTCGGGCTTTTCTTAGCTCAGACTATGTTTATGTTTAACATTTGTAAACTTTTTGTGACTTTAATTATTCCTTAATTTAGCACTTCCGTTTTAAGGTACCTACACACCACTTAGATTTAAGAAAAGCCTGTTTATTTCAAAAATATTACGGCTTGATTTAGCCCTTTTTAAGATTATTAGTTGTCAATGATCCTCGAAGTATGCAACACTAATGGATCCGTGTTTCGAACGGATACAATGCAGTGGTTTTTTTTGGATGCAACATGAAGACACACTTTCAGACACAAGCACATCATACAGAAAACTGATTATTTAGCATGAGGATTGTTGAATGATACTGTTAAATACAGAAGGATTGTGAAATCTCTTTAGCTTTCTGCTCTGTTGATTTGCACACTAGGAATCTTTTTAAAAATGGGAATCTGATCTATGCAAATGCAAAGTATTGTCAATATACCTGCACGGTCACAATCAATGGAAGATGCTTGTTAGACGCATGCAAAGCATTCACGATAAAGGAGGTGTGTGCTAACACTTGAAAAAAAAAAGTTATGCCAATGTGACTACTAGATTGATGACTATTTATTTGAACACTTTGAATAAAGAGAAGAAATGCTGTCTTATCTTCATTTATTGATATTGTCTGTCCTCCTGCCAGCACATTAAACTAAAAATCAATCGAGACTTGACACGTTTATTTTTTCCTCAGATTGTAGGTACCGTATTTAAATGATTGGAGATTGTCCAATCACGGCCGGCCAGTCACCGACCAATCACAAGCCACTGCTGAACCCAAGCACTTGTTTTGTCCACTATCTTCTGTTTTCATTGTTCTTGAATAAACAGCCATACGAAAATAAAAAAGGGACGAAGATAGACAGGGTTTGTTTTGGATAGATTGGACAGCTCTCCCAAACAATATACTTGGGCCCAATATACAATATACCTGGGATGCACTCTGGACACAGTGCAGAAGGTGGGTGAGAGAAGAGTCCTGGATAAACTATCATCCATCCTGGACCTGGACTCTCACCCACTGGTGGACTCACTGTCTGCTCTGGAGAGCAGCTTCAGTGGCAGACTGATTCACCCCCGCTGTGTGAAGGAGAGATATCGCAGATCTTTCCTACCTGCTGCGATTAGAATTTAAATTTAAATTTAAACTGGTGACTGGAACTATGCTTATGACGGGCAGCGCTACTTGTTCATTTATGGTCTGTGTTTGTTTGTTTATTATGATGTGTGCAGTGCGTTATGGTGATGTTTGTTTATTTTTTTGTTTTGTTTGAATTTGTTGTTGCTGTTGTGACGTGAAATTTCCCCGCTGTGGGACTAATAAAGGATTTATCAATCCTTTATTTGATCAGTAATGATGAATGTCTTTTTGAAAGCGACACATTACAATAACAAGTTACAAATGAGCATTAAACGTAAATAAACGTATTAGCATTATTATTACATTATTTCGTATGTCTTTCAGCGTGCAAGCATTGCCCTTCAGAAAAGATGGTTCATGTCCTATTGTCCATTCAAACAAGGTCAACAGTGATAATGTTACCTGTAGCCAAACAATGAAAAGTCACATTTTGATCAAATTACTGACTTATTGAAACTTCTGAGCTATAAAGAAGAAAAATATTATTTATAACTTTATATTTAATATTGTAATATAAGATTTTAACGTGTCAAAATAGAACTACTACCAAGTGGGTCAAAAACAAACTTTTCAATACAAAATTGGGAAACATTTTAACGAAGGGTTTTGATGCTTATGGTCATGATATTTGATACATTTCTTTAAAATTACGTTAAATGTTTTGAATAGGTCGCACTGGAAACTTCGGCGCGTTGTTTCGCGCTCTAAACCCTATAAATTCCGCGCCTTATGAAGAACGAGGAAATGAAGTGCGATGACGTCACGACGGTCTCAGGTTTGGTGAAATGTTGTAACAAAAATCTTTAGTCTTCCAAAAGCTCAGGTCCAGCTACAGATCCAGCTGCGCTTTGGACCTTGTTATCAATCTTGCGTCAACGGTTGTTTCTCACAAACGAGAAGAGTCGCGATCGTTTCGTTTCTCGCGCTTTCATTTTCTCGCATTTCTAAAAGTGCAACTCGCTCTTTCTGGGCTGAATTGATGGATCTCGTCGGAATAAAGGAAAGTAATAACGAAGACTGGATGTCACTTCTACCTGAGAAACTCTGGGATGTCGCTTTAACAAATCTCTCTATACCAGGTGAGTCAAAGATCTGAAATGAAGACTTGTTCAGAAATGAGAGATGAGTAATAATTAAGGGCGTGGACCGTTTTATGTACAATTAATGTATCCGTATAACACGTTTTCAAATATTTAGAAATAAGCGTTGCAAAATTGTACTGTTTTGTTGCCATGGCATGTCATCAAAATGCAATGTATGAGGTCATACTTTTAGAAAAAAAACAAAAAGCTCTTTTAATTTCTTAATTTCTTCATAGCTTTAAAAGTAATGCAATTATCTTCTAATAAAAAAAAATGTTAGACAACACACACACACACACACCGTATATATCAAGAAAAACAAAATGCATAACTCATAAAGTTTGTATTAACTAATGTCAAACTTTTGTATGTAGTTATATTTTTCATTGTGATATTACATTCACAAAGTGATTGTAATAAAGTGTGTATTTGTTTTAGAAGCAGATGGCAACAATAATCCCTATCTGCACCATTAATCAACAGTTCTTCTTTAGAATAAAACATTGTTTCAATATAATTTGATAAAGCTCATTTATTAATAAATAAACTCTTCTTCTGATTGTGAAGCAAAAAAACATGTATTTTCTACAAAGCAATATTCGGGTTGCAACAAAAATATTAAGTTTCACTTAAAACATTCTTAACAAGTTCTTAACAAGTTCTTGTAGTTCAAGTCAGAAGGCCTAAGAATGCCTGTTAAAATACCTTTCTGCATTCTCCGTGTCTTTTGCATCTACGCGTCTTTTATATTTGCTTAGTTTATTATCAGATCAAGTTAAAAAGATACATTTTCACATGCACAAACACAGCATATGTCACAATATTTGTATATCATTAATAATGCATTAAGTTTATAAAGTCATTTCTAGTGGTCAATATGTAGGGACTATAGGGAGTAGGTGTTGCAAGTTCGAATCCCGATCTGGTGGGTTTCACAACTGTTATCACAAACTCACATACCTTTACTTTCATTAAAAACATTTAAATGACTATTTACTTTCACACGTGCACTGTGTGTATAATAATAATTTCTTTTCAGGGAGTCATGATGCTATGAGCTACTGTTTGGACATCACCTCTCCACTGTTGAGGTCTGAGTCGGACACTTTCCGGATGCTGGACAAAGTCTTCTACTGTCTCACCCGGCCTGCTATATACCGATGGGCCACTACTCAGGCACGTTTCATTTATTAGGACAGTATTCATTTATGAGCCCTATCTAATGGTCTGAAGATAACTGTATTCCAACAGTATAACGGTATGCCTGGTTAAAGAAACGAGTATTTAAGCATATTACGCACGCCTGTATTTTAATTTGGTCCCCATTTATAGAATTTTCTAAAATAGACTGATTTTCTAAAAGGAAATTCTGCAATAACAACAGGTAGAGAATATTGTGGATCAGCTGACCACAGGCATCCGATATTTTGATCTTCGAATCGCTCACAAACAGAACGATGCTTCCTGTGACCTTCACTTCACGCATGTCATCTACACACACGCCACCGTGCTAGTAGGTATAACTACACTCCTCTAGATGCATTTGTCACTGTGATTCAACTTCATCTGTTTTTTTAACAGGAAACTTTACAGAGTGTTGCCTTTTGGCTTGATTCTCATCCAAAGGAGATAATCATTCTGGCTTGTAGCCATTTTGAAGGAATGGATCATCAGCGACACGAAGACTTTATCTATTCCTTGAAGAAAATCTTTGGTTCCAAGCTGTGTCCTCGTAATGTAAGACACATTGTTGGTGTTTTAAGGAGCACCTTGTATCATATTTTACGTTTAATATACATGTGTGTGCACGGTACATACTGTGCTTTTAAAAAAAATGAATATATATAATTTTTTTTTTCTTTTTAAGGAGGCCCTTCTGACGTTGCGTAACCTGTGGACATTAGGGTATCAAGTGTTACTGTCATACGAGGACCACTCCGCAGTGCGCCATAAGGAGCTGTGGCCTTCTATACCGTACCTGTGGGCCAACAAGCCCAATGCAGATGAGCTGCTTCAGTACCTTGAATGGCAGAAACAGCTTGGTCGCGCTGGTGAGGGACGCACCTAGTCTACAATTCCAGCACTTTTTTTTATTCGCAACTAATTTGAACATTTTATCACACAGAAGGATTTTTTGTGTCAGGCTTGAATTTGACATCTGATAAATGCTTCATCGCCTCCCATCCCCGTGAGTCTCTCCAAACTCTGAGTGTGAAGAACTGGGAGTGTTTGAGGAGATGGCTGGAAGACCAGAAGCCCGGACCAGAAGCCTCGTGCATAAACATCATAGCGGGCGATTTCATCGGAATCATCCCGTTTTGCTCTCTTGTCATTTCTCTCAACAAGAAGCTGCTTTAATAGTCAAGACTCGAGCAAAGTGAGCTGAGACGTATGTTTACGAGTGTTTTCGGTGTCGAGGGATTGAAACGGGAATCTTTACAGAAGTCTGTTTTTGGTTACACTATCGTACGGGTAGATTTAAAGTGAAACACGTATTTAACCGAAGAGAAATGGTTCATTCAGCACATTTTTAAAATACGGTTTACATTTTTACCTCAATGACCAGTGAAGTATTTGCAAGTTAACACTTTATAAGAACAACAGTAAGATTTCTGATACATTTACATTAATTTAATTTTATACAACTACTATTTCTTAAATAAAATATTGTCTATTACTGTGCAGCTTTTTTTTATCAGGACAAATGTCGCACTGTAGCTTATTTCAGCAGATATTTTTGACTTGAAACAGTTTCCTGTAGCGGCCATAAGCAGCTTCACTGATGATGACCCTGACCTTGGCAGTGCAGTCGTCTCCCACGTCCCCCACCGTCTGGACGGTGGCTTCCTTATACAGCCATCTGCAAAGGTCAACTTTAATTATAACACACTTTTAGAAACGGCAAATATTACTGTGCCTGACACTAAAAGAATGTAAACGAAAATAACCAAGGCACAATCACCAAGGAAATGACAGATACTGTTTGTTCTAGAGAAACTTACGCTAACTGAGGGGTGTTGAGCGGAACCTTCAGGGTCATGGTTTGTTTTCCTGTACATTTTACAATGGCTTCCTCCACCTGCTTTTTTAAACCCTCCAAGCCGTGCTGCTTCAGAGCCGATATGGAGATCACCTCGGAATCACTGGCCTCATAACTGTGGAGAGGACATTTACCAAAAATAATTGAAAAGATTAGGTTGATATACTTTTAAAGTAAAGCAGTGGAGCTCCGGAATTCCATAATATATACATAAAAATTGATTTTAAAAAATCTACACTTTATGAAACATCTAAAAAAAAAAAAAAAAAAAAAGATTCACACAGTGAAAGGTTAGACTACTAAATATGTCCTGCGGTGCACTACTGAACTAATGCAACATCTCACCCTTCAATAAGATCAATCTTGTTGTGCACCTCAATTATGGAGTTCAGGAGCCTTTCTGGAATCTGAAGGTTTTTGAGAACATTCAGCACGTTAACCTTTTGATTCACGGTTTCTGGATGACTCACGTCCCTCACATGGATTATAAGGTCCTGCAGAATAAGACACCATATCATTTCTATATAATCCATACATAATATTGTTCTTTGGAAAATCAAGCAATACATACAGAATGTGCCACGTCCTCAAGTGTGGCCGAGAAAGAATCGATGAGCTGGTGAGGAAGCTGGGACAAAAAGCCAATGGTGTCTACATACAAGACGGTCATGTGACTCGGAAGCTGCCCCGCATGCACCGTGACATCCAAGGTGGCGAAGAGCTGGTCTTTCGGCTGGAGACCTGCATCTCCCGTCAGAGCTTTAATCAAAGTCGTTTTCCCTTTAGAAACAGACTGTTAATCCAGACGATTCCTTCACTGATAAGAGTTGTGTGATTTCGGGGAACATATCCAAATAATCACCACAGTTGGTGTAGCCCATGACAGAGACAATGGGGAAATCTTTGTGCTTGCGTTGGGCTCGCAGCAGGTGCCTTTTCTTCTTAAGCTTCTCCAGAGCCGAACGGATCTTCAGCTCTCTTTCCTTTAACATCCGCTGCTGTATTTCAAACAAAGTTTCACCTGCAAGGAAACCAGATGAAAATGGAAGATACATATGGATCAGATCCATCCAACTGGTGAATTGGAACCTGAAAGTGTTTTATTGCAAAGTATGTTCGCACAAACAAGAAGCCTGTGGTGGTGGCAAAAGCTTCAGGTGAAAAAAAAATATTTACTGATGCAGTATAAAAATATGTAAAATACAATATTGTACAAAAAAGAAGAACAGAGAAGAATATACTCCTGCAGGACTTATGGCACTGGACACTACTCATATAGTGCACACTTTAAAAAACAATAGTGAACACACTGGCCTTGCTATTCTTTACCTGAGCCCATGATGTATCTGGATCCACCACCTTGTTGGTCAAAGTTGGCTGCTTCATTTCTCAGACGAGATCTATTAATGAGTAAAGATATATGTTTCATTTACATAAAACACTAAGACATTTGTTGTACATATAAATATACACTGTTATGCACTAACTTACCTGAGCAAGGGAATCTCTGCAAGAGAGATCTGCAGTTTGGCTTCTTTTGTTTTCGCGTTACAACGAAAAATATGCAGAACAACCGAGTACCTGTCAAAAACCTTGACTCCCCAGGCTTCCTGAAGTTCTCTCTGGAACACACGAGAGAGACATTAGGTGCAATTTTCAAGTGGATTTGTTTCTCGTTTTGAGCTTGCAGCACCAAAGCTTGTGGGTTTTGTAGTTTTTTTCCAAATAACCCTAATCATATTAAAGCACAGAGGGGAAATATACAGTGCTCTGAATTGAACCCATCTGAACTGTGAATCGTATATGTTATGGGCGATGTGTCGAATGCAGGTGCTCTATAAAATGAACAAAAGACCAGACTAGAACAAAATGTTTTTAGCCAAAAAGAAACCAGCCAACTCTAGCATAAATAAAAAAGAAAAGAAATAAATATTTATTCTAGAAATAAAAAATGAAATAAATGATTATAGACAAGTAGAAACCAGCCAGCTCTAGCATAAATAGAATAAGAAAAAAAAAAAGAATAGTCATAGAAATATATTCTATAAACATGAAATACAATAAATGCTTTAGACAAGAACAAACTAGTCAACTCGCACAATATGATGAGGAAAAAAAGAATAGAAACAACAATGTATATTCTATGAATATAAAATACCAGAAAAAAAAACAATGTTTTGGTCAAAACAAAACTGGCCAATTCATGCATAAAAAATAAGGAAAAAAAAAATAAAAATACGTATATTGCGTAAATATAAAACACAATAAATGTTTTCAGACAAGACGAAACCAGCCAACTCTTTCTCAAACATTGGAAAAAATATCATCTATAAATAAAAATCTATAAATCATACATATAATCTATAAAAATAAAACCAATGTTTTAAAAGAGAGAGGTTGCTTATGGAAGGAAGTAAAATCCCAATCCAGAAATCGTTGCAAGCCCAACACCCTGCCACTAGGCCACAACATCCCTGCTATGCTTTGACATTCTAACAACAGGCGTCTTTCTTTCTCCACATTGCAGGAACTCAAACATAATTGGAACATTCTGTCATACTCACAGTGCAGTCAAATACTCACTTCTGATGAGGGGAGAAGTCTCTCTACATTCACAAAGACAGCTGTGACGCCAGGAGTTTTTCTTATCTTCTCTTTGCCAGAAAAGCAGCCGAAAGACTCGTGTCAGGATGTGTTTGGTGAATCAGTCAATGAAAAACACTCTTCTCACCTGTCAGCAACTGGAAGTTTCCCTTGCCGAATATTCTCTTCTTCTCTGGAGTCTTTGTGGACAGGACGAGCTTGTCAACAACACTCCAGTTCAGCAAGGTGTTCACCAGACCAACTGCTTCCTCCATTTGAAGCACAGCTGTGTTTCATGATTTGAGGGTCAAACTCACGGGATGCATAACATTACAATTAAATACTGACATAAAACATTTGTCTAGTTGCCTATATGTGAGAAAACAATAATTCTCGACCATTTGGCCATTATTCTGTCATCCGGAACCCACGGACCACAGGTTGGGCAGCACAGGATTAGCAAATATTCGTCTTGACTAAAAAAAGATGGACACACCTGTGGTCAGATATTGTTTTTTGCCTCCCCATTTCACATCAGGATGGACGATAAAGACCCTGTGGTCTTCCTCTCCGATGCCTGTAGGAACCTGCTCCTGAAACAGCTCTTCAACTTCTGCCTCACCAATGTCATCCTCCTCTTCCTCTGAAACCTTTTCATCCGTGCTGTCATTTTTGCTTTTATACGTCATGGCTGTCAAACAAAACGTCCTTGCTGGCTTGGACACTGGCCATGCAAGCACGGTGCCAACTTTAGTTCGTTTGAAAGCACAATGTGAAAAGCCCTTGAGTTTAGATTTGGCCAAACTCACGTGCCACCACCTCGCCAGTAAGTGACTAGTCCCAGTAACTGAAAGTTTCATCCGTGTATATCCCCATAGAAACGCCCGGCTGTTAAGGAGAGTCAGCTTTGCAAGATTCATCTTTTATGGTTGAATTAGATAACAATTGGTACAGAAACCATGATACACGTCCATCATTCTACTTGTCAGACTCAGAAATAGTTTTTCGACCCCTTGTGGCGCTTCCTTTTTCTGTTGACCGCGCATAGTTTCTGTCTTTGACTCCTCCTTCTGGGTTGGAGTGGTATTTCATATATCTCTGATATGTTTTTTTTATTCACGTCAGATTTATGCAAAACCTTGATGAAACTATTTTTAACAACATAAGAAATTAATACGGGCAGTAACAGAAACTCGATGGACCATTACATATAAAAATGAGAATTTGTTATATCAAAGACTTTTATTTTGTATTTTTTAGTGGGCGGTTTTTTTGTAGTTCATCTACCTCAACGTTGCTCCCGCTGTACTGTTTTTGCTGAGAATAGTTAATGTCAGCCATCAACAAGGCAATGTCGAGTAAGTTTGCTTTATTCATTTAATCGTCTGTGCGATATTGTGCTGAATCGTGCGATTAAATGTTCTCCTGGCGCTACATTCAGAATTATGAACTGTGTTTTCCTTGTACGTATTTATATGTAGATGTGCAGTATAGCCAAAAATATTACCTACAAAATTACATCAAAATTGCTTACAAGTATGATCAGAACAGGTTTTGGTTTGATTAGCTTTGCATTCATGCTTATAAAATACAGCACAAGAAGCAGTTTTGTCTCCTAGCCTTCATTTCCTAAATCGTTTTTAAGTAGTTGTGGGAAAGTTGCAGTGCTATTGACTCATTGACCCTGCTGAAAACACTTGACCTTTCACCCTAGAGTTCCGCCTGGGTTTGGTCCAGCTACATGTTTCTAAAATCAAGGCCGACAACCTGGGAAGAGCAAAGGAACTTGTGAAGCAAGCTGCTGGAGAAAATGCAAACGTAGTTGTTTTACCTGTAAGTTTAATATTCTCAAAGGTTCTTTGAATGTTAATGTTTTGCTTGTTATTTGCACTTTGAACAGGGGATTAGTGTGTGTGTGTGTGTGTGTGTGTGTGTGTGTGTGTGTGTGTGTGTGTGTGTTTGTGTGTGTGCGTGCGCGCGTGCATATGTGTGGTAACAGACCCTATTTCAGTACATCACATGTATGACATTTTGAAGATTGAAGAGAATATCGAAGAATTGTAGAATATTGTGGAAACCTTACCTACAAAAATGTAGTTCTTAGGCATTTTTTTTTATTACATAAAGCAAATCTATTTTGTAGGAGTGTTTCAACTCGCCTTACGGAACTGGATTCTTTCCGGAATATGCTGAGAAAATCACTGGGGAATCCACACAAATGTTGTCAGCGATTGCCAAGGAATGCGGGATCTACTTAGTGGGTGGTGAGACCTTTGTACTTTAAATAATTAATTGCATACTCTTGTAAACATGCCTTTTTTCCTAAAAATATTATTTTATAAATATTGAAGGTTCTATACCTGAAGAAGATCAAGGGAAACTTTACAACACCTGTTCAGTTTTTGGACCTGACGGACAGCTGCTTGTTAAACACAGGAAGGTGTGTCTGTATGTGTGTGTGTGTGTGTGTGTGTGAGACATGGTTGACTGGTGTAAGTTAATGCTAGCAAATTATAATTTACTGCAACCCAACTAATCTGTTGTATCATCTTTGCAGATTCATCTCTTTGACATCAATGTACCAGGAAAGATACAGTTCCAGGAGTCGAAAACCTTAAGCCCAGGAAACAGTTTGTCTGTGTTTGACACCTGTCAGTTTTAAATCCAAGTCTGAATTTCTTTGTTTTTTGTGAGTTTGCCTAAGTCCCGTTTGATCAATATTTGCAGCTTTCTGTAAAATTGGCGTTGGTATCTGTTACGACATCCGGTTTGCAGAGCTTGCACAGATTTACGCCAAGAAAGGTGAGGAATCATTATGCTAAATAATGGTCAAAATAAGTATAATAGGATATTAGATCATCTTTGTCATTTTAACATTGTACAATAAGATTTATTTTAATGTCTATATTATTATTACCGTGAGTAATATCTTAAATGTATTACCTAACCACAATATTACTAATATACGTATGTATACTATTATGTTAGCGTGACACTGATATATAAGGAAAAAAAATCTATTTATTTTATATTATTTAAAAAAAAAAAATATATATATATATATAGAGAGAGAGACCGATATATAGATAAGAAAAAAATATATAATATACACTATATTTAAGTAGAAAATGGTACATTTTTAACGATGTGATTTAGATCATCATGTTGGGATTTACGCACCATGTCTGCAGGCTGCCAGCTTCTGATTTATCCTGGAGCCTTCAACATGACCACTGGTCCTGCTCACTGGGAGTTGCTGCAGAGGGCAAGGTCAATATCCCAGTACACATGTAGTTAACAGCCCTGATGGGGCTTCATGTACGACTCTGAGCGTTGTGTTCTTTTGACAGGGCAATAGATAATCAGCTTTATGTTGCCACGGCCTCACCAGCCAGAGATGAGACGGCCAGTTATGTGGCTTGGGGTCACAGCTCTGTGGTCAACCCTTGGTAGGTGTTGTTATGTGGTGCTCATAAAGGCGGCAGCTAACAGACTAGTTTGTTTTTTTGTGTTTTTGTTGTTTTTGCAGGGGTGAGGTCATCGCTAAAGCTGGTTCGGAGGAGGCGGTTGTATACGCAGACATCGGTCAGTGTAAAGTTTTACCTTTATGAGAAACGCGTCAGCAGCACATAAACTTTTCTCTCTCGTTCTCTTCTTTATAGACTTGCAGTATTTAGCTGATGTGCGTCAACAAATCCCCATCACGACACAGAGACGGTGTGATCTATATAGTGTCAACAGTGTTCAGGAAGGTTAAAGAGCTTTTTAAGAAACATGGGATTGCAATGTGTGTGTGTGTGTGTGTGTGTGTCAAGTGTCACACACAAACACTAATGAATTTATATTGTGTATTGATGCATGTTAATGATTGATGAATTTTAAAAATTAAATGTAAGTAAAATAATTTGCATTTGTGTACTGTGTGTTTGTTTAAATATACACACAAATATATACATTTTCTAAACAGCTGTTTCATTTCTGGGTCAAGAGGAGCCAAACCAATCCATGTGCCATCCGAACACAAAGCTGGACACAGAAACACTCGTTCAACGTTCACTCGGTCTCTATTTAATAAACATGTTTTATTTTTTTAATTCCAATGAAAAACATTTCCCTATTCAACATTTGGAGAACGCAAGCACACACTGAATTATAAACATAGATTTAGTACCGCAAAACACTAAAACCATACAATTGTACATTATCTTTTTAAAAAAGAGTAATAAATTAACATATTACTTTATGTTGTTATTCCATTACTTTAAGTTCTTTAACTGTTATCGTTACTTCTAACTGTGATTACTACGTGAAGCAAATCTGAACATTAATTCTCCAAAGTCCAAAAAATAAACTTTTCAGGGCGTTGTGCTTTTGTGACGAATTTCACAATGCCTCTTCTCTGTCTCACATCCCCAGCTAGTGTTTTTGGAACAGCAGTGACGTGAAGCGTGAAGTTGTTTGAGTTGGCATGGCAACGGTGTTCCTTTATGCAGGGATGAGGTAAACACAAAAGCTTGGTGAAAAGCGTCTCTTGTACATGCTGACGTAAGTGAGTTTATTGACAGTTGCACTTTGTTAATTTAAAGTAAAAGCGGCGACTGTTTAAGTTATGAGATATGAAACTATTACATCCTCATTAGGTTCCTATCATATCTTTTACAAGCTGTTCCTTTGATTTCCTCGAACGAGTCTTGAGAAAATCTCGTGTGATTGCTGTATCATCAGGTAATTGTCGCTTTTTCCTTTGTGTTCCAGCCAGTCAAACCACTTCAGGGTTAAATGCCTAAATGTCCTGTAAACTCATCATAATTTAAAAATCTTGAATGGTCTTTGCACCAATTCCAACACAAATCTGGCTGGTTAGACTTCTGGACCAAACCTGTTAATTAAAAGCTGAATAATGTACATCAATCTTCTTAGAAAATGCCAGTTTGTGTCAGAAGAAGTCAAGGTTATTGCTCCATCTCCACGGAAATCAACTCAGTTACTTCATTAGATGAATCCTCATGTAAAAATTGACAAACTTTTTATCACGTAATTTTCATTTATAGCTTTATAGTAAATTAGCTTTTTATAGTATTTATGTACATCATCTAACTCAATGCTGTGAAGTCCTGTCCAAGGATTGAATTAAAGTGCGGACACTACAAGACATTTAGTTCATCATTCATCTAGATGTCAGAGTGTAGAGGCGAATTATCTTGTTCTTAATTCTAATGCATCCATGTCTGTTTATTATTTTAAAAAGCCTCAGTCAGTTAAATACATATACTGTACCAGTAAATAATGTGGAAATATAAATAAAAAGTAAATAACCGGCCAAAGTGACTAATACAGTATAGAGAACAAAAAAGAGAGTTTGAGACAGTGAAGAGCTAGAGAAAGAGACCTGAGGAAAAAGCTATAGCAAGAGCGAGAGAGCTAGTGAGAAAGTGAGCAAAGAGCTAGCAAAATAAAGAATGAGAGAAGCTCAAGATAAAAAACATGGTGAAATAGAGAAATCAGAGAGATAGAGATAAGAATGAGGGTGAAGAGAGAAATAGATAGATAGCTTGAGATATAGATGGTGATTGGCTAGACAGAAAGGGAGAGGGGCGAGAAGTAGAGAACTACTACACACAGTATGTATATGTATACTGCACTTAGACATGCCCATATACAGTATATGTGTGTATCTGTGTTTACTGTATATACACTACATATATTAGCATATCTGTGTATAGACATTTTTATAGACAGTTGAAATACTGGCATTTTAAAACGCTAGATTAATTTGTCACATATCCTATGTGTTGCATCATCAGATCGTTATCGCCTCAGATAGCGTCAGTCACGTGGTACAGCACGCCCCTCCGAAGTTGCCAATCCTCGCGCTCACTTTACACATATAGTGAAAGGCGTGGAAAAGGAGGCGTTTGATGCCAAACCTTCCCGTTTGATGTGAGGCGTCCGGTGTCAGGCTGAGAAGAAGAAACCTCCTAGACCGCTTCGCCATCAGACGACACCCTCGTGGCTCTCCTCATGCAGAACGACAGCTCAGCCGGCTTTTTGCCCGTGTTCAAGTCATTCGCCACAGATGCCATCCACGTTGGTTCTGAACCGGAGCAGTGGACCTCCATGGCCGTAGTGCCGCCCATTTCGCTGTCTACCACGTTTAAACAGCACGGCCCGGGGAAGCATGCGGTAAATCGTTGTCTTCTTGCGTAAACGCTTAACGGCTTTGTGTGCTTTTGTTCGGCCCCGGTGTGTGTGTGTGTCGCGATCAGGCACGTTGTTTGTGTTTGTCGCTGTGTTCCGGTCGAGTGACAGAGCCGCACGCGAATGCTTCTCTATCCGGGTTCACCCGGCGAAAATAAGACGGGAAACTGTGATCGGTCGGTTCACGGTGTCCTATTATTGTGATGAAGGCGGTAAACTAACTAACTAAACTAGACTAACAAATGTAAAAGATTAATTGCTGCAGTGAAAATTTCCTAGTTTAGAAATTTGAAGTACAAGTACAGTACAATATAAAAGATGCTAGTTGGAATCTGCCATGGAGTCTTTTGGAGCTATATAGCTCTTTCTAGGTCTCCAGTTGTCTCGTCTATCTCTCCAAGAGAGCAAATATCGAGAGGAGAGGATGCGAGAGAGATAAGAGAAGAGGAGCTCTCGAGAGGAGAGGTCTCTCTGATCTGGGACGGGAGGGGAGTCGAGATGGGGCAGCATTGAACGACTTACGGTAGAATCGAGAGATAGACGAGGAGGACGGGAGATTTTCCGGAGATGAGCTTCCTGGACTCGATCGTAGCTCTCTCTATCTCTCGCTTCGTCTCCTCTCTCTCTCTCTCTCTCTCTCTCTCTCGCTCTCTCTCTCTCTCTCTTCTCTCTCTCTATTATCTTCTCTCTCTCTCTAGCTCTCTCTCTCTCTCTATCTCTCTCTATATCTCTATCTCTCTCTATCTCTCCCAATCTTTTTTTTCTCATTTTTTTTCTTCTGAAATTAACAGTTTACTAATTTGAAACAATATTTTTTAAAGTGTGTTTTCTTTTTTCTCTTTATTCCTTTTTTGTATTTTGGCTGTGGGAGTGATAGAACTTCTCCAATGTGTGACACATAACATCTGTTTGTCCATTATCCTTAAACTGTTGAGCAATTTAGTTATTTTTATTTACAGGTTAGTACTGAAATAATTGATAGTTTAACCAGTTATGTCGAGGTCTCATTTTGCTTAGTTTCTTCTCTGTTAAGCGCAACACTAACTGGTTTTGGGTGGTTTCGTTTGTCTCAATTGCTTCTCAAACCCCTGTTGGCTCAGCTGGTTTTACTGTACAACAATTTTGTCTCCACCTCTCTTCGAATAACACACAACAACCAGACTTCCAACCAGATTTTACAAGGACTATTTGCTCACTTTTGGGTTTGAACATTTTTGCCTCAGCCAAGAGGAACATGCACGAGAACTACAAGCAGTATGAAGTTCACTGTTCTATCCAAGTTTGTGTTCTGGTTCATTTTGCTGTAACCATTTTAAAAATGGTGTTTTTCAGGGGTTCGAGTACAGCCGGAGTGGAAATCCCACCCGCAACTCCCTTGAGAGAGCCGTCGCAGCATTAGATGGTGGACAGTACTGTATGTTTTATACCACAACTAGATTTCAATTGAACACACAAACAATCTTGTGATAAAGCTTGATTTGTTCTTTAAGGTCTGGCTCTTGCCTCTGGTTTGGCTGCGACATTGAATATTACGCATCTTTTCAAGCCCGGAGATGGAATTCTGTGTATGAATGATGTATATGGAGGTGAGGAACAATATTAATAAATAAAATAATCTAGTACATATTGCGCAATTCCTGCAATTCATTCAGTAGAGCTGGTGTTAGCTACACCAATGTTGTGGGGTTAATTCCCAGGTAAAGCATGGAGTTGGTTTAATATTTGACCATAATCTAGTAGAAGTAGGCAGCCTGTGGGAAAAATGGCATCTGAAGGCTATAAATGTAAATGTTTTTCCAGGAGTCGAACCCAGGATCACTGGTGTTGCGAGCCTCATGAAATCTGATAGTGTAATGTTTCTAAAACTATCCTAAGAATGATTATTCTGCATCTTGGAGAAATATTTTGAGCGTTCCATGCTTTAATGGTGGGATTTTTTACGAAAGAGTTGAGTTTTGAAAATGTGCCTTAGTGGGATTGATAAAGTCTATTTCATCTTATTGACATTTCTTTCTCACAATAGGAACAAATCGCTATTTTAAGAAAATAGCTGCTGAACAAGGATTTGACATCAGTTTTGTGGACCTCACGAAGCTGGAGGTGGTAAAGACATCCCTGAAACAAAACACCAAGGTAAAGCAGAAGTTGAACAAGGGACGGGGGTTTCCGCGGTTTTTAATGCACTATATTTGTCATTATAAAGCTCCGGCCACCATTATAATTTTCTCACTTCTACAGATGGTGTGGATTGAAACACCCACAAACCCTACTATGAAGGTGGTGGACATCCAGGGCTGTGCAGACATCTGCCATCAGTACAACAAGGACATTGTTGTAGTGGTGGACAACACTTTCATGTCGGCCTACTTCCAGGTCTACACACTCCGTTTATGTTTTCTGCTAATGTGTAAACCCTCAATTTTGCCCTTTCAACAGAGAATATTAAATTTATTAACTTGCAATTTGTTGTATGTTGACAGCGCCCCCTTGCTCTTGGAGCGGACATCTGCATGCACTCTGCCACAAAATACATGAATGGTAATGGTTAGATATTTGAAAAAGTCGTAAAATCACAAAGAAAGTGGTATTTGTGAGCAAACGTGATGCTGTGTGAATTCCAGGACACTCTGATGTGGTCATGGGGTTGATTTCTCTCAATAACGAAGACATCTATAAACGGCTGAAGTTTCTGCAGAATTGTAAGTGTCCAGCAGAAGTAAGAACTTACATACTTCAGTACATGCTCAATTACATTTTCTCTAAGGCCTTACAGCCAAATATTGAAACTTTATGCTTTTCATGGGAATCGATTTCATACAACCGCAGAAAGTTATGCTGCGTGAACTACAAGAAATCAACCAAAAAAACATTTACAATTTGGCTTATCAGATTAAGCGTTTTAATTTAGTTTTATGACGTACTGTACTGTATTGGTGCACTTTGGATCTTGAAACCAAACATCACATTTTTGTAAACATTATCTTTTTTTTTTTTATTGTAATTACAAGCTCCGTCACAAAAGCTTGTTGTCTTTAATGCTCTGAAGTTGGCTCCATGTTTAACATCTGCTTAACCTTTCATGTAAATCTTTTGAATGTATTGTAATATCCACCGTCAATATGTTTGTCTGTAATATCCTGCAGTGCTGCAGCTCAGTATGTATGTAAGATGCAAATTTCCGTTTGCTCCCCTCTGATGTTGAGAATGCATCGCCCAAAGGCCTTTTCAGAAGCATTTTTCCTTTTAACCATGTCTCAATTTTCATTTTGTTCAAAAGCTCATTTCTTTTGTCATTCCAAATGTGTTTGTGCACAGATTCCTTTGGTTTCTTTCTCTTCCAGCCCTCGGCGCTGTGCCCTCTCCGTTCGACTGCTACATGTGTAACCGAGGCCTGAAAACACTCCACCTGAGAATGAAGCAGCACTTTAAAAATGCTCTTGCCGTGGCCCAGTTTCTGGAGGCTGACCAGAGAGTGGACCGAGTCGTTTTTCCAGGTTTACCTTTTTCATATAAAATTTTTATAGTTTTGTCTCAAACAACAGATTGTCTCAAACTGGTTGTATAAAATGAAGGGGAAAAAAAGTCGACCTATACACGTTCCTATACACGTATACACAGTCAAATTGTTTATAACATCGAAATCCTCGTTAAAAAAAAAAGCATTAATTGTCATTTGTTTATGAAAATAACACAGCGAGTTTCGTTTTGTACTTTTGTTTGTGTCTCCTTGATTGGGGAATGAGATTCAATCATATAAACACATATTTTACAACATAAAATTCAAATTGCATCAAATTGCTCGGATTTATAATTTAGTTGAATCAAATGGGATCTTTACACATTTTTTTATTTTTAACCAATCATCTAGTATAGAGTATGTGTATAGATATTTTATCATCAACATAATAATTGATTATGATTTAATTATTAAAATATATTGTGATTGTGGGTCAAATAATTAATCAATAATTAAATTATTATGTGATGAGTTAAGTAGCACAATTATTAGGTTTGTAGCACAAATGGAGTGCTTTTATGATTTCTTTTATTCACCAGCTTTTTGCTCGCCATTGCTGCAGTTTCACAATAAAAGTCTTGGACCCGGTCATTGCTGCTTGCAGCTAAATTTTGAACCAAGATTTCTTTGATTCCTCAGGCCTTCCATCTCACCCTCAGCATGAGGTGGTGAAGAAGCAATGCACGGGCTGTCCCGGAATGATCACTTTTTATATTAAAGGAAAACTGGAGAACGCCACAGCATTTCTCTGCAATCTGAAGGTCTTTTTCCAATTACCTTTTAAGGGAGATTGGCTTCAAAGTCATATAAATATTTTATTAACTCACTGTCATTTTAAAATGGTCTGCTGTGCTTTGCTTTCTAGCTATTTGCACTGGCAGAAAGCCTGGGTGGTTATGAGAGTCTAGCAGAGCATCCGTAAGTATTCCATTCAATGGAAACTAACAATGTACCCAACCAAATGAAACTAATAATTCGTACTGGTTTAATACTGAATAAGCCTGATTAGCAGGATTTGTGTTGATGTTGCCTTTCACACCGACAAACTGTTTTGTAAAACTTGTTTTTTGAACAACATGTGGGCGACAACAGGTTACTTAATTTAATGAAATAAAGAGCATTTTAAACATTCTATTAAAGTAGACATTTCTGACATTTGAAATTTGACATTTCTACATCTCTTAGTTTGTTTTGTTCTTTGACAAACTCACAGGATAACTTAAAAGCGACCACAAGGGGGCGCGCGTGTACTATTGTTGGCACTGCAAAAAAAAAAAATCCAAATTTGTCTTTACTAATCAGTCTGCGACTTGTTTTTTTTCTGTCATAAAAGAATGGAATCTTCCTTTAGGCTAAAATAATTGTCCTACTGTTAAAAGTACAGTGAAAGCATCACCACATGGTTAATAGAAGCATTGTGATGCTTCTCATCACCTAAATAATGAAGGTTGTGTGAGGGCACAAAGGCAACCTTTAGAAAAGCAAATATCATTATACTGAATTATATCAATTATTGAATATCTCTTTATTAGAACTTCTTTTGTTTGCTTTAATATGTAATAATTAATTTCGTAGAGCCATCATGACCCATGCTTCCGTGTCTGAGAGCGAGAGAAAGGAGCTTGGCATCAGTGATACTCTCATCCGGCTGTCGGTCGGACTGGAAGACGAGGAGGATCTAATCGCAGACCTGGATAAAGCACTCGATGCCGCTGTGAGTATTTCAGAAAATATTTTTTGACTTGTTCATGTGTTTTCCATATAAAACATGTTTTTTTTTCATATGATACGCTGGAATAAAATGAAACCAAACATTGATCCCACAATCGGCGTGTTTTCATGATTAAGGTTATCGTGAAATGCTGCGCAGATGGCCAGTGCTGTATCTATAAACGGCAGTGAGGTCATTATGCCCATACTAAACATACTCCAGCCTCAGTTTATGCATCACCACAATCACCCAAGCAGATTGGACTTGTTTTAATGTTGTGTTGTTATTCCTCAATTTTTTTTAAAGAGTATATCAACACCATGCTCATTTGGGCTCATAAAGTTCACTCAGCCATCTCTAAAAGTGCAGACCATTTTCCTCGGCTCCTAAGTGCATTCAAAAAAAAAAAAAACAAGGTTCCGGGAAAAAAAAAGACTAATCAACTCTCCAGGTCGGAGAAGTATTCCCATAGAAACCTGTGTGTGTGCATCTCACAGAGCTGGAGAATCAAAGCCCTGTGGACCTGTGATGGGCATCAGAGAAGAACCGTGATAAGGTGGAGGCCGAAAAACGTTTCTTCTCCCACAACCGCACACTGCCGTTTCAAATCTGATCCTTTAAATCACACAAAGAGAATAAAAACGTGCACCCGACAGACACCCAACACCCATCCCACATCATTACGGGAGAGCTTTTGCGACTTGTGCTGAGTTTTAATTTCATAAGACATCATTTCTGAGTGGGAAATTCCATTAGGTTTTGGCACACGGCTTTCCTCCGAGACCCAGAGATCTTCCGCCTAAGTTAATTTTCTGCACTTTTGAGATGTCATCTTTTATTTCTTTTACTGCCGGATATGCTAATTCTAACGGCTTTTGTTAAACAGCAATTGCTGCTTTGGTGGCTTTTGCTGTCTCAGCTCGTTGCAGGCAGACTTGCGGTTTTCCTCTCGAGGACGAATACTTTGCGTGCCATGCTTACGGCAGGATGGCGCAGGGATCTAATCTTCTTAAATCTTGTTTCTGTTTAAACAGCATCCAAAAAAATGAGGACCGGGAACAGTGATGGGGCCATGATGGGGAACTCTGAGTCTGAGCTTTAGTAATGGATAGGGATGAAAAATCACACACGGGTGACTGCTGATAAGATCTGAATACACTTTGGGTGATCTGTTCATATTTTGTAATTGTGCTGCGGTGTTTGGGGGGGTTTAGTCCAGCTCCACTCCTATATGTCTTAAACAGGACGGCAAGGGAAAGATGAAATCATCAGTGTGTAAAGGAAAATGGATCGTTTGAATAAGTGGAATCAAATCGTCTTGCATTGATCAGTTTTTAAATGCTAGTTTTGGCTCACTTGAAGGGATCTTATCTTTTGTCTGAGCTCATAGAGCCATTAAAAGCCATTTATATCTTCTTCCTGTTTCAGTTTTTTTAACGCTGGATGCATTTCATTGCGGCACACCACAGACTATAAATCTGCAGTGATAAAGAAACACATGCACAGTAACTGGAGGAGGAATAGCACATCAACTTTTCTGGTTTCATATTTTATTTGTAATAAGAGTTGAATGACTTCTGAAGTTATTACTTTAGCCACACGCACGCACACACACACACACACACACACACACACACACACACACACAATTAGTTACATGTAACTGTGATTTATAAACAAATGGTAAATTAAATGTGACTTAAAGAAAAGGCATAAAAGTGATTCAAATACAATATAAATATTTCAATAATTTTATATAAAAATTTAAATTGTGAAGATGTTTGTAAACGTGTAGGGATAAAACCACTGCTGATGATTATGGAAAGGATCATGCTAACAGTTCTTTGTAACCTATATATTATTCAGAATAAGTAGCTCACGTACATATTTACAGATTTAAAAGGTTCTCCATTTAGCAGACCACAGGAAACCCATCATCATTAACCCAGGTATTCTGTTCTTGTGTGTGTGTGTGTGTGTGTGTGTGTGTGTGTGTGTGTGA
>CM051495.1:25192253-25223495 GCA_028031935.1 Paedocypris micromegethes | reverse complement strand
GAGAGAGAGAGAGAGAGAGAGAGAGAAAAGCTAACACATTGCCATGTGTTTATAGATGTCACATGTTCATTCTGATTTGTGTCAGATTCTTGTGTTGCATTCACCCCATTATTCAATTTGTGCAAAGGCACGTTGTTTCCAGATGTTTCTGCTCTTGTAGTAAACATACTTTAGAATGTGATTGTGTTGCAGACCAGTAATGCAACAAATCTGAAACATGAGCGAAGCGGAGGTCGCCTTGTGTGACCTATTGTTCTGTTTTCTCATAAAAATTCATGTTTGCCTTCTGTTTGCCCTCTTGCACTGGCTGTTTCTAGTTTTTACAATGTTACAATTTAGTTAGGTACAGTATACCTTTACACCTGTCCAACAGCTCGTTAAGGCAAATTTCCAATCAGCCAATCACATGGCAGCAACTCCATGCATTTAGGCACATTTCCCAGCACCAAAAAAAAAAAAAAAACACCATGAACTGGTTGTTGGTGAGTAATTCAGAACCTACTAGGATTTGTATGCACAACCTCTGAGATCTAACTAGGATGTTTTATTTATTTATTTTTGAACTGATTAAATGCATTTTTTAAATACTTGTTAAAAAAACGGCTATTTTGTAGAGTGACTAATAATATTGTCCTTAACTGTGTGTGAGAGTGTATATATACACGCACCGGTGTAATTGCATGTATGAAAATACTATTTAATTTTAGCAATAAATAAAAGTTATATCTTTTTATTTAGTTGTACCTGGTGTGTAAACCTTGCACATCTTTCTATATGACCTTATTTAGTATGACTAAAATCAATTCATGTCCATTCACTTTAGACACAGGTGCAACATAATGAAAATTGACTTTTGCTCTTCCTTTAAATTGAGCTTTTGGCCAGTATGCTTTGAAATGGATGTATTTCTTTATTTATTTTTTAAGGAAGGACGACACCTTTCATTTGTAAGAGTAGCTTTTTGGAGAAGTGCCAACACATGCGTGCAACCTTTGAACTGTGAGGAAGAATTGAAGAGATCAATAGATTCAGATTTGGCTAGTGAAAAATTGCCTCTTAGTGCTTGTTCACAATACCATCTTTAACGTAAAAAAAGGCTTTTAAGATAAAACACGAACCTTAAGAAATGTATTAAGTAATGAAGGACAAAGAGATTGTGTATTGGAAAGGAAACATACTTTCTATTTGTGTGATTTGCAGTGCTTGGCTGAAATAGATCTCAGTGCCACAAACGGAATGACGTATTTTTTCCAAGTGATTGTTCTACAGGCTCTTATCAATGTACTTTTCCTTTCCAACTAACAGTCTAATTAGTTCTGCTGGTAATGGTATTTACTTCCTCTTTGTGCAATTTTCAGAGAATTCTCTTTATTTTTTAAAGGATGAGGCTGCAAAGGTCACAGAGGCTTTTTCAAAGCCATTGATCATCTAAAAAAAGCCACAAACTAATACAGAATGCTTCTGCAGAGTCAAAAGTTAATGAAGGTTGTGTGCTTTCGTCGCTCAGAGCGTCACGTTTATCTTTTTTCGTTTGAATGGTAAAACTATTTTCAACACTTTTTTCCACTGTGGATGTGATGCAGAAATTCCCATTAGGCTCTTTCTGTTTAAATAGTGGGAGAAGATACCAGAAAACATACTTTTGTGTCAATGGAGCTCGATTAGATCACTTTAGTGAGCTAGTGAGCACTGGGTCACTTTAGTGAGCTCTTTGTTTTCTGTGTTAGAGCTTGCCAGCGTGCACAACACTATAGACTAAGCAAAACTACATTTCTATATATTTGTGACACACAATTTTGGACTTCATTTGTTTCTTAACAAACCATCAAAATTGTATAGTGTAAAAAGAAGCATGCGCTTTTAAAACAACCAATACAACAGTATTTACAACTGATAGAAAGCTCATTCGTTTTCTAAAATACATAAAGTCTTTTCAAAAACAATCCATATAAATTAAAACGTGTGTGTTAACCAGTGTTATTATAAACTGTATATGTTTTTGAGGATGTGTGAGCTCCAACTTTACAAACTTTAAAAACAGAAAACTTTACAAAGAAAGAATATTCAGAATGGTGTATTTTTTAAGCATATCAGTTATGCTTTCATAACTGTTCACCTCTAAGAAGCGTTTTTCTCTCAACACGTTGCACTCTCATGCGTCACTACACCAGTCTTTTGAATCAGAAAGCGATTATTTCAGTCTACTTCTGACAGAAACCATTTTCACACCGATGTGTTGTACGTTGATGTAATAACCTGCATCTTATTGGAACACCAAGGTAAATTACACTTTTCCCTTTGACTGTGTTGGCTGTAGTTGGCAGGGGACTATTTCTCTGAATCTTCCCCCGAACAACTCGTCGACTGGCTGTAATGGGATAATGTGCTCTGTAATCATCAGAAGATGTTAGTGGGGAAAGACCAGCACAGGCAATGTGACCACCAAACCACATTGTTCTACACCTCTCACAAACTGAGAGGTTTTAGTGACGGCCTTTTCGTCCTCTTCTTCCTGGTTGAATTTGTGCAGTACTGTAGCAATTTTCCAGGAATTGATGAAATTAAAATGATGCTAGACTTATTTCAATTTTTATATCACACTCATTACAAATTAAATTTTTGCAGCTCCATTCTACCTTTCAAAAGGCCTATTTGCTAATTTTCTGGCTCTGAAAACATCTTGCAATAAATATAAAAAAGGAAGCTGTTGAAGGATCATTTACATCTTAATTTTACTAGTTTCTTCCCGGATACACTGTGTGTGCAGGAATCAGTGATAAGACCATAGCGGGGCAGCTCTTAAATGAGTTCATACCATTTGCCGGCCAGTCAGAACTCTTGGAAAGCCATAAGCTGCACTTTCAGAGCAAGGCTATAAATCAAAAGGCTGGACCGCAGAGCCAAAAGATGCTCTCAGACTTTGACTCAGCAGCATGCTGAGAAGAAGCCTGAGGAGAACCTGTCCAACCTGAGTTATAGGGGTTTCACTCATTGAGACTGAATCAACCAAGGGTTAGAAAGGGCTACTTGAGCTCCAGGAACTGTTATATTAGAACTGTATTACTTGGGGAAAAAAAACTGAAAAAGGAAACGAAGACTTGTTTTTTTTAGGTTGAAAAAAATATGGATTAAACTTGCTTTAAATCCCATTTAAGGGTTTGAGCATGAAGGGCTTTCTAACTTGCTGTTCAATAAGTATTTTCAGTCTGTGCCTTATATTCTTCATGCTTGTCTGGAATATAATCGTCAATGCATTCACATTTTTATGTGCATATTTTTTTTTTAAACTCAAGCAAGTCTTTTGCTTTGGCATATGCGTAGCCTGTAATTTTTCAACATGCATCATAAAACTCCTAACCCGCCATTGCTGCAGCTATCTTTCACAAATGTCATACATGTGTAGGAATTGACGTATAAAATGCATTACATAAGTGTGTGTTTGTTTCTTGTAGAATTTATTCTAGAAGAGAAAGCGGCTACACCTTGTCCAGATGCTCAGTAAACAGATGTAGAATCGATTCTGCTGATACGGTTTGTTCATTTGCATTGATCAGTCTTGCAATCGAATGACGAGAAATGACTTCCAGATCTTTTCTATATTTACAGAGACAGATTTACAGACTTCCCTTTCAGGATGAATGGAAACATAATAAAGTCCGTAAATTATTGCCATATTAAATGGCTTTTTTATTGTATAAAGCTATCTAATATTTATTATTATTCACTGGTACTTTCAAATGCGGACCACTTTACAGTTCTGCTGAGCCTCAAAACACAACCTTCTGAATAGCTTTTAGTCGAGTGTTCAGACCAACACAGCCAGTAATTTAATGCTCTTATAAAACACTGATTTAATGTTCTGCATTACAGCTGCAAGAATTCTGCTCTCTGTTGTGAATACACACACACACACACATTTTGAAAAAGTTGTGTGTTTGTGTATATTTGTAGATTTGCGGTAATATATTAATTTGTCAATTTTTTTCTTAGTGATTGATTAGCATTATTTGCTTTTGTTTTACATGATCATCTGATTTCATCTGTTATTTAATTACAATGTTCAATTCGTTGTAGTAGGTGTTATTGTTATGCTAGATGTGAATTAGATACATTTTAATCAAATTAATTGAAATTTCAAATAAAATATTAATATTAAATAAAAACATTAACATAATTTGTAATACTTTTAATAATTTTGTTTCAATTTTAATCAAGGGTGATAAAATAACGAAAATGAATATAAATACAACACTATTTTTATAATTGTATAGACACCTTATGTTTATTTACATGGTTATCACATATACAGACACATCAGTTATACTAAATGTGGGGGGGGGGCATGAAAGTAAAATAATCAATGGCTTTAATGGGTGTTGAGCATAATTGTGATCAATTGCGTTTTCTGACCAAAACTGTGAAATATATTTAATTTACATTCAACTGCATTTGTCTGTGACCTTTGTCACACCTAAAATCTGACATTGAGTCTGGCAGCGAGTCTTCAGGATAATGTTCTTGTGCAGCCATCCACATCCAATTTATTCTCCCCAGACTTTAGCTGCGTGGACTGCTGTAGATGTTCTAGAATGAATATTAATTGGGAGAACTGTAGATAAAATCTGCTGTGCATAAACCGGAACCATGGGTTTGTTAAACAGAATAATACAGATTTTGATATACTAATACTAATAAAGAAATCAAAAGTGCTTTGTAGTGCTGCTCTTCTACCGAGACTTATTTTTTTTTTTTTACACTAAAAGTTTCTAGCGTTCTAAACTTTGGCTACATAAATCATTGATATTTATCAAAGATGTCATTTTTTACTTAGTTCAACTTTAAATGGTTTTGTAGGAAAACGTGATAAAGGCACCGTGATTTAAAGGGCAAAAAAAAAAACATTAAAGCCACATGAGAATTTTCTTCCACAACTGCAACCTTGAGCTGAGCATCACCACCACCAGCAAAGAAAGATAAAGATCGGCTGAAATGATTCTTGGCATTTTTAAGAGAGGATGACATCCTCATGAGACTAAAAGAGCTTTTCAACTTGACAAGTCTAACCGATTTTTACTGAAATAGACTGTAAATATAAATGCTGGAGCATATAAGGAAAAAAAAAAAGAGATAAAAAGTATATAGATTACATGCTGTGGGAAAAAAAAGTCTCTTCAGTCTGACATGAATACATAATAAATCACACTGTCTGCTCAGAAACACCGACTGTCTTTCACAGTAAGTTCCAGTATAGTGAGAAATGATGAAAGTAGAATTATCTTTATTAACTCTCGGCTACACAGAAAAATGCTAAAGTATCCAGTTCAGTGTCACATTGCGCTATTGACCATTAAGCCAAATATCAACAAAAGATTATTAATTTCATCCCGTAGTTACTTCTAATCGAGAGCTGATGGTGTTCGAGTAAATAAGGACGCTTTAATACTCACCCCGCACAAAACCGTTGTATTTAGAATTGAACTTGAGTCTCTCAATTTAGATCATAACAGATTAACTTGTGTTGAACCTCTGCATGAATAATTTATGAATCCGAGCAGCTCAATAGTGGCACAGCACGTGAAACACACCGCAGCCATTCATCATATTGGACATCTGTTTATTTCTCTCTGACTATTCGATTAAATATGAACATGGACGCCAAAGTCCATCTTACTAAAATAATTTGGTGATTCTCTGATTTGTGGCAGTTTGCTGACAGCTTTCAGCTAAATTGCATGATCATATACATATGTGTGCAAGGTTTGTTGAAAACTGCATTCTGGTTTTATCTCTCCTCATTCTGCGTTTCGTGAAAGGAATCCTCCATGGTCTCTGTGGCGAGTAAACCCTGAAGGTTTCATCCTCCTCTAATTTATTTAAGCTGGTATCAACAGCTCTATCTGTTCTCTCTAAAGAGAACCTCTTTCTGAAGAACTTTACACTATAACCACATGTTCTTTTACTGCACTTCACCCTCGCCACATGAGATTCCTTAGAAACTGGTAAATTATGTATACACTTTGTGAACACTTTTCTTTTTTATTAGCTGATCTCATCAAAGGGGCAGTTTTATGCGTCTGTAATTCAGATTAAGTACCACAATGCAATAGATTAGAAAATAGTCAAAGAAGCTTTGTCATTTGAACCACGTACAGCAGAGCAACACGCGGTGAAGTGAGACAATGTTTCTTCAGGACCCTGATGATACACAGAACCAATCACACAGAACAAGAGTTTGGGGGCGGGGTTTGGGGAGGGGCAAAAACAAGTGCAAAAAAGGCAACGGCAACACACAAAAACAGGACAGACACTCACTAATGAAGAAATGAAGTCCATCAGGCGTAGGAGTCCTTGTCCTTTCTCAACGTCCCTCAATGAAAAGCAGTCTGATAGATCTTCATTAACTCTTGCAATGGGGAAAAAAATGGAACAGAAATGGGCGAAACGGACAAATAATGTATACAAATGTGAGGGTCTTGTATGTGAAGGAGCCCATGTCTCCCTCAGCTTTAGTGTTAAGCAGATTGCTGCCTCGTCTGGTCGTGAGGGTCCGAATGCTCCGGTACATCATCTAAGATGACAGAAGACTGAAAATTGGGTTTGAGTGATGTGTCTTGGCATCTACAACGCTGTTTGCCTTGCTGATGCAGCGTGTGGCGTAAATGTCCATGATGGACAACCATCTCAGCTGCTCAAGATGTTCTCAGTGATTTCCCTGGTAGAAGGTGGTAGGGGCAAGGGGTGGAAGGCGTGATCTCTTAACCTTCTTTGGGGCTTTCTTGGTGATGGAGCTGGTGTTGACTGACCAACTGGGGTTCTCCGCCAGATGAAATCCTAAAGAATATTTTGCTGCTGACAATCTCCACTTGGGCTCCGTCAATTACTAGCGATGAGTTTCTTTCACCAAGAAGTCAGATGTGTCTCTTTCTCGATATGCTGACTTGTTGTTCTGGTTGATTGGTCCCACCACAATTGTTTCCTCAGCAAACTTGGTGACATAATTTGAACTGTGCATTGCTGCCGAGTGAACAGCAGTGGACTGATGACACAGCCCTGTGGAGCTCCAGTGTTTAATGTGGCGGTGGTGCTGAAGATGCTCTTCCTGATCCGGACTGACCTGGGCCTCCTCGTTCAAGTTTTTTTGTCTGATACAGTACAGAATGAAAAGGCACCGATTTATTTATATTTGAAAGTCAGAAAATATTGATAATTCTTCTTTTGTTTCCTATACACTGCTTCCAAAATGCTCACTGGCCAAAGTCATTCTTTTCATACATCTTTTTGCTGGTTATTTACAGTTGATCCCAGTTAATCAGGACACATCACACTGGATTTGGTCCTAATAATTGACTGTAGATTATGCCAATTGCCCTGTGCTTTGCCAAAGTACCTCGATTGTCGGTCATACTTGACTACGATTGTTCAAAACATAGACCGCTGCTTATGAACATTGTTTAATTGAAAAATAAATGTGAATGAGCAGTGGGCAGTTTTAAGCCATGGTGTCTGTGGGGGTCGGGGTCAGTGTCTTGCTCAAGGACACTTGGTCACATAATAAATAACCGGAATCGTCTGTATAGATTTTTCTAGAAACATCTATAAAGTGTTTTTGTCTTGCTGTAGCTTCTGATATTTGACTTGTGATTTATTTAAAACACTTATTTTAGGATGCCTTGCCAGGAACTAAAGTCAGATTAGATTTCCTCGCTTGTATCCTTCAATGAGCCAGAAGTCGAAGAGTTTTTCTTTCAAATGTGTTTGTGCCGTTCAGTCCGACACAGACTTTAAGTTCAGGTAAAAACTCGTTATAATTCAGTTCACCTTCACCGCAGAAACACAAGCGTTTATACATTATTTACAAAGGATTACATGGAAGTTAAGTCACTGGATGTATGGAATAAAGATTTGAATTGCTTTATTCTCTTTTCTATTGCATCATGTATCTTCATCTAGTTTTTGACAGCTTTTTGGTCTGATTCATCAAGCTATGCTCGTCTTTAATTTGTCACATTGACAAAAAATCTAGTTTTAACAATAATATTGAAAATACTTCACAAAAAGATGAACGATAACAGCTGAAGGTGGTGGTACATCTCAACTGGTTCTGCTTGAAGAATGATCTAAACAAATTCATTTAGGCTCCAGATCCGGCTTATTGGATTCATGGCTCTTTTTGTTCTAGCTGAATTTCACATATGGAGACTAAATTGACTTTGAGCAGATCTGACGTGGCCTAATGAAACCGCTATGGCTGGTTCATTGTTCTGCTTTACCAGTGACTCTGTGATCCATGTTGTTTACTACACGTATATGAACATGCTTCTCCCTCTATTGCTTTATACAATCAATGTAAACCCAAGTAGCTGAAAAATAGATTATAATTTTTTCTTGCCATTTGAAATGCAGTAATTTCATTGTTGGTTTCTCTGGGAATCCTAGCCGGAGAATCAGAAGAGAGCTATGTTAACATTTATTAAATGGAGTATTGATCGAGTTGTTGCAATACATATTACATGGAAATTCTTACAACATTTGTTTTTAGTATTGAAGCTTTTTAAACGTTTTGTTTGTTTAATATAATTCATGAAAATTGACAAATCACTGTAACACAGTGTATATAATATTAATTCCTAACAAAATAGTTATTTTTTCATATTCTAGATTCCACTTATTTAAAAAATGTACTGTATAATGGTATAGATGGATAATATTTAACATTTTTCACATTAATTCTTTTTAACTCCCAATTTTAAAACCCATGATAGATCTTCAGAGTGCAAGATCTCTGTAGAAAGGTAACCACGGCAACCGGAGCACATCTGTTATTTCTTCTGCACAAGTGTATGCTGGAAACTAAACGAACAAATTAATCAAAGGCAAAAACAAGTCTACAGTACTGTATTTATATACATTTTTACAAATATTTACAGTTTTAGATAAAACAATTATATTTTGTATGTTATATTATATTTTCTTTTCTTTTTTTGCATTTTATTTTATTCAAAATTTAGTTTTCAATCTTCTTTTCAGATTTTTTTTTTATTGCTCCATACAAGAAGTTTAATCTGTGTATGTTCCGTTTTAAGTAGAGCTTGTTTTAAAAGAAACCTTATTGTGGATTTTAGTTTTTTTATTTTTTGCAGAAAAAGAAGCAAGTACAAATACAATATGGGCTAGAATAAAAAACAAAGTGTATGCCACTTTAGGTAAAAGCATCTGTGACACACAGATTTATTAATAACGTTTCTGATAAGACATTTGGTCAGCTGACAGATGTTTTTCTTCAGGCCAACAATCATCAACGTAACAAATTATTATCAATTTGCATATTTATTTCAACAGTTTTACACATAGAACGATGTTGCTAACTCTTAAAATTAAACCAATTCAAAATAAAACGATACACAAAACTGAAAGAGTAAACTGTTATTTGAAAAGTGTAAATTAAACAAATACTTTTAAGCTCACAGAATATGCCGTAGTCATATTTGTGGAGTACAGTGAAGTCCTCTTATGGATTCTCAGAACACTACCAGCCTCGGTAAAAGTCACCTGTCAGATAAAGTTCCAGTTATGAGCCTGTGTGGACGTGAAGTTAATGTCTGGTGTTTGGATCACCGGCCGGCTTGACAGCTTTCTGGCTCGTGTTAGTGACCAGTGGATGAAAGCAAGAGTAGGTAGAGCGTCTTCCAGTCTCTGCCCATGTGACACCAGGACACTGGAGTATCTCACTGTGGTCACGTGTCCGGTAAGTGTCTCAGACAAAATGGGTTTTACACTCCATTACTCGGTGAATTGCTCACCAGGTTGGAGCATCTGCTTGATTTCACCAGTGAGTAATTGCCTTACATGTACATATCAGCCACTTTTAGCCCTTGAACTCGCTTCTTTATATGCAGGAGAACTTTTGAACCCCCGAGACACAATAATTGTTAAGGAGGAAAGAAGAAGCAGCTTAATCATTTTTTACAATTTGGGATGATGGTGGACCACGATATAATATTTATATTGAGACTCCTAGAATTTACTGAGGAAAATTAAGGGCTGTGGAGAGTTGAACGTATGTGAATCAATGCAAAGCCGTTCATCAGAATTTGGAGAAAAAAACTTACAAAAGCCCCAGTGCAGCCACAAAAACCCTATTACAAAACTAAGCTGGTACAGTAACTGCTGCTCTGAGCAGAGGTGTACAGAGTCGCTGAAAATCACACTTGAGTAAAGGTACGAATACTTTACTGTAAAAATCTGTCATTACTTCTAAGAAGACTTGAGTAAAAGTCGTAAAGTATTGTTACGACCTCAACTCGCGTCTTAAAATGGTTCGGTTGTGAGGTGTAACAAAGATAGAATCCAACTGGAAATGGAGTATTTAGTTTATATTTATTTTAATTGTACTGAATATAGACTCAAAAAACAAAAACAAGAAATTCTTTATTTATAAGTAAAATTTGCTTATATTTTTGATCCTCGGTACAAGTACAAAGTAGCCAAATTAGACATAAGTAAAGTAACAAAGTCAATTTAATCAAGTTTTACACAACTTTACACCACTGGCTCCGAACAAGGTTAAATATCAAAACCATAACAAATGAGCAGCCGGGAAATGTGCCATGTCCAGCGGGAAGCAAATGTTAAGTTATTGGAGGAGGCAGAGCAATTGAGCTGAAGTTATTGTTCTAACAGTACAGAACATGAATGGCGTTCTTTCATTCTCAGAGGGCTTAATGAAGTCTAATGCAGCTTTATTGTCTGAAATGAGTGCTGCCCCCTGCAGGCTTGACAACCGAGAGCCAGAAGACGTAATGGATGTGGAAGGAGACTGACAAGCTTTAAATGAGGAGTTATTTGTTCCAGAGAAACTCCGATGTTTGTGCTAAGAGTTTCTGTAAATGACAGATCTTTGTCAAAGGGCGTATTTGTTTTTGCAAGAACAAACTCTCAGACTGAAGTCTTTCACATATTAGGTTTTTATTGTCCTCTTGGAACGCAGCTTTAGATTTAAGAACATTTGGTCAAGTTTTTGGCCTGATATTGAAACTAATAATGAGTGGATTTCTTGGAACGCATCTTCATGATGATTAAACCCTGAATGTGTTTTACAGACTTAATGGTTCTGGCTACAAGGTCGCAATTAGAAAGTGATACAATTAGGCCTCTAAAATGTTTTAATGGCTTTTTTGTTGGATCACTTGGCTGTTCTGCTGCTTTGTACGTTCCCCTTCGCTCACCTTCCAAAAACTAGTAATGACTAGTTTCTTTATCTTTTTTTTCCTATGGTAATTTATTTCTTTTCACTAGAGAACTAGAGGCTAAAGAAAAAAGTCCCTCAAAAAATCAAAGATAATACAACATGTGTATTCTGCCTACATGTTCTGCCCTACATTGATTATGGCAATATGCAATATTATGAATGAAAACTATTACAAATAAGCGGATAACAAATTAAGTATTTAACCAATTGTTCAAATCATGTATATTTCTTTATCCAATATATATACATATGTACATATATATATATATATATATATATGTATATGTGTGTGTGTGTGTGTGTGTGTGTGTGTGTGTGTGTGTGTGTGTGTGTGTGTGTGTGTGTATAGGGATATATATATTTCGCATATATATATAATGTCTTTCATTTAATTTGTTTGTTTATTTGTTTATATGTGAAACTGTAAAATTAGTTTTAAGTCATGTATAATAAGGTCATTCTCTGCCATTATTACAACAATCTATTATGCATGTTGAGAAAAGCTGATTTGTTTACAGCAGTACAGCAGCTGACGTATAAAATACAAGGCTGAATCTGTCTTAACAACCAACGCTTTAGCAAAAATACCAAACAAAAATTTCTGCTCATTGAACTTTCAGCCGAAAGCGTAGATAAGAGAAGAAAGAAAAGTAAAATTTGACCCTGTGAAGGTCGTTCCACAACACACTGTCAGATTGTTTTCCTTGTTTGAGTAATGTTTCCAATTTCTTCTTTGCTGACAATTTTAAATATTGACCAAGAAGAAGGAAACATTTGAAAATGCGTTCATATCTCACTTTCGTCCATCGGCAAAAGAAGGATGCTGCTCTTGTTCAAACAGAATCTGATACCATAGTTTACTACTCTTCCTCGTATCACTCCACAGTGATGTGAACAAGTAAAACAAAGGCACTTGTACAACTCAGAGAAATATGAAAGTACTTTATCATAATACAACCCACACAAGCAAACCTACGCAATGTTCTTGAAGTTCTTTTGAATCCCATGAAATTTTTACACATTTTTCACATTTTTATCTACCTTTTCCCTACCCCTTTTAATTATTGCCATAGCAACCATCATATCAAATTCTTGCACACGCACAGCTACCTGGCAATGAAGCTCTTTGTGATTGTGATTCATTCATTCATTCATTCAGGGCTGAGCAGATGCTGAGGTGGCTCTTCTGCCATGAATCAGACCTTCAAGGCTCCTCGCGTTCTGACACATCTGATGAAACTGCACTTAGGTGCATCTCAGTCGCCCAGGACTAATTGTGTGTCGACCCCTCAGCAGTCTGGTATTAATTCCCACCCCAGGATCCATTGATTCCACTACATTTGTGCCGCTCTCTCTCATTAGGGTTAGTGTTTCTAATTATGTAAGACTTACGGACAACTTAAGGGCTTTTGGACCCACCAGAGAACTCTACAACCAAGCAAGACTTTAGCAAATGAGGACGTCTGGGGAAATGGAGCAAGGCCCAGTGCTTGAATACTGAGAGATAAGAATAGCCGCCTGTGACATTAGATTAAAGAAGCAACGTGTCTGCTTTAGGATCCAGCCTCTTCGGGTTGATGTATTGTGACTGTTAGACAACGACCTGATCACAGTATGTCACAGCTTTGTTTTGAAACTACTAAGCTATTGTGTAGCACAACACTAGTCTTTTCTACACCCTCCTAAAATATTTTTGTTGTTATTGATTTAGTTTCCTCACATGTCTTCTGCCTTACCTCCCTAAAGTGCTCTTCCTGAATGTTAACTACAATGCTGCAGGTTTAATGTCCGTCAGGCTAAGCTAAGCTAAAAGCTAAAGCTAATGTTTTGCCAGTTATGCTTCTGGTAACCAGTTTTGCCTTGATGTACTTGTCATTGTGTTTCTTATATTTTGTGTTTTCTTAATTTAGCAGGTAAGTGTTAAATAAAACAAAAGCAAGTTATTTAAACCATACAAAAAACATACTTAAAATCAGACGAGTCAAAGTGGCATGAGTGGCAAACTTTGAGACAAAGTGGAATGAGTTGACAAAAAAGTCTAACCATTCAAATCCAACCAGGAGATTGATTTTCGGAAGATGTCAAACATACAATATAAGATGTCAATATACAGCTAAAAGAAAGTTATTTTTAAAGTCTATTTAGCTTTTTTTGGCAACAGTCTTGATACGTCATCGTCTTGGCCAGTGGTAATGAAAGTGCCTATGCTGTAAAACCTTGTAAGACAGATTTGATTGTAAAAAGCCTCAGCTTTGGTGTTTAGTTCATTTAAAGTGATGCATCGACCAATCACAGCCTAGGTAGATTGAATCTTGAGGCACAGAGAGGTAATGGCATCGTATTACCTTCATTACTCTTGATCAAACACCTTAGGTTGCATGATGAAAAGGTGTTAGCTTTTTTCAACTGAGGTGGATAATAAGGCTTGACAGAAATGCTAATGCTAACCAGCGTTTGTAAGGCCTATTGGTAACCACAACCAATAGGCCTCAGAAAAAAGCATGATGATAATAGCATTATGATAAACGTTTGCGTTTATCAATTTTTTTGAAGGTGAGTAAAAACTGAAGTTTTTCTGCACGGCAGATTTTGTATTTGTGCAATTTTCACTGATGTAGTAGAGCAGAGATGTCAATCAGGGGACTAAAACTTTAAATCTGGAGCCAATAAACATCTAATTTAATATTTAATTTAAGTAAATTACTAGATTTATGTGACTACATACAACATTTACAAATGATACAATTATACTTTATACTAAATCACTGCATTATGGCATCCGTATTTTGTATTATCAGTGCTAAAAACAACTACAAATGAAAGTATGTGGCATAGTATTGACTTTCCATAAGGAAAACTCTATGAAATCAAAGCTGTGTGAAAAGTACATTTAACAGACTGTTGTGTTGATCAATGTTTCAAACATTTGTGTGTTTGGCCTGTTAATTGTATTGATTTGTCTTTTCAAAACTTTTCTATATCTTCAAGCGCGTGTCATTGAAAGAGATATCAATAACACAGCTGCTTTAATGGCGCAATAAGATAGGCTCAAATCTTGGGTTCTAATCTCACCTAGCTCAAAATATAAATATTTCAGACTATTCATTCCACTTATTAACCGGTTCAGTTTTTTTAGTCAATCCATGATACTAATACTTTAGTTCTCTTTTGACACAGTGTCTTAATGAACACAATGAATTAGACTCTTCCTGCGCTTAGTGCCAGGATTATTGGTTTAAATCTCACCTAGAGCTAAATATCTGCATTTCACTCTGTTCTGCTTTTGGAAAAAACTCAGTGCAAGGGTTCAGTCAGTCAAACATCCTAAATATTTAATATTAAACAAAACAAAACAAAACAAAACAAAACAAAACAAAATGTTAAATAAAATAAAAAAAGCTAGAATGAATTGGCAGAAAACTTAAGAGCAATAAAAGTGTTTGATTTTTCCCAAGTTCAAGGGAGGAGTTTGTATATTCTCCCCATGTTTGCGTAGGTTTCTGCTGGGTCTCCAAGTCTCCTGAGTCTATTCAGCTATAATGTAAAAAGCCAAAAGGAAAAAGATGCAGTTGATTTTTATTTGACTGCCGGGGAGGCAGCAGAGATGAAGATGTTGAGGTTCTCCTTAGGAGTGACGAGGTTGGACAGAATAAGGAACGAGCACATCAGAGGAACAGCTCACGTTACTTGTGTTAGCAACAAAGTCAGAGAGGCCAGACTGAGATGGTTTGGACATGTGCAGAGGAGGGAGAGTGAATATATTGGTAGAAGGATGTTGGAGATGGAGCTGCCAGGGAAGAGGGCAAGAGGATGACCAAGGAGGAGATATATGGATGTAGTAAGAGAGGACATGAGGTGGGCTGGGGTCAGGGTGGAAGATACTAAGGATAGAATGAGGTGGAAAGGGATGATTCGCTGTGGCGACCCCTGATAAGGGAAAAGCCGAAAGAGAAGTAGTAGTAGTAGTAGTAGTACTACAGCAAACCTTTGTGCTGTGGGAATTTCTGACTTCAGATACCAACACCAGTAATTATTAACTACATGAAATATGTAAATGATTGATTTCCAGATTTCATAGAAAATGTTATAGCAAATTTCTGTTTTTGTAATCAAGAAGCAGCGACGTTCCACTGACTATTGATTTGTGGCAGTGAGAGAAACTGATGGCTGCTGCTTTTGTAGACTATTGAAGAAGGAAAGTATTGACTTTCTGTAAATTCAATCAGACCATACTCCTACTAATTACAATATGTCCGCCACATTTCAAGTCTCGTTAAAATAGTCTGTCAGAGCACTAAATGAAGAAGTGGCTAAAGCCAATAATGCAGCAACATCCAAATGTTAAGACAATGTTGCATGGAATGTATACAATTAAGTTATATAGGTGATTTATTAGTGCTGTCAAACAATTAATTTTTTTAAACTAGTTAATCGCACGTCCCCAACCAAATTAATCATGATTAATCACAAATAATAACAATAATAATAATAATAATCATTTATTATTAACAATTATTAATAACAAGAACAAGTATAGAATTTTGTAATATTGAATATTGAAGTGTAAAATGTAAATTATTTGTAAACTCAACACAAAATAAACACTTGTCTAAATGCTGTAGTATACCGTTTTGACTAAAGAAAAAATGGGCAAGCCAGTCATAATAATACAAATAAAAATAAGTAATTGTTTTGAGGAAAAGTTATGTATTTATGTAAAAAAAAACTGAAGTAAAAAAACTGCAACCCCGATTAACGGCGATAATCAAATTTGGCGCAACAAACAAATATAAATAATCACACGAGTTAACGTGTTAACTTTGACAGTCCTAATATATATATATATATATATATATATATATATATATATATATATATATATATATAAAAAGGGCTTATTTAAAATTATGCATCCTTTTTCTACTAACATTAATGCAAAAGTATGGGAAACACAAGCATGATTGGTTGTTAATTCAAGAGTAAACATGATTAATTTAAAAATATCATTGGTGATTACAACCCTTACATCTTAAATATGTGAAAGGAAAAATCTTTGAAGTTCATTGCTATTGATTTCTGACTCAGACATTTTGGCACGTGTTCAAGGAACCATTACACACATTAGCCAGATCTCCAGGTCTGTAATAGAAAGGTTTTCAGTAAAACCACTAATGGATTGAGCAGTGTGTTGTTCTCAGATCTGGTAACACAGCCTGTATTTCTGTTTTCGTTTGAAGATTATTATATCTCACAAGTCCCACAGTGTCATCTTTCATAAAATTAAAATACGGTAGTCAGATGATTATTAGAATTAAATATTCAAAAGAAAGTGAGATAAAGACTGAATGAGAGAAAAAGAGTGTGTGTGTGTGTGTGTGTGTGTGTGTTTGTGAGTGTGTGTGAGACTGAGAGATAGTCAAGAAGAGAGAATGAGATATTGTGTGTTTGAGAGGAAAAGTGATAGATAGTCCATGTGTGTGACAATGAGAACAGAGTTATTAATTTAAAATAACTTAAATATTTAAATTGTAAATAAAAAATACAATTTAATGTATTAAATGAACAAGACAAGATTGCAAAGATATTTTCATCACAAGACAAATACATATAGGTTGCATTCAGGTTGGTAACAGAAGACCCAAGAAACAGAAAGACATGCATTTACATTAGCGACTCATCTGAAATGAGTGTAAACACAATGCAACATCAAGTGGCAACAATTTATTTTCAGCTGACGTTGACAAGACACTTCTCTGAACTAAATAAAATCACATTTCCTCCATTGCTACAATGAAATAAGACATAAATTGGAAACAATTACACAAATGTAAAAAAAATCGACACGTTTTTTTGCTGCCATACAAAACCTTTGTCAACGGCTCCAAACCACCATTATTGTGCAAAATGGAAAGAGGGTTTTTGCAATTACAGCAGCACTTTAAAATCCCCATCCCCATTAAATAATGAAAAAAAAAAAAAGCATGAGACCATCCAACCCGCTGGATAAAGAACCCAGAAAGCACCGAATCAAATAATGATGCACTTTAAAACAGCATAGCGAAGCCGTCGCGGCAGTTAGCCGACAAGTTAAACAGTGGCAAGCATGTGCAAACATTTCTTATCAAAACCACACAAGCATCGCCACGACCATCTGTTGATATACGAGCCGACTGACAGTCGCCTCTGAATCCTGTTCAGGAGTTGCACTTTTTAAAAAATAAATAGATAAATAAATAAATAACTGTAAAAGCACTTTATACATTCACAACTTTTAGTTGTCGGCTTGCCACAATTGTGGTGTATTTAATTTGGCATCTAAGACATACACTGGTGATTCAAAAATACCATTTTGCTGGTGGCTCTGCATGCAAACATAACCGAGCATCTACTGCATGCACCTAATACACACGTTTATTCAACTGTAAGTATTCAACTTATTCAATTGTAACTTTAAAACATTTTGGCCCCCGATAATGCATTAGACGCATGAATGCCCACTCTCTTGTACATTATAGAACTTTCATTCGGATAGAGACGTGAACTTAGTTTTCACATGCAGTGTGAAATATATAAGTGCAAATATATTCGGATACGACAGCTCCGTTCATGAAGTCAACTCAAACTTTAAAAAAAAAACTTTTTTTTTTTTTGCAGTTTCAAGTTTTTCTTTTATGAAAACTGTATATTGAACAGCCAAATCCAACTTTTAGGAATGAATAAATTATATGACTGTTGTAAATCAACTGAAAAAGTGAACTTGTACACAGTACTTACCATTTTTTTAAAAGTATATGGCACACTTACAATTCTAAAAAATAAATTGTAATTGACTGTGCGCCTTATAATCCGGAAAAATAAGTGTGCCTTCTTGGTGAAAAAAGATGAGCAGACAGACATTTTTAAAGATGCGCCTTATAACCCAAGGCGCCATATAGTCCGAAAAATAAACCAGTATTCACAATCTGAGAAAATCCGGAAAGCACTGAATGGTCACAATATCGTCTTTTTTTTTTGGCAATAGAATAAAATACTGTACAATATGATACGACTGACAAGCCCATACGGGATTGTTTTATATTATAAATATTAAATTAATTCCTCCTCATTGCTCATTTGTCTATGTTCACTCTTCTTTTACAGGCTTGCATGTTTTCTGGTTCTACTTTCCTCTCGGGGCTCTGAGATCTGTTGGCCGCTCTCTAATGTGTTTTAAGATTCGCTGAAATGTGCTTTTGTTGGGATCGAAACCCTCACCCGTTGCTTCTCTTGTTCCTGTGGTCACATCACACTTTCACGTTGACCAATTTCATCGAGTGGCCAGGAAATGCATTACACTGCTGCACTCTCGGCACGGACGGCTCAGGCTTCTTTCGCATCCATTTTCTTTTAATCACCAGAGTGAAATCTTCTCCTGCAGAGAATTTCAAGTTTGATTTGGGAAAGGGAAATTACATTGTTTTGCTAGATGCTTGGCAACCAACTTCAATTTCACAGTGATGTTCTTGCTAGTGCAATCATTACAGATATGCAAATGAAAACTAATTCAATTCAATCATCATTAGCATAAATTAGGGGTCAGTTAAAATCACGCCAACAAGCAGGAGTGCGGAATAAAATTTTCTCTCGGCTCAAACTCAAAAACATGCGTATCTGGACTAGACAATTTACGCCTCGGAATGGGACTAGCACTCCTGAAACATAATATACAAATCGAAAATAAGGATTTGTTTAAAAGCCTCTTGCTACACAACACGACTCTAAAAATATTTTATTCTATTCTATATAAATATTCTATTGTATTGTAAACGATGGGTTGAAAATAAAAAGCAGCACCAAGCAAAAAATGAGAGAAAATCAAGAGTTAGCTTTTAAAAATGTGATTCAACTAAATTATCCACCCAATTGTTGTACTGAAGCATCTTCCTGTTGCCTTCAAAAGATGAACATTTGGAGAAAAATGGATTAAATCCACCCACAGCCATTAGTGGCTCTTATTATCCAGACAGTTTTGTGAAATACCACTGAGACCATTCAGCGCTTTACTGCAAGTGCAAAATAATGAAATTTGAACCGTATTTTGCCAGGAATCAGGAGAACAAACCGTACAAATATATGTAAATGAACAGGTTTAACAAGTTCAAAAGTCTTTTACACCAAGAACACTGATTTGACCTGAAGCATATAATTATTTCAAAATCTTTGCATGTGATAATGCATATTATTTTTCCATTTCAAAATTAAAAGTAATATTGCTGTTCATATGCTGTTCTGTTAGTTCATCAGTTCAGCCTTAATCATTTCTGATTAATTAATTGTATGAAAATGTCCTATGGTCTGACAAAAACAATTATTTATCTATTCTTTTATGCTTTGGTTAAAGAATTACCGTAATCATAATTTTTTGAAGATTTGTTATATACAGTAATGCCAAATTTACAAATAATGACAAATGTGCCAGTTTACATTTTAGATTAAATAAACACACACGCTTGCATTTATATTATAGTGGGGTCTTGTCAATGACTTACAAAACAATCTGTTCCCTTCTGCCTATATCAAATTAGCCTCACAACACCTTGCTCAAACGTAACCAAAGCTCAAGTGTTCATTGGGGCACTAAAACCCCATCTTGACTCTCCAACAGGCCTTCAGAGTTGTGGGGTCCAAGGTCCCCATCCCACTAGTATAAAATCCTAAAAATCCTATAGCAACTGGGGCCCCACTTTGTCCTAAATGCTTGTACACACACACACACACACACACACACACACACACACACACACACCAGATCACAGTTTTTTCTGTAATTAGCTTGATTCAATATAAAGATAACTGAAACCAAGATATGTAAAGTTACTGTTCTTCTTTCTCCCCACTTACGTTACCATTTTCCTCGTTCAAGGCTTGTTTCTGGAGACCGTCCTGCTGAATTGCCTTTTTATTCAGGGCGTCCAGGGGACCTTGTGTTTCCTTCTGTCCATCTAATGAACACTTGGAGACGGCGCTAGCCACCTGACAGAACTTCCTCAGAAGGATCTCCCTCAGGAGCAGGTAAACCCACGGATCAAGAATCTGATTGAGAGAGGCCAGACGTATGGCGGTGAGGAAGAAGTTACAGTCCATCTGTAAGTCCTGGCTCGGGGAACGTGAGATACCAGCAGGCTGACAGTGATGGGAGGATGTGTGAGTTGAGATCATCTTTAACATCAAGATCTAAAAAATGAGTAAACACAATTATGGGCATTATTACTTCACAATACTTAAAATAAATCACATGCGTTATTTTACAAATAAGTCTATTGCAAAAAATAATAATAATATTTTACAGTTTTTGCTTTAAAAAGCTTTGAATTGAATAATATACATTAATATCAGAAATTAATGAGCAAAGCTCTATTAGACAAGCTAAAGATGAAAAGTCTGTGGTGTTTTATGTTTCAAATACACGGGGCAATGCTGCACCATGAAAATTGCCTATAAATCTACATGGATATATTACAGCAAATTACCAGTTTATTGCTTTAATGCATAAAAATGGCATAATAAACCATTTTATTGCAAAAATGCACATTAACTGCAAGTTTTTTTTAAATGCATCATGGGAAGACTTGTATTTTGCTATCAATTGAAGATGTGAGAAAAAAAACCAAGAGTAACACCATATCAAATAGTACATTTTCTCATGAATAAAACTACAAATAAGAGAATTAAGAACAGTTTTATATTCTGACTATTACAGTAGACTATTGGGAACTACAGTTGGCAGTACCATTTTTTTTTTACAGTGTATAGCAGTTTTAGGCCCTATATGAAAAATGTGAACTTTGACATTTGCTAATAATGTTATTATTATTCCAGCTGGTCTCTGAGGACTGTACAACTTTAACCCCTTAAACTACACTCTTGCAGACAGATGCACATCCAATGCATTACGCTCAGCTCAAAATGACAAAACAGTTTAATGGCATTTGGCATGAAAGACAAAGCGTGTGAGTTGGTGTGATAGCCACGGCCGGTGGGTCTGGAAAAAGCTGATATGCTACATACCAACAAAGGTGACCAACAGGTCAACAGCACACACATGATGCCCATCAGCTGAATGACCGTCTCGGTGGTCAATCGCTCCCATTGCTTGGAGGACTGAGTCGAGTTGGCTTTAGTTTTGCACCGTGAAACCAAAGCACGAATAGTCACGACGTTGCACGACAGAGTGACCAACAGCGAGGAGATGCCCAGGGCTGCAAAAGTGGTGGCGAAAAATGTGTTTCCCGTGACCTCCTGGTCTCCGGTGCTGATGAAACACCACGTGCCCGGCCACTGTAAAGTGTACTTCCCAACCCCGGCAACGGGCAGCAAGGCAAAGAGCAACACCAGACACCAGATGAAAACCAGAATCTGCTTTGTGACGGTGGTCTTCATGTAATGGGAGTACCAGTGAGGGGCAGTGATGGCCAAGGCCCGTTCGATGGCCATAGCGCTGGCTAAAAACAGTGGACACAAGCCAAACGTGGTCATGCACACCCCGAAAAAAGCGCACAGAGCTTCCGTGGAGTCCACCCGGTGCCACTTCAGATCCGCCCGGTACACGGAGATCACGATGGGACTTGTGAGCAGTTGCCCGAAAAAGTCCGTCAGCGCCAAAGAGCCGATGCAGAGCAGAAACGACTTCTTTCGCTTATTCTCCTTTCTTCTGTATGCGTAATAAACCAGCAGCATGGCGAGAGAGTTGCCAACCATTCCGGTGACCATCATAGTGATGGGGAAAAACACCGACACGGATCCGCAGCTCTTGCCGGTGCTTTCCTGCGAAGATCTGGACACGTTCGACTCCCACACCATGTTGCCGGAGGACCGATTCTGCGCCAGTAAGTCTGAAGACTCACACTTGGACGTCATCCTTTTTCAAGAAGCGCGATCATGGCCAAACTAGCCCCTCCAAACATGTGAAGTCTTCCTCACTTTCTGCGCTCGGACATCGGAGCGCGCGCGCATTATAAACCCAGAGGCGGGACCTGCGCGCGCGGGGCGAATTCTCCTCAGATAAAAATAAACAACTCGACGATTGTTGAAAAAAAAAGTTACATAAGACAATTGATAGTTGTAATATAAATACAGATCTCGTTGTGCGTTTGTACACGCGCTATTCGGTCACGTTTTACAAGCACCTGCTGGTTTTTGCATGTCCAAACACTGCGGTCAGCACATCCGTTTCGAGGCGGCAGGATGTTTGAAAATACACGTCTGACCAAACACCTAGTGGGGCACAACGTGCAGGTACGTCTTCTTCACAATTTCTATGGGACGTTTGTGACGAATGTTAATAGCCGTGATTGTGAACACCCGTCCTTTTGTTAAACTTCCAGAATAGAACAAATCAAACCCAAACAGTTCTCAAGTGTTCCACTTGATAAAGGCCGTGTTTTCGTAATAGCTGTTACCATGGCAACATAACGTTCGTCTTGAGCGTCTTAGAAAACTTTTCATTTTGCAAAAGAATCAATAGGTTCAATTAACTTGTATGAGTGAGGGAATTGTTTCAAGCGATAGGTTGGCTATTTCTGTTGGTTGTATAAAAGATATGATTCGACTTCATCCGTTTTCTCGGCGTGACATGTTCCCGTCACTCAAAAGAAAACACTGCAGCGAAACTGGAAAACATCTGTAAACGCAAATTGTGCCATCAAGCGCAAGGAGAAGGAATAACACTTTACAGTAGTGATGTGCGATGCCGAGTTATAGCAGATTCAGAGAATATTCAATATTACACTTTCACATTTCTGTTGTGGAAATCATTAGTGTTTCATGTGTATTTCGTGTGCATCTTGCTTGCCTGAAAAGTCTGTTGACTGTGACTTCCTATTGCATTTAAGCATTACAATTTGTCAAAAGAAAAACAAAACACAATTTTAGGTTGTCCCTTTTCCACTAAATCTACAGATAATCCTATTTTGTCTTAATTATTCTGCAGGACAGCATTAGCTCTTCTGATAAGTACTGAAGACTCATTTTTAAGGCTTTTGAAATTCAGACGAGATCGTCTAGAAGCCAATGTTTGCAAAAACATCTTTAGAGATCTGTTTCTGAATTCCATTCTTTGCACAGAATAAAATATTTACAATTTACTCGCGACATGGATCTTCATCTGCTTCCACAACTATCTACAAACAAGTATATACACATTTCAAGTACTGTATATACATTTTCGGCTGAGACAACTGTTAAGCGCTTCACAAATGTACTGAACATTTACACATTTTGTGGCATCAGAAATTGCTACTAAAAATAGTCCTTTTGCAACTTGTCTGCACTTGGGAAGACGTCACTGAATAGTTTTTTTCAGTTAAAGTACAAATATTTTATAAAAATAGTATTTTACCCTTTGTTTACTAAAATGGGTTAAGGCTGCTGTATCTGTACTTTAACAACTTTAATAAATAAATACAACTTACCTCATACTGAAAAACAGAACAAGCCAAAAAGTAAAATCCATGGCAAACACACTTTGGTTAACAATTGTTTATTTAGGTTAATTACACTGAATTGTAGTCATCTATGTGTCTGTAATTGTCATTTCTGGTGCTTCAAAGTTTAATGTGTCATGACAGAGCAACTAATGTCAGTCACAAAATAATTTGAACGTATAATAGAAAATAACAAAAATCAACCCAAAGGCCAAATAAAAACATCCCTCAAACTTAACCCACATTTCAGAAGAGCCATAATTAACAAAACAGATTTGAAAAATACTTACCTTTATACACCCAATTACACAAATAAACTTTATGCAATGGGGGAAAAAGCTTTCTACACAATCTGTCTCGGTTGAGTTAAGAACATATGTGTGTCATATTTCATAATATTAATCATAACATACTACAAAGGTTCTATAGACCTGAAGTCTTCAACTTTGATTGAACTGGTTTTCTCAAACTGGATCATCTGGAAATCTCTAGATTTGCTTCATGAAAGGAAAAGGTGTCACTTAAATCCTCGCTGACCTAAATGTTGCTCTATAGCAGCTGCATAGATTTTACAACTGGTTTGAGAATTGGCTAAATGTGGGAAAAGGGCAGAAAACAACGGAGAAACAGTTAACAGATGTGCAAGTAGCTTTTAGATGGTGAGAATCAAACAATTGTGTAGTTGCAGTAGCACAAAAACATGCGGTTTTGTGAAGGCCTGGTTTCTTTAGGTATTCACTTCTTTTTTGAACTTGAGCCAGAGTGAGATGATCCAGATGAGCCTCGGTTCCTACAGAAAAACAGAAAACATACAGAAAAAAAAGACCATGACCAATCCAACTAATCAGCTCATAATCCCTTATAAACATTTTTTTAACTTCCAAAAACAGAAAAGCACATTAGAAAAAATTCTTATGGCACAATTTTTTTTAATCACGGAGTCCAGTTTAACACAGGACGTCTGGTATCCAGGACACCATGTTTTACACCAAACCTTTCAGACGAATGTGATCGAGCTCGTCTTTTTACGCTGCCACCAGACGATGATCTGGACCGACTCCTTTTCTGGCCTTTCTCTGGGGATGATGAGGGGGAACGAGACCTCTTCTTAGAAGATGCAGACCCTTTTCCTGATCTGGAGCTGGATCTTTCAAAGGGGATAAATAAGCATTCACATGATGTCAACTAATATCACTAAATATTTCCACAATAAGAAGGAATAAACAAGAGAAACAATCCACTCCGTCCTACTAAATAAAAACTAGTGCTTCTAAATGACAAATGAAGTCAAACCCAACTGGACTTGGAAAATAACTGAGCGTTAAGAGTTTAGAACAGTCTAAAAGACCATTAGATGTGACATTTCTAAAAGAAATTAACAAATATTCTTGTCCTCCCAAAAAAAACACCAAAAACAAAACAGAAAAGTTGAGAAAACAATGCTAAAGTCTAAAACAATGCTAAATTCTGTGTCCATCCCAACTGTACAAAATAAATTAATTAAACTGGTTGTAAATGGTTTGAGCGTGTTGTAAAAGAGCCGACTTCTGTTCAGGAAGTCAACTACAACCCTGCACACTCTCTCGACTCTGAGAGCTTTGACCTCATTCACCTGGAGTTCGACCTGGAGCGCGAGCGAGATCTTGAACTGGACGAGCTCCTGGATTGGGATCTGAAAAACAAAAACATCGACAAAACACACCACAGATTTCTAATTTTTCTCAGCATCATTTCAGGCCCTAAGAAAAGTCACTAAATCATTGAAAAAGGAATTATTGACACCTCCAGAAAAGCAGAACACATTTAACATTTGGAATAAAACAAACTACAATTTTCCAATATTGCTCATGTCAGAATCAACAGTAGAAATACATAATGGATGGTTTGAATAAAATTATTTTTAAATATAATTTTTCTCAATAACATAAAAAAAGCACATTTGTTAAGTCAAAAGGACTGGACACTGAAAACAAGACCAGTATGAATTGAATAAAGATTTGAGCTGATACTGACATTTGTCTGGAGTTACCCTTGACCTGTACCCTTTTACCTGGACCTAGACCGGGAGCTTGAACTGGACGAGCGAGATGAACGTGAAGAACCCGCTGGACTCCCTTTCTTCTCCTCATCGCCATCCAAATCATACTTGGACAAATCAGCATCATCATCATCCTCATCATCATCCTAAAATGGGTAAAGTACAAAAGATAAAGGCATCTCCAAAAGCGCCATGGTTTCGTGTGAATAAAATACAAAGATTAAAATTACATAGCTTCTTAGTAAAGTTGTGGAAAACCACAACAACAATAATTGGCGCGCGCGCACACACACACACACACACACACACACACACACGACAAAGGTTTACTGCAGTTATGAAATTCCAAATTCTCAAATGGCAGTTTAATTCCCTCAATATATACAAACATTTCAAAATAGGAAATTTAGGAAAATGCCTTGTTTGGACTAAATAAGCCATTAACTTTATAAGCCTCCATTCTTATTCCATCATTCATGAATAAGCCTTCATTCTAAATAGAATGAGAATACAATTTAAATTAGAATAAAATTAATTTTCTTTTTGACCATCAGTAGATTGAGTTTTTCTAATTTTCCTATTAAATCAAAACGAAAAAAAAAAGGGGATGGGGGACTTCTTACATCAAGTTTGTATTTTGAAAGATCTCCATCCTCATCATCCTCGTCCTCATCATCTTCATCACCACCAGCCACTTCTGGCTCTTTCTTCTCAGCGCGTTTTACAGGTTCTTTCTTTTCACCATCCTTCTTTTTACCACTTTTACCTCGATACTTCTTTTTAATGCGTCCAAACTATTAATAAAAAAAAAAGCATCATCAAGTAAAACACCCACTGCCACACACACACACACACCTAAACCGACCTCATCATACTCTCCATCGGACTCCTCTCGCTCATTGTATACTAGATTTTCCCTCTCATTGAACCCTCCACCATATCCTGTGCGAAAACCAGGCATTAAATCAAAGAAAATACCAATCGTGAGAAGATAAAACTAAACTAAGTAAAACCTATGTATACACAAGCAGACACTATAGATTCATACCCGTTCTTTCTTCCAGTTTAGCATATTTGGGAGTGTTGCACATGTTGCACTCAGATCTTCTGGCCCAATTTACATTGCCACATCTAGAATATAAGAAACCAAATGTAATTATGTAAATTATGGCTGGGAGGGGAAAAAAAACATTTTAAGAGAAATAATAATAAGGTAAAATATATTATCATACATATATTGTTTTTTTTAATCAGTTAATAAAGATAGATAATAATAAAACTAAATGCCAAACATTTACCTCTTAATACCTTTAAATTTAGATTTTCACTCTCAAACAAACAAGTGTTCGAGGCATGTGTGCAATAAAATATTACTAGCAAAATAAACCTCACACCATGTAAAACTAATTTGAATGCAAATATCTTGTGTAGCTTTAAGCAGGGTGATTACACATTATTGAGCACTTATCACACATTATTAACAAACATGCATCATTATGGGCTTGCCAATAAAAAAACTATAATAGGATAACATTAATTATCGAATTGCCGCCCAGCCTTAATAAAAAGATAATGTTTGCACCCATAGGCACAACACACACGCTATACTCACGTTTTGCACTGCCAGTCATTTGCACTAAAGAGACCTCTACTTTTCTCAGCCAGGGTCTTTCCAATCTCCGTCCCTCCAGCTTTCATCATTTTTGCTTCGGTGGTCTTTTCTGGATAAAGCATATATGGTTATGTTCAGATTCATATGATCGTGTTTTTTTTTAATATTCATCATGTTGATGGCCAAGCTCCCGGTGTCACAAAAATGTACTGCTCATTCATACACTCACCTCTGCCACATCTGTTACAACTTGTTCTTCTAGCGAAGTTGACATTTCCACACCTAGAGGAAACCATTAACAATTTAGAAATGACACACCACGTTTATACACAATAGTAATGCTTAATTTAAAGATTTGATAATTTGACTGATGTGTAGTTCGAGATTAAATTTGGTGATCTACGAGGGCACGATCCTCACACACACAAAGTTAGCAGACACGTTGAAACTGACGTGCTAATCACAAAACCCAAGACTGACTAAACCGAATGTAAAAATTGCAACCACGACTGCCAAATAACCAGGTATGCGTAAAGGTGACTAAGATTGCTTTACTTTGAACTTAACCTTTAAATTAGGTTGCAGGCCCATCTGCACACACAAAGCTAAGGTATGCTATGCTAACTGTAGCACACGCTCTTCTTTTGTCATTTGTCTGTTTTGCATGTGTTTGCGGTCAAGATATCAATCTAGTTCTTGTGTTCAATGGTTTTCCTTTTAACGACAAACGATTCGTGCGCTGTTACTTACTTTTTATCGGGACAAATCCAGTCTCCGTCGCTAACGCGAAAACTCTTTCCAGACATGCTCGTCCTCTCAGCGGCCAAAGAAAATCCACCAAAAACGCCAAAGTACGGGTTCTTAAAAACAAGAGTATGTGTTTGCGATATTAATACAATGGCGTCAAAAACGATGCATCAGAAACGAAATATACGATTCTGAAAGTGAACGAGTGTTGCTAACGCCTCTTTAAAACTAACGTACACGCAAGGAACATCCGGATTTCGTCTAAACCGTGGGCGGCTCCCTAGAAAGAAACACGAGCACATTAGAACAAGGGAAGAAGTCATGTGATCTATGTAGGCTACTTGCTAGGTGTTAGAACAGAGCCTGTCGTGTTTGCTACGTCATTCATCTTGATATACGTGTAATACGTGTGTGCGCGCTTTTTTAGGTAGTTTCATTTTTAGGTACTAGATATTGCAATGAAAATATATGGTTGCATGCTTCATATAGTTGTATTTAAATGTTTTGTTTGATTTTTACAACAAACATGATTTTTCACCCATTTATAGTACATACTCATAAGTAACAATAAAATCTGTCAGTGCTAAGAAAAAAACGTAAATTCACAAGAGTATGTTGGAATTTTTCAATTAAATAAAAATATATATGTTGTGTTATATTCTAAAAATATTTCAGAATTTCAAATTTGGGGTTCAAGCCCGAAGGCGCAACGTTTTTTTATTGAAAAATGTGAAACTCCTTAAAAAGGTTAAATCTGGTTGGCTGGTGATTGAACAACAAAGTGAAGTAATATCTTAAAACTCGACTGCTGAGTGAGTGTGAATGTGTGTCTGTGTGTCCCTCTCTGTGATTGGTGGGTGGGAGTTATTGGCTATTCAAAGTGTGTTCCGGTTGACTTCAAAGTTCAGAAGTTGGATGGATGTACTTTTTTAATCACTTTTATACGGCAGACAATGTGACGATGTTCAAAATATGTCCACTAGGTGGCAGTTTCGCCACATCATTATTAACTTGGCAGTAACTAGTCAGTGAAAGCTTGATCTCACGTTAACTTTTACACATGCATTAAAAAGTCTACATTTTCAGATGTACGCGCCATTGCCATATGTGCAGGAAATTTTGATATCTACACAAACATATGGTTGACATCTCTAGATCATCCCTTTCAAGTACTGTTCATGGAGGCACCACATATTGTGGCAACACTTTGTAGACCTTGGTTCGGTTCGGCATGAAGGCACACACGTTGCTGGGCCAGATGGAGTTGAGACATCCCTCCCTCTGCGAGTTCTCAGTCCTGCAGGGACTTAGATAGGACTCATTCCTGCTCGTGCTAACCAAGCTGAGTCTGTCCTCCATTCTCTGCCAAGCTCACACTGTTTCAGAGGTCTCTCGCACAGCTGGTGCATTGCTTGTGAGTCAGAATGCCCACATTGTTTTCAAGTGGAGGAGTTTAAAAATATCTAATGCCCACATTTTATACTCTCCATTTGCATCGGTTAATCTGTTTGGAGAGACACACCGTCAAGATACTGAATTGAACTATTGTCCAATAATTTTCATCAAACAATTAATTTATTACAATTTGATCTTAGCGAGATAGATTTGATTTAATAAAATATTAAAATATAATTGATATAAATACTATAAATTAAAGCATAAACGCGTAAAATAAAAAAAACACAATCAATGTTCAATATATTTAGAGAGACAGACAGACTGATAGATAGATAGATAGATAGATAGATAGATAGATAGATAGATAGATAGATAGATAGATAGATAGATAGATCCATCTATCTGGACAGGCAAGTATCACATGTACTAAATATTATCAAATTACTACACAAAACATACAAAAGTAAATCTACGCAACTCTATGTCAAAGCATAAACATATGTATAATACATATCCTTTCTTATACAATCAAGTAGAGCGAGCACTATTCAAACTCACTTTTTAATAGTTAAAAAAACATCAGCATCTTTACTATCTACTCCATTTTCCTCACATTTCCAAATGTTCTGTAATCATGCATCATCGGCGTGGTCATAATCAAACTTTAGGCTGGCGAACGCAGTACGAGTCCAGTGCTTGGTCAACCCTAGAAGAATCGTCCCCTCCGGTTTGGTTTAGACAGAAAAAGAGAATAGGAATTCATATTTGAAGCCACCTGGGCTTTCCAGACCTGACAGATGGTGGAAGCGTCTCCTGACGGGGGTTTGTGTGCGTTTGACACCAGCTATAACATCATAATCATAAGCTAATAATAAAATCCGTGTATTCCCCGGTGCACTGGTACGAAAAGCTACAAACTAAAAGATCATTCTCCATCTCCAAAGCGTTGAACTTGTCAGAACTCTCATCAAACTGGAAGGCAGACCACCAAGGTGGGGAATCTTTGCATGACTGGATGCTGAAGTGAGCCTGCTGTGCAGTTATGTAAGAAGAAGCGAGGAGCTCAGGAAAGCTGCTGCCAGCTGTGCTGATATTTGGATGAGAGCTCCTACCTTGTCACCTCATTGTAATCTCTCTAATGCATATTCATTGTCAATGCATGGGAGCACTTCTCATTCAGAAGGTCAACCGCAGTGGGGATCCATCGCCATGGATTTTTGTGCATTGAATAAGTCGAAGGGTGGTTCAGCCAAACAGGATAACTATTCTCATCTAGATAAGTGGTATCATGTCTTTTATCGTGTTGTTTTTTTCTCCTGGAGGTGACCTCACGCTCCAACGCCAAAGAGATTATAATGTCGTATACTGTAAAGCAGAGTGGATTAGCATAAAATGTTTAAAAGAAGAATTGCTTGACCTGACAATTCATCTCCCGGGAATAAATATACTCTGCAAATGCAGATCATATGGAGGGGTTTTCTCTTCTTCAAAAACACGAGAAATGACGCAAATTCTATGGAATAAATAATATTGAATATTTTTTTGTACTTCTAAAGGAATGTTATAGAAAGAAATGTTTTTATCTTTATCTTATCATCTTATCATTGTCATCTATCTGTTATTGTAATCATGAATCATGATCAAGTTATCTACTACCTTTATTATTTTGTATATTCTTTGTATTCTATCTCATCTTATCATCTTCACATTTCTTTATGCTAATGCTTCAGCGCAAAAT
>CM051495.1:25076243-25192236 GCA_028031935.1 Paedocypris micromegethes | reverse complement strand
ACACACACACACACACACACACACAATGAAAAACAGATCATTCCATTCTTGGAAAACTGAAACATTTAAGGCGCCTTTTACCTTCACAGAATGCAAAAAGGCAATATCCAAAGTCTACAGTCTCTAACAAGCCTAGTGGATCGACTGGAGACATATTTCAAACATTTCTGTCAGACCTGTCACACAACTTCTTGTGTAATTGGAATGATTCACTTTCGGGAACCACTTCAAAAAGAAACGAAAATCAATATGGTGGAATATGAAGCATCCTTGCTCAGACATGGTAACACAATGACTCACCACAACCTTCTTCCTCCTTCTCCCCAAGGTAAAAACATGCCGTTCTTAGTTGTAAATCATCTGTATGAAGAACCAAAACTTAATTAAAAAATAATACACTTTAGAAATAAATAAATGTGTGTATAGATATAAACAGTAGCAACATTTATTTTACATATTGATTTAATTTACAAATTTTTTTTACATAATATTTTTAAATTGGCAATTTATTAACATTAACCGCAAGCCAGAAACAAAATTCCCCCAAATTCAGATTATCTTTGTATGTGTAATTATATGTTCACGGTAGATTAATACTGTCCTGGTCCTTTCTAACGTCTTTGAATTCAGCACTGGAACGTTTTTACCGAAAGATTCGTCACAGATTATATAACGTCCTGTACATCGTACATTAAGCAATCTGTTGAGTCCCTCATCAATTATGTAACTCATCCATCAAACATGAAAAAGCTGGCGTGGTATGAGAGCATTTATTCTGGGGTTTTTTTTTTTGCAGATTACTTCATCATCTGGATCTGACAGGGCTGATTCAGTGCCGTGATAAACGTGATGCGGGGGGATTTGTCCCATTATACTGACAACACTTGATAAATGCCTTGTAAACAACAAGTCACAGATGTTAATGTATCATAATAATCCTAGATTAGGATGAGCTGGCCAGGCCAATCAATGCAATTAGGCTGTGACAGAGGGAGCTCGTCCACATGGTGCTGTGATCAGATGCAAATAACCCCGAATCCACATTTTTTACACATCTTCTCGACTCACACCACCATGGTGGAAGCAACTGAGATGAAGCCAAATGAGATTCCTAATGACACGTTTCCAAGTGCTGAAAACTTCTGGCATGGGTGTCCTTTAAAACGGAATTACAGGTGACATTTCCAGGGTGTCGGACCATCGGGTCACCAAAGTGATGCTGAGCTTCATTGCCACTCGGCATAGTCATGCCCCATTAAAAGCCATCCAGAATGTCTCCTCCAATTCCCATCCAAATCTTATTTTTAGCTCTCCGGACATTTCACTGATGTTTTCTGGAAGAATATCTCGACTCCCCTGCAGTCTGGCCCTGCCATTATCAGAGTGATGGTCAATTGAGATGATCAATTTACATAATGAGGCGTTAAATTGAAGCCAGTTTAGCCATCTTCCCAAGCATCCAGCAGCTTTTACCCCTGTAGACAGTGCTGAACAGCAGACGCTGCTTGATCCAGCACCGGCTTTGCTCTGCCAGTATCCTCTTTGTATGCTATTGCTACTGAAGACCAAATGTCCACTTTAACATATTACCATAATGAATGAAATTGGCAGAAAATTGATTCCTCTGTGTCTGCTTAGAATAAATGTCCTCGCTGCTCGGAATGCAAAACACTCATTTGTCCATACAGTTAATATAGTTTACAACCCAGTGGCATATCAATGTCATACTTAGTGTGGGGTAATTGTCATCACTGAAAAAAATTGCAAACTTTTGACAAATATCTCCACAGATCTAAGATGAAAAACTTCTCACGGAGAAATCGCTTCTTAACGATAGCATCATCAATTTAGAAGACGTTTGAGATATTAGTCGTGGCTCACTAAACCAGATCAAAGCATACTGGTGCAGTTAAGCGTGCTGACCCCAGAACAGCCGAGTCAGAGGATTTATACCAGCGCTCCAGTGACAGTGTGATGGATGCTGTGAGATTTTGAGGGACAGCTGGCCCGCGATAGAGCCATCAGTGTTCTGTTTCTTGTCATCTCACACAGCCGTTGTTAAGAGATCTTTTGCCCTAGACACATTTATTGTACCTGCTGGAGGTGGATGATACATGGCACGTTCACCGTGCCCTACACGTGGTTACCAGCATCACTGTCACAGCTGTAGGTGACATGATGGAAACCAAGAAAAGACCTTACGTGGAGAAGAAGAAGAAGAAGAAGCATGTAATTGGATTATGGTTTTCGCTCTTCTGTGGTTTAGCTTGCAGAACGTCAGTGTCTTTGGTTTAATTGGTTCAATAATTCACTAAAAATTGCATCTTGATAAAAAAAAGATATATATGTATATCATTTTATTTTATTTTTTTATTCTTAAAGTCTCAAGTTATATGCGCTATCCTTTATAGACCAAACTAAATGGATTAATAATTATTAACGATTTGAACCTTGCGGCCTTTAAATATATAACTCTTTTTTTTCCCCAAAAAATCTTTTAATTCATACATTTCTATGGTCAAAAATCCTTTGGTTCATTGTGAAAGAAGTTCTTTTTTCTTTTAATTTCATAAAGCCTTTTCTAATCGGTTGTTGCATAGGACCAATACCAATAGTTTCCAAGCGTTTTAATGGAAAGTAATATAAAGTTTACATGGAATTTACATTAAAAAACTATATAAAGGTTTTACCAAAAGGCTTTAAACGACATCTTTGAGTCATTCAAACTACATCTTTGAATTCTCGAACCAAGTCACCACAGTTCAGCATCTGTGTGCAAAAATGAATAAATCTGTTCTAATGAATAACTGATGAACTACAGTGTGTGGCACTTTGAGAACAATACATGACAGAATTTGTAGATAATGCATGAGTTTTATCCCCACGGGCCCTCTTCGCTTTTCAGGGATGTTTGTCCTGACGCTGTCTGATGTAAAGCAGTCTTTATTAGGAATTAGATACCTATGTCTTACACGGGTGTCTGTAGCAGAAGTTACCTTGATCAAAACAGAAAAGCAATCTCTAAATGGCAGGTGATTATGTAAAGGTCATTTTCTCCGGCGATTCGCACCTCTAGTTAAAGAGGGATGACACGTACCTGGCTGCACGGAATAAAAGAACATGTGGTGACCCTTATAAAAGCCTGTTTATTCATCTTGTACGGATCTTGAAAGCCGTGCTTGACATTAAAGAAGCTATGAATCGTTTTACAATGTAATACATCAACAGGATCTTTTCCAGGAAAGGAAAAGGAAATATATTCTACTGCTGCTGAAAAACATTTATCTGAAGAATAGGAAGATTTTGAATTGGTGGCAGAGATAGAACACAAATAGTTTGGGGCTTGTTATAAAAATGCCTTTGTTACACATCAAAACAGCCATCCAATTAAAAAAAAAAGTATTGAATATTGTAATAGCAGACATACATTTTAATGCATATCAGTTCTATCAATAACCTTTTCTTTTTTACTTATAGAAGACAGAGCACTAATCTACATTTCAAATACACGTTATTTTACACAGTCCACCTATATGTATGGACAAAAAAAAAAAAAAAAAAATGACACACAGCTAAGTGTCAATCAGTGTGTGCTTGATGGTAATTTTCTTTGCTTCAAAAACAGACAAATCTTAGACAGTTATCATTGTGTTCATTTATCACTTTATTTTCATTTCTTTTTTTTTGTGCTATACTGTGAACTAAGATAGCTTTAGGACACATTTTAATTTTTACTTAGTCTTATAAGTATAAAATGGTATTTCATTATATTGTGTAAAATTGTAGTGTAACTACATATGTATAACTACTGTTTTTATACCAACATAAACTGTAACTATATAACCACTGTGTATAACTAATGTATAACACTGTATAACCAACATACCTATACTGTAACTATGTATAGCTACTGTGTATAACTAATGTATAAGACTGTATAACCAACATATTCTGTAACTATGTATAACTTCTATGGATAAGTCTAACCAATGTACAACTATGTATAACTACTAAGAATATGTATAACTACATTTTACTGTAACATATTTAATGCATTTTATTTTAATGTATAACTTTTCAAAGTTGCATCTTTGTGTCTTTGAAATTTTTTCAGCACAACACTCCCACGCTAAAGGGATTAATTCCTCTTTCCAAAGCGAAGATCTCCAGACCTTCAGTCACACCGACTGTGGTGCAGTGTGTAATGAGGACGCAAGGTCGTTTTTGATGATGAAGCCTTTGGCCCACGTTCCATTAGTGCCTGCTTGAGGTGAGGATGGAACACATCAAAACCCAAAGATACCAGTGACACCCTCAGACTTAATGAACCGCATGGGTTTGTTTCACTGTAAAGACGGCTTCGGCAATTAGTCATTTATTTATTTAATCTTTAGGCTGTAAAATATTTCTAGTTAAATAATGGCCGTTTAGAGAAATGCTCATGTTAAAACTCATATTGAATTCATGAAATGACTTTTGTGGCCAATTTTATAGCATGAATTGCTTCCCCTTCAATTACCACGTGTTTATGAGTTCTCCAGAACCTGTCTGATTTATTGTGTATTCTATGCAGCAAGATGTTCACCAACGGATCATTGAACATCTATTTTGTGGATTCTAAGTTAGTTTAAATTGTAATTGAAATAATGAAAACAAATACAAACTGTATGATTATAAAACATAACAAGGCAAAAGAAGAAATCTCTTCAGTCAAGACTTACCCCATTATAAAGCTCAGGTGGCACTAGGGGGCAGTATTGGGGTGGTATTAGTTGGAAGCAAGTGGGAGGGAACCAGGCCATCCTTGCTTTCAACTAATCTTTACTTTTCTTGACAATGTGCTAGTGTTAATTTTACAAGTGCACACTCCCTCGCTCCCAATCACTCCCTCTGTCGATGCATCTCTCTGTCACTCACACACCGAATCCCTCACACCTTTTCTCTTTCACTCACTAACTCACACACTCACTCACTCACTCACTCACTCACTCACTCACTCACTTGTCCACCTGCTCACTCACTCACTCTTGAATTCACTCCAACACATTTCCCTGTATTTCTCACATGCGTTTAATTAAATTACTCACCGACTAATTCATTCAATCTCTCTGTCTCAGACACATTTATTTCACTCGTCTGTCCACTTACTCACTCACTCACTCACTCACTCACTCTTCATTTTTGAGTTCACTGAGTTCACTAATTTGTCAAATTTTATTTCAATCACTGACAACACTCATTCATTCACTTTTACTTCACTTGCTTGTCCACCTGCTCACTCACTCTTGAATTCACTCCAACAGATTTCTTTCTGTTTCTCACATGCGTTTAATTAAATCACTGAATGACTAATTCATTCAATCACTCTTTTTATTACTCGTTTACTCATAAATTCTCTTGTTTTTCCACTTGCTCACTCACTCACTCACTCGCTCACTCACTCACTCACTCACTCACTCGCTCACTTACTCAACTTAATCACTCCAGAATTCACTCACTTTTTTTTCATTTCTTCGTTTTTGTATTTTGTGTTTCACTCCATTTTTCACATGCACTCGTCTACTATCTTTCTACAGTAGATCCGTTGAATCTGTGCAATTAGCAAAATTAGCAAAAAAAAAATTGCAATGTGAGAGTTCAATATACTGCTGTCTCTATACTGCAATGGAAAGCGTTCACCCAGATTCTGCACCAACCTCTTTATAATAGGCCACTGACCCACTTCTCACCCCGTTCTAACAGTAAGCCATTTCTCTTTTGTTGTCACGCTCACTTCATAGGAGAAAAAAGAGCCCATGAATGCTCCCTGCCCTAAGTGCCTGAGAGCAGAGGAGCAGTTGACACGCCGTCAGTATGGTAAAGAACTCCCAGTAACAACAAAGCCTTTCTGGCCACCACAGATATCCACACTGAATTTGAGCAATGGAGTCTGATGAAAAAAAACGAAAACAAACAGGGCGGTGGCATGTGTCGCACTTCTGTTTCTGTTTCTTAGTCCAACAGAAGGATCTGTCCAGTTGATACCGAGAGCTCCTTGTGTGATGAGGACGTCACTTAAGTTCTCAAACGATTGTGTCATTTAAAAGAGGCTCATGGAGCTGCTCAGAAATGATAAGAATTCATCTAGTATGACAGCCGCTTTTCCTTGATGTCATAATTTCTGGAGGAAATAAACCGTCATGTCACTTCTAAAACCATTGCATGCGTGTGATCTGTGCGTCCAAGACTGTTACTGTGATTTCCTGAGTTCTGTATTCACACTATAATACTCAAAACCAGAGGCGTAATGAGTACCTGAAAATCATTCCTTGAGTAAAAGTATGGATGCCTTACTGTAAAAAGTACTCCAAGTACTCAGAGTAAAAGACGTAATATATGCTGTTTAAAAAGAACAAGTATTTTACTCATACTGCATTTAGGCTAAAAAAACACCAAGAAATGTGAAAAACAAGAAACACATTTATGTGATTTAGATTATAAATAGCATCCAGTACATTCAGCACCCTGCAGAGGGCGACATCGCATTGTCCACCCATGAAGCTAACTGCGTTCGAAAATCAAAATGTAACGAGTAACAACATAGTGGAGTAAAGAGTACATATACTCAATCAGAAATGTAGTCAAGTAGAAAGTAAAAGTTGCTTATATTTTTGATACACAGTTCAAGTACAAAGTAGCCAAAATTTCTCAAGTAACATAACAAGTCTATTTACTCAAGTACTTTACACGACTGTTTACTTTTTTATCTTTCACTTTAAACCGGGTATAAATTCAAATGCATCAAGCTGAGCTCTGCACTTTTTGTTAATGAAATGAAGCTTATTCTGCAAAAAATACAAAGCAGGACGATGAATTAAGAAGGGCGCAATGACAGCGAGGCCCTAAGCACCTTGGGCTTTTTTCCTTAAGCACATCGCAATGAGATAAAGTCCAGGCTGTGATCCGAGGGGTGTTTCTCTACTAGAATATTAATTCAAGTTGTTTGTGCCGCAGTTCAATCTACAGATATGACTGCTTGCACTTCGAGCAATCCGTGCGGAAATAATCTCAGATTATCCTTCTTCTCTGATGCTCTACTTTTTACCAAATGGATTCCCCACCCAAAAAAAAGCGCTGCCTTGTCTGTACACTGAACTGACTAGGTCATCTTTTTGTCTGGATAGCATCTGTTTTTGTCAGCAGGCTTTTTATGATTAAGGACAGCCCATCTTTAGAAAAATGAGAAGCAAGTGAGCTGAATAAATGCTTGCATCTTTTTTCCAGGACATTTTTTTTTCTCTTTTTTTTTTTTACACTAGAATAGCTCAACATCCAATTCTACAGCATGTTTTTACAAGACTCCACTAAGAAAAGCTAGTGTTGAGGAATCTTGTGCAATCAATGCCCCTGATGTCCTTCTAAACCAGGATAGAAACATGTTTTACAGATGTACCAAACCCCCAAGGCTTTGCCTGTACTTTCATTCGTGAAGTCCTTAAGGCTCTCTGCTTCACTCCCCTACAAGCACCAACTCGCTCTTGATATCAATCCTTGATGATGAAGTACTCAGGATTGGCAATGGCCTAAGGGGGTAGAAGATGCTGGGATCACCAAAAAACAAACATTAGTGATGAGATGTAAGGATGCGACTGTAATGTAGAGAGCGCTTGGACCACTCACTCATTCTCAGTGGGAGTTTCACACCCGCGAGGGGAAACCAAATAAAGAAAACTAATTAGATACACGAAAAACTAGATCAGTCATGTTTATATTCCTGAACAAGAAAGTAAACCTTAAAACCAACATTTGCTTGTTCATGGTAAGAAACACACTGAGACGGAATGGAAGTAGATTTGATTAGATCTAAGTTCTATAAACGGATCTTAATAGAATTTTTGTCTGAATTCAATGTCACTTTTGAGACGTACAGTACTACATTATATAAATACTTTTTTGACTGTTTAGATGTACTACAAAAGAAAGTTATTGAGACATTTTGATGCTGTAAGACGATATGGAAGAAAACACATTACTCAAAGCAAGTGTGTGCAACAAAATAAACCAGACCTGTTATTTTGGGCTCTGTCAGAATACCAGTACCCTCCACTTGAATTAATAATTTAATACAGTATTTTGAGTATAAGTTTTCAAACACTATATAAATTGAAAACATTTACACATAATAATCACACATTTTTCTTGCAATTTGTGTTTTGCAGCTTTCCCTAAAGAGAAAATTCAGATGAACCTGTTTTTAACAGGATTTACAAGATTTAAATGGAAGTTTCTGTTGGAAGACGCTCCATTTCCTCACACCGTGATTGGTCAGCCACGAGAACTTGTATCCCACCATAAGTATTAGAAACGCTGAGATTGGATCCAGCTCCCCATGACCCAGAAATGGAAGTAGAAACAAATTTGAATGAATAAAATAGTATGTATATATAATAATATTGTATAATATATAAAATATAGTATGCATCAGAATATAAAAGTATATACTGTATTTACATCTTTTTTAAAGCCACTGAATCCTGCAACACTATTTGCCGGAAATAGACACATCTGCCTAAAGGAGACAGTGTGACTACACTTGCACATCTATATTGAAACACAACCAAAAGCCTTTTTAAAATTTGAACCCTTCACGCTTTCTCACATTTCTGACAGATAAGTCTGAGATGGTATTCTCTTATTCACACTAAGTTTACTGTGTGGAAGAAGATATTTTTTTTGAAAGGACACCAGTGACAATTGTTTCGGTGCCATGACAGAACAATAACAGCAAAGAACTGTAGTTTTGTTTTCTTTTTGTTTTTTTTTCTCAGTCTGGCTCAAAATATTTCTGATGACTGGCCAAAAGTTACATATAACCTGCTACTATTAAACTCCATATTCTAAACTTCTGAATTGAACTGGTGTTATGATGTGTCCAGCGCTATTTATTTATTGTTGTGTTTGTTCATTATGATGTGTGCGGTGTACTATGATTATGGTCATGGTTTGTTTATTTATTTAGAGTGTATGCAATGTTATTTATATTTATGGTAATATTTTACTTAATGTAACTTATTTTTCATATAGATCTGTTTATATATACATATATATATAATGTACTTGTTCCTCTATATATTCTGTCTGCTGTTGTGACATGCAATTTCCCTGCTGTGGGACATAAAGGCTTTTTCGAATCCAAATTTAAATTCTGATTTAGTGTGCTATAATTATTAGTGAGAATTTGTGATTTTGAATTTCGAACATATGAATAATTGACATGCATAAAAACAAATCTTTGGTTTAATTTACATGCTTTATTAGATGTAGTATCCATGCACTGAGACATGTGCATTTCATTAAAAAATAATTTTGTATCAATTATATTATATCAGCTTTCTCAAATTACAGTAGAATACATTTTTGTCATTTCAAATTAATTAAAGTAATATAGTACAGTATATAGAAATTAAGACATTGTGACATTTTTGGCCACAAAATTGAGTATTAACCCACTCGCACATACTGTATTTGCCTTTTCAAAACACTGAACACTTTTCTTGTGTTTGTAAATTGCCTTCAAAATCGCTGGCACGGCCAATCTTCAGGAAAAATATTTTCTAGCTTACTCCGAAACGCAGAGCTTTTAAGGATCTTCCAGGCCAGTCAAATGGCATGGAAGTGTTGGGCGAGATTTCGGAATCGTCTGACGGCCTGCAGTGCAGGATAAATAAGCAGTAGATTGTTTGTTTACTCTGTGAATGACAAGAGGGAGTAGAGAGGCCGGGGGGAACAGATGGACAGGGTCTTCAGGGGGCTTCAGAAACACTTCAGTCTCAAAGCCGTTTCACCTCACTGAGGGGCTTGGCAAAGTCAAAGACACCCTCTTGTCGGCTCATTCTCCTGATGTTTGGAAATCAGCTCAGCCATTTCCCTCACCACGCTCAGATCTGTCAGCCTGATTGGCGCCTCCATAACACCTCGCACTTGTGTTGACAGCGGCTCTGACAATCACGGATGGCAAATCAGACTGTTCCCCGACAAAAATGACCGTCCTGTCGGGCCTTGTTCTGGATGCAGGTGAGGTTGCCTCCTTGCCACCAGACCAAGCTGATTCTCACTGCGCTGCCCACAAACACACACCTGTTTCGCCACTAATAATACCCAGAAACAATATCTAAGTCCATCTGTCACTTATAAGACTCCGCTGACATTTTTAATCAGAAGGACAATATGACGGCGCACTGGAATTATTGCGCCATGAGCAAGCAGGCAACTCCGGCCATAGAGGTTGACTATAATTGAATTCAATATGATCTTTTATGTCAGGGACGGAAACAAAGCGAGCTGGCTGATGCGAGCGGGCGGCCATAAAAGGCAACTTCTGTGCTTTTCTGTGCGTTCTGCAGGATCCTTTGAGGTTCAGCTTTGCTTTGAGATGATTAAGTCTGAAATACATCAAAGAATCAAGCAATGAACTGCCCATTATTGCCAAATTATTACTGTTTGGAGATGCGGCCAGGATTGTGTGCAGCTATTTTTCTGCCTCCACCTTTTTAATACTTTCCTCGATTTCTGTCATGGGGATAATGTCTGTGGCAAAATAAGCAGCGAATGCGCAATTCAATAGTAGAAGAGCTGTACGTAGCAGGGATCACACACTCTTTCCTCCCAGGAAAGACTAATTGATAAGCTAATAACAGTGTTTTTTTTTTTTTTTTTTAAAGCAGCCTTCTTATGCAAATAAATACCCGTGGAATGACAACTGAACAACAAATTTTGTCAAATTCTATTTTTGTATTCTTATAATTTGTGAAACCCAGTGAAACAACGACAATAAGGGCATTCTATTCAATTCTATCTTATTCTAACCCAATTTAACACTGTTTACAAGTTAAACATCTAATATAGGTCTAATAAATGCAATCAAAAGTCACTTTACTTTATTCGGTGGTGGTTGTAGTGGTCTTACAATCAGAAATGGCAGACCAGAGTCTTCAGGGTTAAAGAACCGTCATGTCTCAGATACACCAGATTACATTTATTCTCTTCCTACACTTTTCTTTCGTCTTTCAGAGCTCAGGCTAGATTTAAGCCCAGGCTGACAGGTCTATTTCTCTGTCCTTCACAAGGGTTCGGAGTTCCTTTTTGGCCGGTGACCCTCCGGGGATTATGTCTCTACAGTACCCTGTGTGTGAGAGGGTTGAAGGGGTAATTAAAACTAAATAATAAAAGTTGGTCTTCAATCCAGGGGTGAAATTTCAGATCAATGAAGCCAGAGGGAGGGCAGCGGTTTCCTGCCCTGAGCGTACATTGCTTCACACAGTTTAATTCTAGTGCAATGATACTGACTCTTTTCTAAATCCACTTTTTTTCCCTGGAACCATTGACCGACTTGAGTTAATACCCAAGGTTGTTTTTGTCATGGTCAGCTAAGATAGAAACACAGACTTTAGCTTGATATATAAACTCTACATTAAACAACTTATCATTTTATATACGACTTATCCAGAAACAAAAATAGGGCTAAAAATCCCCTATTTAACTTATACACTTTTATGTGATATTTTTTAAGAAATGCATATTTCCAAGTGTTCAATTACTTATTTTACACAATAAAATACTTGTAAAGTATTTCTTAAAATTCTTCATTTAAATACAATGCATGATGCAATTTAAACACACATTTTTTTAACATCATTTCCATTTCTGGTTCACGAGGAGCTGGAGCCAATCACAGCATCTTGGGGCCTGAAGACGGGACTTACTTCCTGGATCGCTAGTCAATCACCGAGCAGGACACGTTAAATACATTAGCAATATTAAATATATATATATATATATATATATATATATATATATATATATATATATATATATATATATATATATATAGCGGTGAAATAAAGCTAATTGTGCTCTTTTTATAAATGGAAGTCACTCCTAAACTAACCACAATGTCAGTCGTGATCATAGCAGGAAAATAAAGGTGGGATGATGAGCAATGAAAAGAAAACAGAAGCAGGTGGACAAGATGTCACATGCAATTGTAGACACAATAAAGTGGAAGAATAATATGATCTAGCCCATGTGGGATTACACAAATCCTACATCGACAAAGTATAAGAGACAAACAAATCTATAGCATTAAACTGCTGGTGTGGTTCTTGTAACTGCGGAACATTTAAAGTAGCTGTGATTATATATGATTCTTGTTACTCACCATATTGCTTCATTATTGTTTCACTTCCTTCACTAATTACCATGTCATTTATATTTCTTGCTATATTTAGAGAGAATTCAGTCGTGTGACATTAAACATGCAACCCCCTCAACACTCAAATTTGAATGAGAGAAGGTTCCTCCGCCACATATTGTAACTATCCCACTAAGAACCATCATTATTTCTCAGTATGAAACCATTAGAGACTGATTCTCAGAAACTATCAACATATGCTCTTTCAGTGGTGCAATCAACGGAGACTGAAGTGTTAGTTCACACAAACTGACCTGGTCTTTTTCCCTGATGAGGATGGTGGGAGTGTGAACAAAGCCCAGCAGTGAAGGGTCAGCATCTTCTTGCCTGAGACAGTTACAACACGTGGCCTGGTGAGCACTGCATGGGAGGCACATCAAACCCAGTTTTTGCTGGAAACCGCAGGATTTATTCAAGAATATTCTCTCAAGCCAAACAAAAACTTTTTTTTTGCCTCTAAAATTTATTTATTTTTATATATTGATGACAAATCTAGTGCGTTCCAAACAAAAACCAATAGTATTTTTTCATCACACTATACTACTTTTAAATGATAAAAATTACTGTATAATGTGTGAATATTAATAATCTAGCAAAAACCTTTTTTCAAATTTTTTTAATCTGCTTGATTAGTCTCTGGAAAGCCTGCAAGTTTCATAGAATTTCATAGAATACCTTTCAATTCTCACACTTTCAAATGATATTTTGATTTTGATGAAATGTAATTATTTTTAACCTATATAAGTGTTTAATTTTTCCATATCTTATATAGCAAAAGACAGTCAAGGAGTAGCCATTTCTTTGGGTTGCAAATGAAAACTAAAAGAGTAAGTCACTTTTTGATCGATTGCAAACCACCTTTGAGCAAAGGAGCAATTATGCATGGTGGAACGTGAAGATAAGTTTGTTACCAGCTGTATTTTATGTGCACGCTAGTGACATGTCAGTGAAATGAGATGGTAACTATGCACTCACCCTTTGCCATGTACTGCAGATCTAGAGAACGGGAGGCTTGTTGCTAGGATACGGAGCACGGCTGCTTAAAGTGAGCGATGAAGAATGAGAGAAATTGGAATGGTGTGATGTAAAAAGAGATGGGGATTTTTTTTAGGTTATTTTACAAATGAATGGCATTTCAAAGAATTTCAAAATAGATCAATTGAAGTAATGACTGGTTATCTATACTGATTTACGCTATTGCTATTCTTACACTCAGCACATACACACTATATAGTTTCAAAGCTTTATAAAACAGTAGACTGTCTTATTATCAGTATAGAACAATACAAAATTATTTTGCAATTGCGTTTACGATGTCATCATTACACTCATTATGCTAAAATCAAACGTCAAAGTTTGCACATGATGCGGAGAAACAGTCAAAACCCAATAGCAAGTGTGAATTCGATTTGCAGGGTCTACTGTATCTGAAAGGTCAGAGAACCAGCCAATTAGGATCAGTGGGAGGGTCTACTAGCTACTAACGTTCATTGGCGCAGGATTTGTGCATTGGTGTTTCAATTTTACAACTCGCGATCTCTTTACGATAATCAAAGTCGCCCAGGTCGCTATCTGTCCATGTCAGAACACAGGACGGTTAATGATGATTGGCCTGTTGTTGAACACGGTGTTTGATTTAGAATGTAATGATTGGCTCAGGTAGAACTAATCAGAACTGGAGTGGAGTGTCTTCATCTGGATTATTCAGAACGCAATAAACATAACCATAAATAGCTCACATTCTCTCATTCTTCACAAATTTGTGCCAAATAATCAAAACTCAGTTCAATAAAATATTATGAACACTTTTTTAGTAAGGAAGAAATTAAATCAAGTAGCAAAAGTGTGTGAGAGTGTTTAACTCGCAACAATAGCTTGAAATTAATACCTTTTTAAAAAACCATAAAGGACAAACAAGAAAGGAAAAAAGGTGAGGTGAGTTTCTCCTTGGGACAAATAAAGAGATTTTCTTTCGAAACTCGAGATCCACAGACAAATCCGGAGCAGTGGTGTTCTTGCCCAAGTACCAGTCACAGAACCAGTTCAAGACTCAAACCTGCAACCTCTTGGACATCAGTCCAATTCCCTACGACTGGACCATGGTAGTGATTAATAACAGAAAACGCTTAAAAATGAAGTTAAAAACTAAAATGTTTGGGTCATTTTTATCACTCAGTATCATTTATTTTCCTGAAATGATTAAAATACAGATTGCGGTTTTTCTTTTACATTTTAAGCCATTTCTCTGATGTGTTACTGTTTGGTTTGATATTAATCCCACTATCTCCTGCATTTTAAGCTGTTGTAGCAAACATCATTCATTCCTGACCTCCTTTGACTGAGATGAATTCTTCACTGTCTGTCAGCCTGGGCTCTGACCCCGTGACCCCTCTTCTTAATCACACATAGGATTAAAATGGATCGGCATCCGCTGGAGATCCATTGTGCATTTTATTACGCATCCTGGTTGCGAGGTCTTTGATTAAAATGGAAGTTTAAGTGATGAATTAAAAAAATGTGCTGGTGGAATTATTCACGTTGGTTAAACAGCTCCAGGGCCTCATATGGGAGCTGTTATCTTCTTATTAATTAAAATAAATGGACTAAAGAGAGAGAGAAAAAAGTCTAAAATGGTTAGACATGTCTTTGTGAATCAATCTTTGGTATCCCTGTGGACGATTTGAAGGTTCTGCTGGAGTGCAGGTGCTCATGACACCCCTGTATCATTATTCTTCACCTCTCTGCCATGACATTTCGTTTCTCCCCAAGTCACAGCAATAGGGCCAATCAGAGATGAGGAGAACATCTGCGCTGAGATGTGTTTTAAATGTTTGCGTGACAGGAGCGGGACATCATTAGGGGGTTTGCACACACTGGAGCTTTGGTTAAGAATGCAAACACTCACTTATGTTGACAGAAAATAGAGTGACTTTGGCTCAACCCCTGGATTTGATGTCTATGTCAGGCAATCAATACGTGTAAGGAACGGAATCGAATCCTTGTTTCTGCTGAGAGCCGGCGAGGAGCATTTAAAACAGCTTGTTAGTTAAGTCTTTCTCTGGGAAACGCATTTGGCACTTCCTTTCTTTTTTGTGCTGGGGTGGAAAAAAAATATTACAAGATGGGCTTATAAAATTGGAGCCATAACGAATGATCTCCAGGTTCATGAAATTAGATTGCATTTGCATTTTAAAAACCTCATTCACCCTTGAGATTTTCTCAGATGGTGTGTGTTGCACACCCTCCAATTATAAGTGCAAAACGCAGCGTCCTTTCTAACACGACTCAAATGGAATAATATATAGACATCAGATTTCAAGGCTTCCTGGATGGAGAAGAGTTAGAAATACCTCAAATCACATTTTGATTAGATAGATTTATATTGAAAAACGTTAAAATAGGGAACAATGCTTTTCTTCTGTATACGTCTCACTATTATTCCTACCATTGTCTTTAAACGTGTTCAGGGTGAATTGGTGTCTGGAAAATAGTCCATAGGTGTGAGTGAGAGTGTGACAGAGGTGTAAAGTGTACATGAAAATCATACTTGAGTAAATACCAGTAAATACAGATATCTGACTGTGATAATTATTCCATTTACAAGTTACTAGTCACCAATTCCAAGAAGACTTAGAGACTTTTAGAGAGTAAAAAGTTGCAAAGTCTAATTTTAACAGAACTTTAAAATTTAACATTATTTTTCTTGTGCTAAGTTTGGGCTCACAAAACACCAAGAAATGTGAAAAACAAGAACCACTTTATTTATGAGGTTTAATTTCCAGATATAGAAATGAAATTTAACACAGCAAATGTCAGAACAAAATTCAGAAAAAAAGTCTCAGGCAAATTGAAATGTGCAAAAAAGTGCAACCGCTATTGCACATTTACGTGATATAGCACATAAATAGCATCCAGTACCTTCAGCATCCTGCAGATGGCGATATCACCTCACCCGCACAAGAAATTTGGCGCCGTTAGAAAAAGATGCTGCGCACGGTCACACAATTAAAGTAATAAGTTACGGTAAGTGTCCATTCAAATGTAGTGGAGTAAGAGTACAGATACTCAATCAAAAAAGTAGAGAGTAAACGTTGCAGTTCAAAATGTTTTCAGTACAAAGTAGCCAACACATACTTAAATAAAGTAACATTCCATTTACTCGAGTACTTTACAACACTAGATAAGCGAGATATTTGCATCTTCTGTTCTTCTGTTCTTTTAAGCTACTAAAGAATATCCCACATCCTCATTTTCTGTTTGATTGCTGGTAGTATGGTGTCCAAACAAAGCTGCTGTTTCTTTAGATCGAAAAAAAGAAACCCAGTTCTATTCCTGCTCAAGACTTCAACCATTGGAGATTTGCAAAACAATCATCTTTTTTTGTCTGTGTGTCCCGCTCTGTGATTGGTTGACCACCAATCTAATTCTATTTTTACCAATCTTCATCAAAGTTGTTCCCTCCTTTAGAGACAGCTACATGTGACCCAGAAATGGAAAACCTGTTCAGGAATTTGGATGGACGTAATTATTATTTTATTCATGCAAACAGAACAGCTACATCTCACCTTTTGTGTGTCATGACATATTTTCTGTACAGTCGTTTCAGGACAATGCCGAAATAGAACGTGTCTCACAATCTAATTTTGCTAAATAAAGAGATTTACAGTGTGGCATTCAGGCTTCTATTAGCAGCTAATGCAAGGGCTGAATGCCAAAATTACAGCATTTGAGAACTGGCATTTTAAATGTCAAAAATGTTGCTGCACATATCGTGTGGCTGTCTAGTTAGCGCTTCTTAAGAGAAAGACACGACTGGCAGCTTTCAAGAAATATGACCCGAGTCTCGGCAAAAATCCATAATTTGGACGTACATTATGACGTTCATACTTTATAAATTTTCCACAAAATATTCAGTTTTGCTGAGGACTCTGACCTGATTAAGTGGCCTGAAACGGCAAAGCCATGTGCAGAATTGATGTGATGAGAGACCGTTTCTTCTCAGAGGGAAGAACGTCTTTCCTTCAAATGAAGAATTTACTTTAATAAACTTATTATACATACGTAAGAGAAGATTTCTTGAAACTTTTCACACGCATGCAATCAATAACTAAAAACGTAGGTTAGACATTCTCATGTGGGACTTTCACACAAAAGACCCCGGTAACTCCAGGCCTTGAATTTGTGTCTTGCACTTGCTTGCTTTTCTTTAAATTCTTCAAACTCATTGATTTAGAATGACAAGGGATTTTTATTTACCTAACATAGTGAAACAAACTAGCACAAGTGCTAATTTTTATAAACCTTTTAAATCGTAAACAATGGTGGACAGCTGAAAAAATTTGGTCTAATGTAGGTTGAAAATGCATTAAGTTTCGAAGAGCGCGGACTTATCTCCACAGGACAGGTGCTCGGGATTGCACTACATAAATGCTTCCCAAGGCACTTTCTGGAAAATTTGCAAATTTGGCAAAGCATAGCAAAATATGCCATAAAAGCAATTGATTTTGACCAGGAAGATCTGACCTCACGGCTTCAAATTGCTTTTAAAAGACAATTATGCTGTTCCATATGATGAAATGTGCTCTAAATGCGTAACTTAAACAAGGCGTCTCATAAACAGCCCGTGAGAACAAGCCTGAATGTCCTTCATCTAATAACGCAAGTAGTTTCTTCCCCAGCAGCACATAAAGAATTACTAGCTAAATAACCTTGTTGCATCATACGTTACAAATGACGTGTCTGTTTCAAAACCAATGCCATCCATCACAGCAAAACTGACGCCTGTAGAAAATCTCGACGTTTGCTGGATGTACAGAGCAGAGCAGAGCTTTAAAAGATTCTGGAAAGCATGACTCCATTGACTCATTTACATTTCCTCGACGTTAAAGTTTAATTTGTGTCTGGAAAGTGACAGAGGCCATTGTGATGAGTTCTGTGCCATCCCAGCCTGAGAGGCCATGATTCACAGTCATTTAATTGGAATAATGTATGAAATGAGTCATGTTTTCAGCCAGGAACGTTAACTCCCAGCTTCGCCGTTCTCGACAGAGATCAATGCACCTAACCTCAATTCTAGAAAACATTCTTTAATGGACACCCTGGGGAAACATGCCAGGCTTCCACCCTTCACTTATTTATTTTTTAATTTGTGCAACTGTATTGCACGCTTTCTAATTACTCGCCGGAGTACAAAGAGACTGTGAGAATGCAACTTTTACTCCCCTCCGCGCTAAGCATTATTTTCATTCATTTGGTGACATGCGGCATTATTGTCTGTTTCATGCTTTGATGGCGATTGGGAGTGTGTTCAAACAAGTGAAGCAAAACGCATGATGTAAAGATGTTCTCCGATTGGAAACGGCAATCTTTGAAATGAATGACATTTCGGGGAAATAGTTGAAACTAATGAGGCCGTGTAATTACGGCATATCATTTTTCAGTTTAAGCGTGGCACTTTTTTCATCTTCAATTCCAGAAGATGAAGACAACACACACATACAACACATGCGCGCACACACACAGGCAAACACACCAAGAACAGCTAAACAGACGTGACCTTTGCAGGCAACTACTTTTCTGTCATCTCTTACATTTCAGGGGAATGGTAAAATTATTAGTTTCGGTTAAATAATCTTCACAACAACGATTAGTTTTAAAGATTTGTTGATGTAATAGTGCCCCGCTCTGCCAATGGTTGGCTACCGATTCAGGCCCAGAGTAGCAGAGACAGGCTCCAGCTCCCTGTGACCCAGAAATGGAGTAAGCGCTAGAACAAGATCCTGAATCAGAGAATAAGTGCACAGAATGCATCAGCACTACATTACCACAATTCCTCAGACAAGATGGAGAAACAACACAGCCCTGAATACTGAAAGAAAACACACTAGCAAAATACAAAATACAAGTAAGAGCAGAGTTTTTTTTTGGTTAATCTCAACAATTTATGTACAACTATTGTGATAATCTAACTTGGTAAATGGGATTAAAGTGCTCTGTTTGCACTATTTAAGTCATATTTGAGTGTAAGCTCTCTCTCTCTCTCTCTCTCTCTCTCTCTCTACATATATATATATATATATATATATATATATATATATATATAAAAGTATTTATGTGTATTTCTGACCTAATACACAATCGCTCTGGATCTATAACAATCTCCAGATGAAAACAAATTATTTAATGCGTAACTTCACAAATGTTGGAGATATTGCGGTCTTTTTTAAATTATGGTTAGTGTTTTAATCATAAATGCTAAAATAATTTATATGTATGAATAAATAATGTAATTATTAATAGGAATACATAATTTTTAACAAGTGGGAAATATAATCAAGTATAATTTTGCATCAGGTCTTTTGTGTGTGGCGAGATGTATTTTTTAATAATACATTTTAGTAATTTTGCATCAACGGTATATATGTATTAAGTGTTTCATGGCCTAAAGCGCAGGGGATCTCTAGTATTTTGAGTACTGTATAGACATTCTAAATAAAACCAGATCAATAAATTATGTCTAGATATAGATTTATGTTCCAGGAGGCATAATTTCAGAAATTCAGACATGCTCACAAGCTAAGAACTACTTAGTCTATTTAGTCTGTCTAGTTTATATCTCGTCTGCTTTTATTAATCAGTATTTTGTATTTAAAATAATATATTTTGATTAAATTCATGCCATGTGCTCCAAGTAGATAATACTGTATATACACAAATACAGACACTAAATATATGCAAAGAGTCTTGTAATAATTTGATTTGTACCTTTCTTTTGTACAACCTTAGTTACCTCGTTGTTGAACGAGGCAAACACATTAAAACATCTTTGCCGCATGCATCAATTATTCATACCGGAACACTATTATTTTTCTCTGTCTACTTTTATATTACCACATTAAATTTCCTTTCATATTGATATTATAATGAGTGCTCAAATCCTTTAGCTCTTTCCAGACAGGCTACATCCTCTCATTTGTACATTCTCAGCTTAATGTCACAAATTGTGAAAGGATTACGTATGATTTATGTCTTCCGATCCGCCAGACAAAACATTACTAAGGTTTTTGTTGTCAAAACAACAAGTGGAACGCCTTAAACGATTATCCTTACCTTTCATACACTATATATTTTCCAATATTTTTCAAAATGCCCGTGCAATGACTGCTGTCCGCCAAACAGGGACACAGAATTAGTTGTTGATATATTTCACTTCTTTTATTGATACTTGTCAATTTTGTCATTTTATTTTAGCTATTCTCTCGTGAAATGCCCCTTTAGAGACTGTACTCTGCCTGGCCGCACTCCCCACCAGTCAACACTCCACTGACAGGAAACATGATCAAAAGCCAGAGCTGTCACCACCTCACATTCCCTCTTTAATCGCTCCGAGGAGAAAGGAGGGTGGAGAATACATTTTGCAACTGTCATGGTTCTTTTTTCCTTATATGTGTCTATAGAACGCTTGCATTTAACACTTGCATGTACAAATAAAGAATACACATGTATATGGATTTCTCAAAAACTGGAATGGATTGACTATAATAACATAGACCATGGATCATTAAAAAATTGGATTGGGGAAAAAAACCTGGACCAAATTTCTCAAAAACTGGAATGGATTGGCTACAAATCTTGAATTAAAAATACCATAAATCTCAAAAACAGGTTTCTCTGGTGGCGTAGTGTAATAAGGTGATGTATTTAGTGCCAGCTGTCTGGGTTCAAATCACATGTTGATCTTAACATCATGTTACAGACTCTTTCACTTTTGGAGAATTTGGTTCAGTGTTTCTGTCAGTTTTCAATACTAATGCTTTAAATAAAGCCATTAAAACTTTCTTGTCTAACACAGCGTCTCCAGTGGAGCAATGAAATGGGCTGCTTTGCATTATTCCACGTTACTGGGTTCAAACCTCCCCAAATGTCAATGTTTCAGAACACTTTACTTTTGGAGATCTTTGCAGCTGGGTAACAAGGGAATTCTTTTAATGATTATATGTAAAGCATTATTACTATTGACTTACAACAAACCCTGGACCGGATTTCACCAAAAGTGGCTTTCCGGATATTTGGAGCAAGGAGAAATTTGAACTCAGGAACCTAAAACAAGGCTAAGAAGCCTATTTACTGTAAGTGCACCACTTGAAACGCTGTGTTTACCAGAAACTTGTAAAGGTTTTATTGAGTTTTTTTTTTGTATTTATTACTAATATGAAGGAATGATGGACTACACTGGACATACTTTTCGAAACATTGAAGTTCAGAGCATTGTGAGATTTGAACCAAGAAACCTAGCACCAGTAAGTAAAGCACCTTATTTCATCAGGCCACTAGAGCAGCAAAGTTAAATGGGAATTTTTTAATCATTAATGAAACTTGGTAAAATTGATACTTTTTTATGCAAATATCTGTACTTTTTACTCCATACATTTTAAAAACTTGCCGCTTTAAATTTATTTTTGGTTCGTTATATTCCCTTGTCATAGATCTAAAAAATCATCCACATATTAAGTTATGCTTCTGAACGTTTTCCCCCATCACATTACTAGTTATCATATTTTATATATTATATTAGTGGCTTTCATATATGGTTCTTTATAAAGCATTGTAACAAAATGCATTACATTTACAACAATATAGTCTTATAAAGGCATATTTTCATTCCATTACTTTTACTTTTTTTACTTCAAGTAGTTTTACCAGTACCAGTATCAGAGTCCTAGAGTAAAAAGTACTAGAGTAAAAAGGTTGAACTGATGCATTTACTTCCACAAAAGTATTTTTTAACTCTAGTATTTATACTTCAACTTGAGTAACGAATGTGACTACTTTTGACAGCACTGGAACTGAGTGAATGGATGAGGCTTAATGACCTATTTAATTCGGTAACAAAACAGAAAGGATGATCCGGACAATTGTTTACAATCTGTCAATTGTAATTGATCTCTTACATGCTTAGCCTATATTTAACTCGTATCTATTACTTTAATACTGTTACATGATAAAGAAAAAAAAAAACATTAAGCCAACATTTTACCCAGGCTTGCATTTCCAGTGGAGTCTGTTTTATCGTTTATGTCTCATGTGAATAAAATTACCTCGACATTGACCTTTCCAGACATTGTCCATCCAGAGTCTCCAAACGGGAAGTCGAGCCCTTAGGCCAACACACCATCCCTAAACAAGCACAACCATCACTCCACTTTCTGACTCCTGTCTTTTCTTCCATTCTCCCCGCTGTGTCATCTCGACATCACAGGACCTGACATTTGCTCAGCTAATACAATGAGACCTGGTCTTGTTATTGGAAAACGAACACATTTTGAGCTCGAGCTATTTTTCACTTGACATTTACATACATTAATACCTGATTAGATACTGCTCACTTGTCAGATTTACTTTTTTTATTGTCCTACTATTTCAACCAACCCCAGACACTAAAGCAAAAGTAGAACAAGGATAAAAACAGCACAAGTCTTTGAAAGGTTCTTGCCAGGCGAGATTATCTATGCTGAGTTACTGATGATGCAATCTCAAGTATGATCTCAGTTCATAAGCTTGAAGCGTTTAACAACTGATGTTTGAGAAGATGGAGGAGTGATAACAATCAGATACTTACTGTCATCTTGCCTCTTAAACCAAGGCCATATCAGCTAAACCAATTTCATTTAAATTTAAAACTGGATTTCATTTTTACATGAGGCATATTTGACTATGTTACATAGTTTACATCCAGCTTTTGTATTGCCTTTCACCATTGTAGCTCTTCTTCAGCAACTTTGACGTTAAATCTTGCAATCTAAATAAATTAGACTGTTAGAACAAAGCCCAAGGCAGAAGAAAATGCTTCTTCCCGTAAACAAATATGCTTTTATAATTATTATTAGTACTAATATGACCTATTAAACCCCACTAGTCGTTGTTTAATGGGGCAATGCTAAACTATCACGGCAGTTTAAAGTTACATAATGAGATGATGAGTGGGCACAGCGTGTAGGGGCTTTCACCTCACAACAAAGAAGAGCCAATCAGAATCCACCAGGCCCTCCAATCTGGGGTGAGTCCCGCCTTCAAGCCCAGAGTTGATTTGATTGGCTCCAGCTTCCCTTGACTCCGAAATCAAAAAAGCAGTTAGAGAATGAATCCATGGACTAGGAGAAAATGTTGCAAATTGCCCTGCACATTTAAACACTTATTATTCATAAGTAATTGGTTTGTGACCGACCGCAACTCATTCAGAATTGAGTGTTTTAGGCCAATTGTGGTTCGTAATCAGGTGAAATGTATTTAACCTTTCTTGAGGATGATTGTAAAGTGACTCTCATGGAGAAACCTTTTAGAGGACACTCATAACAAAGAAGCCACTTTTCACCCGAGTGGTATCTAAGGTTTCTTAATGTACACAAGTCATCAACTGTGAAATCTCTCTGTACTCGGAGCGAGTGAAAAATCATTGACATTGATGCTAATTCACTGCTTTAAATGATTCATCCGTCTCTCGATTGGAGTGTGGAGACACTCTGAGGTCATAAGTCATTCTTAGTTCTTTAGTCGGTTTGAGTTTATCTACACAAACAATTAGTAGTGGCATTTAATAGAATCGAAAAAGACCAGGACTGCAAACAGTATGGACTCAATTGGTCCGATTATGTTAAATAAAAATCGATTATTAGTTGTAATATTGGAATGTGGAAGATCTTACTTTAATCCAAATCAAGTCAAATCTCGTGTTAATGATTTTAGCATGACAGACAGATAAGGAAGAATTGTGGTGCACGATCCGACTACTTTGGAATGATTTCCTCTAATAACAGTCAAAGCTTTGTATCTTTCTTCCACTTTTAACTAGATGAAAAAACCAATGGAAACGTTGGAGATCCTGCTGTCTGGCAATATAATTTATACCTTGGAACAGTAGTTTCTTCAACATGGAAACAAAGCTTCAAATACAAATTAGGAGGAGAGAGACATCCGATTAACTCCAATCAGAGTCTCTTGTGTCAGGCCATCAAAAGTAAAGCAATCAGCCCGAAGGATCTACAATAAAGGCACTTCCTTGCTTTTAGCTCACCCTCTGGTGGATGTAAACACAGGTAAGAACTAGTAGTCGTCATTAGGGATGATTACCAAACCTTTTGTTTTTTTCATCTGAACTGTTTTGTCTTTTCAACGGCTGTTATATATAGTAAAATGCTACCTTGGTCTACAAGTAACCGGATGTACAACCATTATAGGGTGAAACGTTATGAGGTAAGACTTAATTTGCATAACATAATACATACCAACACTTGATGTTGGAGTGTGAATATGTTCTGAATATGTTCAACTTAAAAAATTCTCACAACAAAATGATACACTTTTGTACATACTGGGATTTGCATTATGCTAATTTCCAGAGTGCGATGTATAAGCGTTAGTTTGAGAGAATATGAAGCCAGCAAGCATCTTTAAATACCTCTCCTTACAGTCGCTTTAATGTAAGTGTTGCTGAGTAACATCTGAAGCATGATGACCTTGTAAAATATCCATCGTAAGTGGATGCATTTGAATTTGTTTCTGATGGCTATCGCCCACTCCAGGACGAGATTAAACGGAAGATGATAACAGCACTGAGCTTAGCACAAATCAATGTCCAGTAAGAGAGGGAACCTGAACTTTATTTCTGAATTCACTGCTCCCTACACACCATTTCATTGTGGCTTGGAAGTACACGGAAGTGTGCGCATCCATTATGATGTAATCTCCAGCCGAAGAATGTTAATCTCTCTGTCTCTCATCTGTCACGATGATGGATCTTATTGTTTCACGACTTTAAGCCTTTATCTTTCATTAAAGTCTGACATTTATTTCAAGGAGTGTTTTCTGCATACGGATGGCCTGAGTTAACGCTTGGAAAATAAAGCCATTGAAACCAGCGTCTTTCCCACACTCCCAGCCTTTGGTTGGGGAATGTAGTCATTTTCAGATCCGCCTGGAGACATTCAGGAAATAAATTAGCAAAAATGTTTTTGCTCTGGTACTGAAATGGATGATAAATGTCCCTAAAGGCATGATTGAAAAAATCTGTCAGAAAAATTTAAATATCATTACAATAATTGCGTCTTGAGATTGAGAAATGGAGCGTATTTTACCTGATATATTTATTACGCCAGCCAATTTGAACTCTATATCTTCTTACAGTGATTTAAAGCTTTGGTAATTTATGGTTTTGCACATCGCTACTCAAAATGGAGGAGAATGGGGGTTTTCACAAATTGTGGTAATGCTTCTCAATACAATTCCAGTTTTGCATGAGCAGCGAGCCGCTCGTCTTCTTTACTGAACTATTGATTTCTACTGCGATTGCTTCGGAGCTTGTATTGAACACATTGACCTTTCATTGACACTATATGGGTGTATGTTGTAGAATTGCTGCCTGCTGCTTTACATTTACCTGCAGTGCGTAAATATAAAACCAAACATCAAAAAAAGCAATGTTGAGCACTGCTTTCCACTAAACGTTCAGTCTTTTGCACATCGTTCAGGACATTGAGATTTTCCCAAACAACAGAGATTTATTTTTTAAAGGCAATACAGGCCATGGCTGAATAATTTTTCAGCTCACTGTGTTGCTAGGGTGTTCGTTTTATTAAATCAGTTTCCTGTCACAAAGGCCACCACTCTTACATGCTGGCAAATCAAATGAGTAGAATTATAAATCACATGCTACCTGGATTATGGGAAACCACAGGTTATGACCTAAAGGACATCACAATCCTCATCATGTGTCTTCAATATGTCATCAGGACATCATTCTGAGAGAGAGAGATCAGAAAAAAATTACGAGTAGCCGAATTGTTGAATCTCGGAGGTGGAAGCGAACAGCACCATAGATTATTGAAGCCATTGTAGCGATTCGGTAAACAAGTGTGCATCTCTTGATGGGTAGTTTGTAAGCAATTGTGTCAATGACTAACTAAACCAGACAGGCCTTAGAGGTTTGCATTAAATAGCCTACTGACTCTTGGCCCACGTTTGCAGGCAGTGTGACAGCTCCATTAGTGTTAATGACAGTGTGTGATACTCCCAGAAACAACTATACCTGGCAAACACCATCAACATCTTCTGCCGAGAGATATATTCCATGTTGAAGATGTCTGGAGAGCTTTATCTCAGCTGGTAAAAAGTGCAACGTACCATTATTTGCAATTTAATCACATTTTTGTGTCAGAAGAGAAGGAGACAAGCACAATCCAGCGAGTCCCAGCCGATAAAAGCTGTAACTACATCTCTCTCGCTCTCTTAAAGCTGTGACTACTCTCTCTATCTCTCCCTCATTTCTCTCTTCTGCATTGTTACACAACCATCAAAAGCAACGGCGAATCATTTATTTAATGCTGTTTTGTTATTTCTTTACAGATCTCTTGCATGCAGTCACCTGCTTCCTCAAATGTATTCATTAAATCTGCGATTCATATTTTGCAGTGAGAATTACAAAAGCCACTTCGAGTTTGTGAGGTGACAGTTTGCACAATTGTCGCGAGTATGATTTTATTCAGAGGCAATTCAAGGTTTTAGTTGACGATGGTGCTTGACTGAAGATGAAGTGTGAATTACTTCTAATGTGGAGAGCATCCCTGTTCCATCATCATGTGGTTCCTACCTGGATTTAATTCTGTATGGCTCGAGTGAACAGACACAACTGATTTGAAATAAAGTCCCAAGTTCAGGTAGAGTGTATGTGGGTGCAAGTCTCTTATTGTGCATTTCAGCTCATTATCAACAAGAGGGGGGAAGTGTCAGACGGTTTTTCGATTAGTGAGCCAATCGGGCATTTTTATGAACTAGAATACAATTCAAACTACAGCAATTTTGCAATACACTTTATACCATCCAAAGGCAAGTTCTAAACTCTGCGAAAATGTGAATATCACCTGACTTTGAGTGCACGTTTTTATCACATGCAATGTTTTGTCCGCTTCCTTTTTTTTAAATATCCAATAGTAAAGCACCTGTATAAAAGCCAGTTGAGTGCGCTGTCGTAACACTCGAAACGTGCTTTGAGTGATCGACCAGCAGATGAAAGAAAGATCTTTATAATGTCAACAGTGAAAGGCTTTGAGTTACCAAGCTATCACAGTTTTTAAAAGGGTCATTTCTATCTACATCAGTTGAATAAAAGAAACTCATCTTAACAACATTTCCATTTATAGCGGGTATATCTAAAAGATCACTCTATCAATAATGTTTATGCTTTTGCAACCACTTATCTGGGAAAGAATTGTGGAGACAACATCCTGAGCACCAATGCCTGGTTTTTGCTCTCTCTTGAAACTTTCTCCAGACTTTCAAGGGTGCACCGAGGTGGAGACATTGTTCCTTCAGCATCTTGGGTCTTCCTCTCAACCTTAAAATGATATGGTCCTCAAACCAAAGCTGTTCCTTCTTTTGACTGGGCCTTGAAATTCTGTGGAAAAAAATGACTACAACCAATGACAGAGATATGTTGGAGTTCATTATGCATCATGATCATGCAGAAAACAAATACCTCTCATCATAGTCCCTAACTCAATACTCCTGGAACTACAGACAAGGTTAAACCCCTTCTTTGAGTCCACAAATTGCATGTCGATTAGATTGGTAAACCTCCATGAACAGTCAAGTCTACTTGTGAGGTTATAGAGCTGGTCTAATGTTTTACAACCCAGATAGAAGCTACTTTGTATTTCCTGTATCCAAGGTCTAATTCTTTTCTTCTACACCTAGCATATTTCGCTAGAGTAGGAAAGGGTGTGGAGTGTTTTACTCCTATAGGTGAAATGGAGTCCCTGTGGTTCATCCTTCTTTTTACACTTTGCATTCTGGGGGTACTGACCCTGACCTCCAAGTGATGTTCTCATATCAGCCTACATTATGAAGACACTTGAGGTCCTCAGGGTACCACTTTCCACAATTAGTCCTCAGCCTCTGCTTCCCCTACAGAAGGCATGCGGGTTGAGGAAATCCTCAAAGTGTTCCGTCATCTGTTCTACCATATCCTCAGTTGAGTCCTCACTTCCCCTGAAAACACTGTTGGGAGAGTACCGCTTCCCTCTCCTTGGACTCAAGTTGTTGGACTTCTGGCCAGAATCTCTTTGAAGCAGATCAAGTCAAACTGTTGCCTCTGTCAGACTGCAATGTCGTGGTCTGCTGGTTCTCATAAGCTCATGAACCGATGTCTCACAAGGCACGCAAGACTGGTAAGGCAACTGTAGATTGATGGCATCCAGCAATGCCTGGGATTTAGACTCAATGATGTCCACCATAGTCCACTCAAGCTCAATGATCAATGACCTCTTTCATCTGGTTGACAATCTTTCAGAGGTGGAAATTGAAGACTTCCCAGACAGGGGGTTGTACCAGATATTCCCAGCAGAGCCTCAAATAAATTTGGATCTGTCACCAGGTGGTGATCAGTTGACAGCCCATATCTTCCCACAAGGGTCCTAGACAAGGGGTCTTCATCTGAGGGAGGTGAGACTACTTGTGGGTGGGCACATGAGTGTTCATCAAGTTAGTTCCATCTCTTAAACACAATTGCATTTAAAACTGATTTTCATTTATTGAGGATTTTGTCTTCGTGGGAGGTCTTCAAATAGACTTAAATATACTTATAAATAAATTAAAAGGGCGTTTAAGGTATAGTTCATTGAAATTATATTCAAATGTATTTTAAGCAACTGTAAAATGTGAAATACAAGCAATCTGGAAAGCATGATATGAATTAACAACTTGTGATATTAAACTCTTATTAGTCCCACTGTGGTAAAGAGTACTAGCACACTGCATGTGACCCAAACAGCCATAGAAGTAAACAAACAGAGTAATGTAAGTAAAGTGAGCTCTACCCGGAGCAGTGGGCAGCCTTAAGCCGCGTCGCATATAAAGCAGATCAGGTTCCGTATGTTGCTCAAGGACAACTCAAGTTGTTGTACCTGCAAGTTCGGAATTCAAATGCGTGACCTTTTGGTCGTTTAACTCCCTTGACACAATGGCCTTATACAATTTAATGCAACATATACTGTAATATGATGTGATGTAATATTTTTCCAAGTTCACTCAGGACCATTCATTCACGCTAATAATTGATTAAAATATTCATGCACCAACTAGATGCTGAATTCAATGCCTCAGATAATTTCTAAACAGTTTAGTAATTTGTGGTGAACAGAATATTAAGCAAAATGAGAATATGGCAGATTCTTGTAGTTGTATTAGGTACGTTGCGATTTAAATGATTAACTATTATATGTTATTTTGAATAAAGCAGTCAAAGAAAAATACTGAAAAACCTGGCTGGATTTTTTCAGAGGTCATAACTGAGACCCAGTTGTCCAAAAAGACCAACCGAGGCAATTAAAACATGGCTCTCCCAATTAAAACGACTCCTACACTGCCGAATACAGGCCACCAGCGCGATGACAGGAATGTCATTCATGCTCACGGAACCTTGACTCTCTTGACACTCTTCATTTTAGCCTAAAGAAACCTATTTCATGGATAAGAATAAACATGGAGGATCCGTGGAGTGTTTGTGGAGCATCACATTTTTGTTCCTTTGTAGATTGCGGTTTTGTGCACAGTCTTGCTTGTGGCACTTCTTTGGTGGAACAAGATAGCGTTCTGTTTACCAGTGGGGAAGTGGAAATGGGATAAGAGGGATTTGTTTAGGGTTTGCCACGAGCAGCCAATTTAACCCAAATTTTTACAAGACACTGGTTTAATCTGACTGGGTGCTGAAAAAAAGTGCCAAGAGAAAAATGACTTGGTTTCTTGATGTAATGATTAAGTCACCTCTTAATGTTTTAAGAAGCTCCAGCTCGGAGCCCGGGGGGCAGAATTGGCTCGTGGTGTCCCCAGTTTCAAGCCAACTGTTCAATTTAGGGTGAAATTTTGTACGCTCAAATATCATGATAAACAGATTGCCTTGTAAAAATATCAGTGAATGTAGCTTTAAAAGCAGAAAAAAAATAACAGTAACACATAAAATCAAAATAGTACACCTTGTACTATGAACATACTTATTGTGTGCTTTTAGAAATGGTGCATGATGAACATTTTTAATTCCTGGTTAATTAAAAAAAGGTTAAAGAGGAATAAAATGTAGTGTGGTATTTCAAGCAAAAATGACCATAAAAGCAACATTTGAATTTAAGTGAGCAATTTCACTGCATTCGACATTAAACATCACTACACATTCTTCCCCCTTAATTTTCGATTTAGGTTAAATACATCATTTACGTTGACTGCACTGCCCAAAATTAGATACATTTTCGATTCTCTGCTTTTCATTAAACGGTATTTTGTACTGCCGATTTCTGGCTTTTCTAGAGCATCTTTGAAGCATTATAATCAATAAAAACATTCATAATCCAGGCTTTAAATAAACCACTTGAAAGCAAGAGCCAGGCAACGGCGCTTTCCACGGGAAGTACGAGGGCATTATCATCCTGTCAGCAAAGCCCCTAACCACTATTTGCATCAGGGTGTTATTCCTTATCGGGGTGCATTCAGTTTGACATGCATTATGACTGATTCTCCACTCTTGTCACTGATTAAATTTCCATTAGCCATGCTTACCAGTTGTTGTGGCTCTGAGAGCTCCTAAAAGATGTTCTCCAAACATGATTGCAGGGAAGAGAGCAGAGGTGGGATAATGACACAGTAACATGATTTTAGCCAGCTCTTTACGTGACGACTCCTTCAGCCCGTCCCTTTTACGTCATTAGAGTCCTGTGATCATCTGCCATAATCACAGCAGTGGGCATGTGAATAGCGGCGGAAGTAGCTTGCGTGCACTAACAATTGCTTTTAACATACAAATGACTGAATAAAGTATGTATAGTAGCATTATTGAGTTATGCTATGTGTTGTCCAGTTCTGCTCATTCACCAATGGCTCAAACGGAATCTACTGGACGATCTTCACCGGAAGGATTGAAACTGAGATCAAATGTTTCCCCTGAATCTGGTTTTTGGAATTCTGTGTGTGTTTTCGATCTTCACCTTGTCTGCCGCCTGTACTCTTGCATGTTAGACTTGGATTTTTGTCTTGCCCTTTTGGATTTTCAAGTGAACACTTGAATTACACATTGATCACGTTCAGACCCCCCCTACACACACACACACACACACACACACACACACACACACAAATGTACACGCACATACTTACTTTGAAAAAAATATACACGCACATACTTACTTTGATTACGGTAAATAGTTAAGTGGCAGTTCCATGAATTCCAAGAGTTCAAGACATTGGGATGAGTAAAGTTTATACCTACCTATTCATGCCCCGAGGACATCACAGCTTCTACCTCCCCACTGCTGGATAAATGTTAATATTTAAGTCTGTTTATATATTTGTACTGGTCACATCCTGTTTCTCTGCTTTACACGTTTGTGTACTAACTCATACTTAAATGAGTTTGAACTGGTGAAAAAGCAGTTGTAAAGTACTCGAGTAAATGGACTTTATTATTTTTCTTAAGTGTTTTTTTGGACTTCTACTGACAATGAGTACCAAAAGAGTATCAAACTAATAAGCAACTTTACTCTCTGCTTGACTACATTTCTAATTGAGTATCTGTACTCTTTACTCCACTACATTTGAATGAACACTTACCGTTACTCGTTACATTGTGATTGTGAGTGACACGTTGGCATCTTTTTCTTCCGCGGTTATCGCCTTGTCCGCCCAATAAAATAATAATAATAATAATAATTGAACCTTTATTAGTCCCTCAGTGGGGAAATTTTTTCTCTGCATTTAACCCATCCGATCAGACATGAACTCGGAGCAGTGGGCAGCCACACAGTGCGGCGCCCGGGGGGCATGTGGGGGTTAAATGCAGAGAAAAAATTTCCCCACTGAGGGACTAATAAAGGTTCAATTATTATTATTATTATTATTTTATTGGGCGGACAAGGCGATATCGCCATCTGCAGGCTGCTGAAGGTATTAGATGCTTTTTATGAGCTCATTTGAATTTGACTAACTTTTTGTTCTTGTTGTTGATTTATTTTCCTGAAACATTGAGGTGTTAAATTTCATTTCTATATTAGGAACAAACACAACATAAATAGTTTCTTGTTTTTCACATTTCTGAATGTGAAAATTGAAGTACGAGTTACTTTTTTTCCAAGTTAACTTAAAATTAAGTTAACTTTAACTCAAGTTTGGTTTTCAGGTACTCTATTATATTATTATATATAAAATATTATAGCGTCCTGAGACCTACACCGCAATGCTTTATTGAGTTTCGTTAGTTTGACGCCATAATGTGAGTGCAAATGTGTTTTTGATCAGACTTTCACAGCAGCAAGGCCTATCTCTGCAATTATCATTTCAGACTGGATCTCCATCAAGGGCAGAGTAAATGTGCATCTTCTAGCATCCTGCTCACATAAGACGCTTGGTATTTGAACAAAGCTAACCGAGCTAATGACCAGCAGGATTAATTAGTGCGAGTAGGATGGGCAGCTCTGAGAACAGTTTCTCCCTCATTAATCCTCGTGCAGGTGTTCCATCTCCCGCCACTCGCTCCCCTCCGTCTGCACACGCAGAAAGAAGGCGAGAAGCGAGCGGACGCCAGTTCAATCTTATTACTTCTCAGCAGAAATTACATCCCTATAAAAACCTTCAGTGGAGGACATCTACAGATAAGAGCGCAGCGAGTCTCAGAAACACAAGGAAATGATGTGCTAAGGGAAGAGGATTTATGCAAAGCTGACTGTGAGACATTCGGAATGTCTTCTTTCATTTCTTTCTTTAGCCTCTAATCGCTACGAAAATGTCTGAAACTCTGGTGACGGACTGAAACTGTGTTGAAACTTGTGGAGGCGTTTTGCTGTCAATTTCATGCCAATACAGCAATAAATAAATAGAAGAAAGGAATTGAGTAGATGTTGGCTTTGAGCTTTTACAACTTTAAAGCCATTAAGTTCCAAATTAATGTGGTACAGTCATAATCATAGGTGACACTTGTAATGATTAGATAAATTTAGGTTAAATTACATTTCTAAGCTATGCCATATTAATGATTTGCTGGCGTATATGGTGATTTAGAACATAAGAATATAAACCAACTATAAGAAATTACTGTGATGTTACATTCGCTCTTTGTGAGCTATATGCATTATGCAAATATTTATATTTTAGGTAAAAATAGATGTTATATGAATCTACCGTGACATTGAATGAAACTTTATAGTATAGAAATGCAATAAAACACCATATACTTTCCCTATTTTTAGAAACATTTTACACACAAATGTATAGCTTGCTCTAAAGAATCCAAGTCATTACTGCCTTTTAAAAATTCAGCCCAAAACGGCAAGACAAAAATGACAAACAAAAACATGGAAAAAAAAGTGTCATGTTTGGTAGCAGCAGAAACTTGCTGCCCAAGATAATGAGGACAAAAACATATAAATACGCATCATATAAATCTATGTTGTGTCTATCTATGTGTCTTTCTGTCCCTCCGTCTATCTGTATCAATCTGCTTAAATATATGTGTGTGTGTGTGTGCGTGTGTGTGTGTGTGTCTATACAGTATATGCAGTACATAGGAAAGCAGACAATCGTGTTTTATTGTTATGCTTCAGTAATGGTTGTAAATTCCATTAGAAGCAGATGGACAAGTTTATATATATATATATATATATATATATATATATATATATATATATAATGCAGAAGACGTTTATTTAAATGCATTTCATCTCTTGCTTTTCCCTAGCCCGTGTTTTTAATTCACTCAGAATCTTCTTGAAGCCAAAGGAACACTACGACGTGGGCCATTAACTGAGGCTTTAAGAGGGCCATTGAAAATGACCTGGCCTGATCTCCAAATGAAAGATAAATATGCTGCAGTGTGGACATCTGTCATGGGGATGTGCGAAGAGGCGGACAAACTAGGAGCACTAAATCATTCCACAGCAAAGTCAGGGTATGATTCACTCCGTGACTTAGCCTACACTTGCTTTTCAACACCAAAGGTGAAAGATTTTAAGTCTATTTGTGTATGGAAAAATGAACTTTTAAACCCCCAACGGTACCTCGGCAAATATTTATTTTTCGGCAAGGAGTCAAGTTTTTTTTTTTTTAACAATTGTTGGTTTCATTTAGTGCAGCATGAGGTCAGCACAAATCCAGCGAACATAAAACACTTTCTCTGCGGCACGGCTTGAATCCTGTTGTGGAAGATCTGCACCACTAACATGGATATTCAAACAGACAGGGATTAACTCTTAAAGCTTCAACGGAGTCCAAATCCACATCCCGCATTATGTTCCTGATGGGAAACCAATAGGATATTGGTTTGAGAAAATAGATGATTTTAATCTGGATTGTGTTCTATGGTGTCTAATGGCGTTAATTCTAAAAGGCAGTTGCAGTTTCTCACGGTTTAATATTTAAATACACATTTTAAATCTTATCATTTGTTCACCAATTGCTTTCTGTATTGGAATAAAAACACAACAAATCTATCCAAAAACAACAATTTACGTATATATTTATTTTTTGATAATTGACGACTATATATTATTGAGCAAAAGTGCAAAAGCAGCATTTTGGTGTTTGGCAATTTATTTTAGACAATTTCTAGAGGAATTTGCTAAATTAAAATACAATCAATAATGTTTAAGGCTGTTGTGGGATTAAATGTAATAAATAAACTCTGATTTATATATGATTCATTTACATATATGACAAACAAACAATGATAGACATATTTATATTTTTTGTGAAATTATTTTGTAATCTGTCTACATTTTTATAATTTCTTTGAATGTTAGTAATAAAAGACTTACCAGAATACACAGTTCCATCACCAACTTCCAACTTTATTAGTATCAAACCACTGCTACAAAATTACATCAAACATGATGAAAATGAACTTGCATACGTGCTATACACAATGTAAGCTTTAAAGTAATTAAAGTATATGATTATTTTTTTTCTTGACAAATATCAATATATATCAATGCCACTTAAAGCCATATATGTCATTCCAGTGATCTAGAGCCTAAAATATACAACTATATCCCTGGTGGCTAAATTATCTTCATACACAAGTTGGTAAATGACCATTTCAAATTTCTCATCACAGAAATGTCAGCTTCATAAATTGAGGAAGTAAAAATACAGCCATCCCGATATGAATACAATGTCCATTTTACTGTCACCAAATAAAACCAAATAATTGGTTATATACACACACAAAAGAAAACAAACCAAAAAAAAAGCTTGGCGTATGTTTTAAAAAACCATTTGTTAAAACGAGGATCATTCTGGCACGTCTCGTCCGTCTCATTTGCTCAGTAACAGAACAGCAGCTTCACACATGAACTTATTCCACTTCACAACAAAATTGAATCAGATATGAACGATTCCAACACAAGCCCATGCCATTCAGAAAAGCTACGACAAATTACCAGGCCATAAGTAAGACAAACAGTAAGAGTAAATCACAGAGAATCGTGTCTTTGGGCCTGGACCTAATGAGCATTTTTGCACTGGAGTCTGGCTCCAAACGAAACTCCTTGCTTTTCAGATAAATGCTTCTCCAGATGAGTCGAAATAATCGTTTCAAACAGAGCTCAGCAGAAGACGGCTCTGTTAAAACCTTAGCATTATCGAAACCAACGCATCAGTGCTTGGCTAACTTATTTTCCAGCTCAGTGGAAATAATGAGCGAAGGGGTTTGACAAACACTTGATGGAAACGTGAAGAAGAAGGAAAAAAAGAGCTTTAGAATTCACTCATTCTCACTTTGGCAGCTCCTTTATTATATAGACAAATATTTTGCCAATGAATGTTTCTACGGGCTGAGTACATTCACGGCGCCCGGTTCATTTGTCACTGCTTTCGTATCATTTCAAGGTTTAGCACAATAGCCGTAAACCAAATGGGCTTTGGGAAGGATTACAGGTTTTTGTTCTTTACAGTGCTCCGTGGAGTCAATTAGAATTCTGCACAACTGCAATTACTGGCAAACGCTTTTATAAAGGACAGAGGTTTATGTAGATTACCGTCAGGCCTGCCAGAGTTCTGCTGGGAGAGCGAACGCTCACAGCTGGTTAATGCACAACCCTCCAGCACTCCACACAACCATCCTCCACACACTGACAAAGGCACAGGAAGAATTTTATTAACTGCCAGGTCAGAAGAATCACCTTCCTGACCGCACACAGCACTCTCAAACCCACTTTCAAAAGAATCTGGCCAAGACAGAGATGGAGCTGACAGCTTTTTAATCATTGAAATACCGCCCAGCATCCTCATTCTGTCTTGCCAACAGCTCTGCCCGCGATAGGAGATGGATCTTTCGAGACGAGGACCTAAAAGCATGATACGTGTAGCCGTAATGGCATTAAAACACAGTAAGGGTTCGAATTAGAAATAGAAGCAACACAAATAAGGTTCAACAACAATCTTTTCTAGATGTCAAACGTTAAATACAGACTCTTCAGATTCCTTTGACCTTTCAGACCCACCGGTGGAAAGAACAGAATCATTTTCTGCTCAAGATTCGCACCGTATTATAACAGATTAATAGGAAAAAGATCTTTTTTTCTTTTCCCAGAAAAAACACTTATCTAAAGTAGCAAAGAAACAAACTGGAAATCTAATCGAACATGTGGATCAGTAAGGGTTTGAATATCCATACAGACAGAGGAAAACAATTTCAACTTCCTCAATGTAACAAGCATGAAAGTCTCGCCACCTTGTGTCAGGGAGAGGAATTGCAAAGGGAACTCCGCTTGGGAGGGAACATGTAAACATGTAAATGAAAATTACTTGTAGAATCACTCACAAACTTGCTGGAGCGGATGAAGCAGGAGATAATATCACTGCAGGTCTGTCAGTGACAATGCTATTGTCTGAAAAGACCTTTTCTTCAATACTGCGACTCAAACATCAAAATTCATATCTCATATTTCACACGGCCATGACGTAGAACGAAAGAGGGAGATGAACATGCGCTGTTGTTTGCACCCGACTTTTGCCGTTTTTGTGACCACATGACAAGCTTCGGACACTTTCAGTCCCATGTAAAACACGAAAGCTCAGCTAATGTGCTATTTAGAAAATAGTCTTAGAATATTAATGCACGTCCAGGAATGTAATTATGAGCTCATTAGATGCCCAAAGTGTAAATTTGCAGCACATTTGCTTGTTATTTGCCAACACTTTTCAAAGGCTGGAACTTTTCCGGTGAATTATGCATGCAGGAATGCTTTTTGTCAGTCTTTTTTATCCACTTCATCTTGATTTCCACTTATTCCGTCTTAATGACGTTTTAATGAGCTCTTTGTTGGCATTTCCATTCACAATACTTATTAAGAGAGCATGTGCTACTCCGCGATATTAACAGAACTTCAATTTGGCAAACGCTAAATCTCTGTCTTTTCCCAGCAAATTCAAAAGTAAAGGTGAAAATATTTCAACACACCGACAAGTCACCTGAAATGCTAGTTATGGATAGCGAATGAGGCTTAGATCATGAAATGGTGACGAAGCGGATTAATTAATACTTTAAAAGGCACATTTTGTACAGTACTTTCATCTAGTGAATGCTGTGTCACATGGAAACATGGTGTGAAAGTGCAGCGTATTTATCGTTCAAAGCTATTGTGTTAATAAGCGATTTATGGCGGGATGCGAGAAAGGTGAGCGAGTGCAATGCCGTGTTTTACATTACGTTGGCAAAAACGTGTGAGTGAGAGTCAGGCCTTGGCATGAACATACAGCAATGACTAGTAAAACCCTCTGTTTGATCTTTGAGGCTGTGGAATCTGCAGCAGGTCAATGCTTAGGTGAAACCGACTCTTTTCAACAATACAACATCGATTCTGTGATGTCTAAAACATGTTATGAGGAAACCATGGTGTGAAAAGCAGTTTTGATTCAACGTGATTTCCAATGTGATGATTTTTTGTCGCTCTGCTCTGTAACTAATGGCGATAATGTAAAAAAAGAAAAATTAAAGTGATTAAATTCTGCACTTATTTGCCAATTCGATTCAGAAATTGTCCAAAAGCAGGAGGAAGTCAATATTGCACGGCACACAGAAAGGCTCCGTGATGACTTTTACATGAAAAGAATCCATTTCATCAGAGCTCGACAGAAAACTCGAGTGATATTCAGTAGTTCGGTCCAAGTCAAAAGCAGCTCCAAAACTGGTTTTGTTCTCAAATTATTGATTTATGGTAAGTGGCCACCTTAACATACATATTTATTTGACATGCAGCACATATATAATTTCTGCACATCGTAGAATACAACAAGTGTGTGGGAAGAAGGGTAGAGATTAAACTAAACCTAGACACTGGCTCTACCGTTAGGATAAAATGAATTCTACACTCTTCGAATATACACACACGTGACTCGTTTTCTATTTTACCATATGACTGGTTCACACCCTCCGAGTTAAAGTAGATAATTTGATTACAGACGGTTCTTTTTTCCAACTTCTACTTGTTTGACAAGAATCAACAACAGTTGTGGCATCTACGATGAAAGACAACATTGTAAACTATGCCATACTGCATACTTATTTAGAAATAATAGTTGAAATAATATTCAATCACATGTTTGGATCCACACTTGAATTTTTCATACTGTCCCCACAAGGGAAGTGCATATTTTTTTTTCTTTTACTGTTCTTTTTTGCTTCCCTCTTTGAAACAATTTCACACTGACAAAAGCAAACATGTCATATATGTTAATACATAAATCAAAAGAATATGTTTAAAGTTAACATAAATCTAAAGAATGTGCAAAAACAACCCAAAAATATATATACGTATATATAAATCTGAAGCAAAAAAAAAAACAAACAAATAAAAATGACAGGCAAAAACAAAGCAAGATGATGGTCAGATAAGCCCCATTAAACACTGTCTGTCATTTTGTCCTTTAATCAAAGTGAACATGGAACACGACCCACCTCGGTGGTGTCCTCGCTCCGGATTTGCACATTACATTATTTTGCACGCTGCCAAGAGCAAAATGTCTTTTCAGTGCAATTGTCATTTGATGTCTAATTTAATAAAACATCAAATGCAATACTATTTTTTACTATTCCTCTATTCCTCTTCCCCACCAAAGACTCTCATTTTTAAGACCCCTAGGGCAAACTGTACAACTCCTGAACAAAACTTGAGACTTTTATTACATCTTTTGATTACTGCATATGTGTGAATTCAATTTTTTCTCGACTAGCCACAAAAGTCATTTAAAAGAAGCTTTATATTTTTAATAATCAAGAACATAGCCTAGAGGTGTAAACCATTGAGAAATGAATGTAGGTTTGGTCCACACGTCTTACTTTCAGTAGAAAAGCTATTCACATTTGTGTATTAAACTAAGACTGCTCTTCAACTGCACTCGTTTGCTCATAACAATTCGTTAAAGTCATTTTAATATCGTAGTGTTTCTCAACTCAGTAGACTGCGCCACAATCGCAACATTAAAACACTCTGCGTGGTTTCTGGTTTTAAAAACAGAGTCCGGGCCTGGACCGCAATGGTGGCCCGCCAGGGCGTCTTTCCTTCTTTGAAAACAAAGACACTACATCCTCACTCTTTCCTCAGCAGGATCTCGGTTTCATTTGAAAGTCGACAATGTGTGCTGATTCTCAAACTGGGAAAATCATGGGCATGAGAAAACAACAGAAGGTAAAAACAGAGAAACCAAAGCAAACCCTGAAACCAAATGTATTTACATGATGACAAACAGCACAGAGAAGCAAAAATCATCATCCCGACAGAAAGCAATGCTTGATTAAAATCCCTCGCCGCGCTCCAAACACACTGCACCAGATTGGATCCAGCAAAGTCAAAGGACCTGTAGATGCCCAAAAGGGTTCTTTACAGTCATGGTGTATGGCCGTCTCCGGGGCTAGTAAACGCTGAGAAGAGAAGAGAAGGCCAGGATCAGGTACCGACAGGCCAGCAGGACTTCAGCACCTCCTGTACTTCCATACGGAGCGGTGTTGAGTGCTGTAAACAACAGAGCAGAGACACACGCTGATTAGCAGATTCCTTCCTTCTCCTGGCACTTTCAGTCGAGCAGCACATCCTCCCCTTTTTCTGTAGCCGAGTTCACGCTGTCTGCATTCACACTCTCTAATCGAGCTCCATGACAAGCTGGAGAACGAGGAGCGTACTGACACAATGCGACGGGAAACCTTCTAGCGAGAGCTTGATAATTCAACTCGCCATTTTGCTTAGGATGCTTTGCTGAGGAACTCATGAGATCGATGTTTCAATGGAGCAGACACTCATTTATCGCGGTTGGTTTGGAGTTCAAGTTCATTCTTCACAAAGCGCACACACACATAACCATAGACGTCAGGTAGAACAAAGACTATATTACATACATTTGGACAGAATGACCGTGGAATGATTGCAACCCTGAAATGAAAATGAAAAACCCTAGTTCGAATTATAAACGGGCAAAATAGCGTACATAAATGTTTCAATGCATTTGTTCCCTAAAGACACACACTTCTTCAACGCACCAATATCGATTTTCTGGGGGCTCCTAATCCGATATTATCACATATTGTGGAGCTCAATTCGATACTCATTCCAAAACGATACTTCTTTTTTAAAGTAAATACCACAATGTACTTATACACAAACACACACATTTTTATACAGTGGATATTCTCACACGTTTTTTTTTCTTCAATTTTCTGATTTTTTACATGCAATTTGGAATTGTTTCACTCAATCACAGCTGACCTAATGATCCTGCCTGAGATCAGCCAGTCAGATCTGATCTGAATATATTTTAAATGGGCATAAACGACCACCAATACCAATCTCGTAATCAAATCAGGGCATCCCTAGCTACTAGTTGAAACAACAAACACACCGTACGCCATCATTCTAAAGCACTTGGGTATCATTAAAAAGTAATTTCGCAACTTTTCTTCTCCCAGCAACGTGAAGCACCAGAGGAACTGGAGGAAGGAACAGAAGGCGGCTGTTATTGATTGACCCAACTCAATTATCGTACATTTACCAAAGTGAAAAATAATCAAGTTACACCTTTTTTCAGGCACATTTATTTAGTCAAGGAAATACAAACAAAGTAAAGCAAAGGCAGAACATGCTGGTATTTTCATAGGGGTATAAACACAATAACTAGATAAATAAGAAAGAAATGTTTTAAAAAGTTTTTCCCCCCAAATTAAAAGTGGAACAAGAAGTTATTTCAGAAGAATTAAGAGTTACAAACCTGTGCAAATGTGCAAAAATGCTAAATGCTATTCTACAAAACAGCCTACTAAAATTTAGTTTATTTTTTAATTATTAAACGTACACTTTATATCTGTATTTCCCTCATTTAATACATTTTGAACTAACTTTACTCATTTTAAGGGGCAGTAGTGGTCCAGTGGTGAGTTGGACCTGTCATCCAGGTGTTGCGGGTTCAAATCCCAGTCCGGTGATCAAGACACTGACCCCCACATGCCCCCCAGCTGTGGCTGCCCACTGCTCCGGTTCGCTTCTCGGTGTATGTGTAATTTTACTGGATAGTTCAATTTTGTACAAAAGTTTTTACGGCCCCTAGTGGCCAAACTGACAAACTCAGGTTTCACAAATTTGGTTCATTTCAGCCTATTCTGTGTAGCACAAGCATCTAGAACATAGAAAGACAGAAACTATGAGCCGGACTCGCATCGTAAGGATCGTGGTGAGTAAAATTCCCCTTTGCATGAGCTTTAGTAGCACTGATGCCTGCTGCCAAAAAAAGCTAGTTCTGTTTTGTTCGCAGTCTTCCCAGTGAAGAGAGCAGCTCAAAAGCCCCGGTTGGTCCCTGAAGCAAAACATCTTGAGTGTGGTTCTCTGGAGAGGCTTCAGAACAGGTGTGATAGTGCACAGGCATTCATCTTCATGAGCGCTTCTGTTTCACAGCTCTGTTAATGAAAGACACTGGCCTACCTAAGGAGATTAGAACATCATGGACACACGCACGCTGGAGATTATGTTCTGACAGGTACCATTGACTTTTGTTTATTATAGCTAGTTGCTTCTGGACTCCTTTGTTGCGCGTGTGAATATGTGCTGACAGCATCTAATGGACTGGTTTTTGCAGGGATCCATGTCGGCAAACTGTTTGTCTGATTTGCAGCATCAACTAAGTAATACGTCTGATAAAATAAATGCTCTTTGACAAGTCCTTGCTGGCACAACAGAAGAAAAAAAAATTGCCCGGGATGCATAGATGAAAAGGCCTGCATCGATTTGCACTCCCATTCCAGCTTTTACGCCACCAAATTACCGGTGCTGCTTAAAAACACGTCGGCCTGAAATTACAACCAAGGCCGTGCCACCTGTAATGAAAAGCCTTGAATATCGGGAACGGGAGCGCGATGGAAAACGATGCAAATTGTGATGATGCGTGCAAGATGCATTGGTCAGGCTGGAGAGGAAATGAGGAGAGCGAACTGCCCAGTGCACTGCGCCTTCATCCTCCCTCCATCCAAAGCGGCAAATAATGACACAGTTTTTGCTAGGGAGAGAGAGAGAGGAACCGGTAACCATGGAAACAGCTTACATCCTGCACCGGCCCCTTTGCCAGAGCCGCGGAGTGTGCAGAGCGCAACCGATGGAAAAAGAAGCGTGCGGTCTACATGCACCTGCTGCAGTCTCTAACTAATATTCAAGGGGCAAAAACACACAACTACAAACAAAAGCACCAGGCCTGCGGAGGTAAATGGAGGAAAAGGCTTTGTCTAAAACCAACAGCTTTACCCCAAAAATCCCACCGGCTTCAGGAACATCAGCCGATATTCCGGGTCGTGCCAGACACTTATCATCCTAAAGTACACGCAATTAAGGAAAGCACCAATATTACCTGCCTGGCTGCGTCGTGCAAGTTCGGAAGCTGTTTAATATCCCACTGCGTCTAAATCAGTCTGTTGTTGTGACTGTGCAGGTTGTTCTCGCACTTGCCATTTTAATTAACTCGCCCTCCCCAGCAGACAGTGGCGGCTTTGTGATTCCTTCGCTTTCAGTCGAACGCGGCGAATACAGTGGGAAACAAGCTTTTCGGTGGATGCTTTCCGCAACGTACGGGTGACGTTAAGGCAATTAGGCGAGCGATGACATTTCAGACTGAACAATAAATTGTGGTATTAACCACCTAAAGATGGGCATATTTTCAGATGCTAGAGCATCAATTTGCTCATTACGTTTGGATCAGGAAGTAATCAGCCATGCGTTGTCTAAAGCACTCAAATATCTTCCCTTGGTGTGATTATGAAAAGTACATAAATTATAATTCCGTCTAATGATCACTGAGGAATGGCTTAAGGCTACGGATGGAAGTTTGCCTGTAGCCTTTAAGTCCTCGCTAGACCCCAATTAAAGCTAATTCAACCTCCTCCTTTGCCCTCAATTGTGTATTTGTTTTGGTTGATTCGGTTAACAGCTTAAGTCTTTTCAGCTTAATGTTACTGGTGTGAACCCGCGCAGCACAAAAAGAAGCGCTGCCACCCTGTAATCAGCCACCACTCCGAGTCCCACCATTATATTTAACTGGCACGTCTGCAAGCTGCTTAATGAGTTTTGCCCTTTCATTTCTTTTATTTTGCTTAAAAAACTAAAAAAAAAAACTTCAGTTAAATTCACAAGGTGGCTTCTTTCTAACATGGTTATTGTTATTGTTATCATGGTAAGAATATTCTGGTCCCATCATTTAACTAATCATAATTTGAAATCATCCATTCGTTTTGTTTTCCGTTTAAAGGTCATAGGAAGCCAACCAATCACAGACCAGGACACACACTTTCACACAAGCACCCGAAAGGTCAGAAAGGTTTCGACCTGGTATGAACTTGAGTCATAAGTAGGTTCGGCTTGATTTAAAGCGAGCACTGTGTTCTGCCACCGCCATAATGGTTCACCAATTTTGAACCATTATGAAATTTAACTTCAGAAAAAGACATCTTGAAAAGTATATACAGTCGATGCCAGCTAACTGAACCACCACTTAATTAGACCAGCTGTTCATTCAGACCACACTCAAAGCAAACCTTATAACTGTAAGCGTAATAGTACAGTATTTTATACCATCGTAGGAGAAAAAAAGTCGTCTGTAAAGTCTGGCCAGCAAATTATAGCATTATGATGGTGGAATTGTTGCTGGAATTGCAGAGAAGCGTATGAAAGCATCAGAAGACCAGGAAAGCGATGGTGACGTCTTTGTGTCGCTATTTCATACAAGAGTGTTTGGTGGAGATTTTGTTCAGTCCGTCAATAGAACGCGCCAAATCACAGGATAAGTTCTTCAAACATTGATTTGAATTGTATTGGAATTGGAAGAATTTTTCTTAGCATGCCTCCCATGCCGGGTTTCATGTGGATAATTTCAAATAATTTGTTTGTAGTTCTAACTTTCATTGAAGAAAGTTGTATGTATGTATAGTATTCCAAGTCAAAACACATTTTACACAGTATTGAAAAGCAGTAAACACTATGGCAACAATGCAATAGTTTACATTACTAAATGAAAGTAATAACTTCCAATGGCAGCTATGTGAGCTATATCTCCAGGTAATCTATACAGACGACGACTGGCTGCAGCCCTTCTCCCCGGAGGCAAGTCTTCTCTGGCTTCAAGAGGGGTTCAATGTCCTTGACCATCAATCAGTGGCCTATTGTTCCCTGCACCGCCTCTGGAGAAAGCTTCGCCATGCAGGCCTAAGCTTCAGCCGAGTCCTTGGCAAACTGGCGTAAATCTCTCATCTCCAACTTTGAATCTGACAAACACTCCCTTTAAGTCGCCCTCAGTGGGTCTGTTCTCCATATGATCAACTACCTAATTCCCTGCCTCCTATTAGAACAAAACACATTTTCTTCACTGCAGTTTCGAACAAATCTTGTTTCTTTTAAAGTTTGAACACTTTTGTTTTGCTGAGAAGATTCTTTGAAAAACAGTCTTGACCAAATTGTCATCTCTACTCAGAGGTGTAAAGTGTACCTAAAAACCATACTTGTGTAGAAGTACGGATACCTTACTGTAAAAATTACTTCAAGTTACAAGTCACCAATTCTAAGAAGACTTGAGCAAAAGTCATAAAGTATAACATTTTAACAGAACTTAAGAAATAGGTTCTTGGTATCAAAAACACCAAGAGATGTTATTGTTTTATTCCCTAATATAGAAAAGAAATTTAACACTTCATTGTTTCAAAATGCCAGACTGAAATAAACAAAGAATAAAATTCAGTCGACTGAGTAGAGGGCGATATCGCCTCGTGCACTCAGGAAATAACGGTAAGTGGCCATTTAAATGTAGTGGAGTAAAGAGTACATACAGTATACTCATTCACAAATGTAGTCAAGTAGTAAAAGTTGCTTATATTATTTGACACTCATTACAAGCGCAAAGTTGCCAAAATACTTAAGTAAAGTAACAAAGTCAATTTACTCAATTACTTTACACCACTGTCTCTACCACGGAAGACTTACGAATGAATGCATATTTATTAAGTAAAACTTTCCAATGTTTACACTATTTTTGTACTTTCTAACTAAGTTTATAACCGTTTCTAAGTAGCAATGATGAGGAAATATGTTTTGTGCAAATCTCAGTGACGGTAATTGAACAGTAATGGCAGAACATGCTGTGAATAGCCACCATGAGTCAACACTGAACAACACTTGGAGAATGTCAAGAGATTAAGTTTTCTTCTGATTAGCCTTGAGTCACCTTGAAAGACAGCTTGATGGGCTTATTTAAGTACAATTATATTTCACTTATCATATAGTGATATAGTGTTTTACTCTAACACCTGCACTGAATATACGTGTTAAATAATTTTCCTTAATCACCGTTTTCCTTATCCACAACCTTAATATGTTTCCTTATTCACTCTTTTAAATACTGTATAATATGGTTCATTCAGCTGCTAATAAAACTGTAATTAATCTTACTATGAAATTCATAATTACAAAAATAGCATCACTTCACTTATTGTGTAAACACATTGCATAAAAAAGTGAATACAAAACAGTGTGTTAACATTTCTGATTCAGTGTGAAAAATTATTTTAGTGCTTGCACAGAGCATGAGTAGGTAATACTGCTTTACTCTTTCTAAAGTGAGTGAATTAGTCAATATGTCCACTAGGGATCAAATTGAAATTGTGCTCTGCATTTAACCATCCCCTAAAGTTACACACACACACACAGTGAGTTGAAGACACACAAACCAGGAGCAGTGGGCAGCCTCAAGCCCGCAGGGGTCAGTGGAATTCACTGGACTGGAATACAAACCTGCAACACCTTGGTGGCAGGTCCAATTCCGTACCACTGGACCAAGACTTAAACAGCCACATCTCTGTGTTTGCCAATAAGAGAAAGTGGCATTCAATGTACAGTAAATCCACCTTCACTTTAACATTTTTACAAAACATCCTTCCCACTCAAAGCATGTTTCATTTCCAGCCTCGCTCGATCAGAGCAGGGCAGCGTGAAGCTATTGCTTGTAATTGACCCGATGTATTGATTGATCATTGTGCTGCATTTTAAACTGTACAATTTCCAGCACGTAATTATGCCTTCTGGGTTTTGATTAGATATTGCTGTGCGTTAAAGACGGAACTAAGCTCTTTGAGAATCCTCTGGCAAAAACAAAACAGTGAAACATCTGCTGTGGTGTAAACACGGGAGATTCTGTCTTTGCTTCGTTTCCGTCAAGGAGAATCCCACGGGTGCGTAAATAATGAGGACAGTGAACTGGAGGAGTTTGTTACAGAATCTGCCAGTGTCTTTATAATATGGCTATTTGTCCATTCACGCCACTCTAAATATAGTTAGCAAGCATAAACCCATCACATACTGCACACACAAACACTTTAGATTAATGCATAACAAGAAAATTACTACACACACTCACAATAAATGAGAACAATTATAGAAAATCAGAGGTGTAAAAAGTATCTGAAAACCATACTTGAGTAAAAGTACAAATACCTTACAGTAAAACGTACTACATTACATGTCGCCAATTCCAAAAAGACTTGGGAACAAGTCGTAAAGTATCCAATTTTAAAATAACATTTTTTGAAGAGTACATATACTCAATCAGAAATGTAGTCAAGTCGAGAGTAAAATATGCTTATTTTCGATACTCAGTAAAAGTACAAAGTAGCAAAAAAACGTGTAAACTAAAAAGGTCCATTTACTCAAGTACTTCACTGCAGAAAACCGAATTCTAACAAATGCAATAAGGGTTACGCCCTTTCCCAGGCCGCATTTCAAAGTATAGAGTACAAATGTACACTGTAAAACACGTTTTCATGTTATATAAAAAAGTTGTAGGTAAATGATTCTAACTTCAGTGGTGTGAAGAGCTTATCTTATTAGCATATGTAAAACACGCTAAAGCGGATGCAGCATCATCAGCAGACTCGGTGAGATTTCCTATCAGTTAAAAAAAAGATACATAAAATATTGAACCATTACCTCCAAAACCCCAAATCAGCTCGGGGTCTGTGTTGCTTAGCTGTGAGCAGCCTTGGGGAAACGCAAATGAAAGTGTCCACAAGTGAGCCATACTCATTCAGCCCTGGTTTTATTATGCATTTCTCAAAGCGTAAAGTTCACCCGCAGAATACTAAAAATCTATTCAATACTCGCATTATTGCTTTATATTCCTCTTTGCTCCTCCGAAACATTTCGCTGCAAATAATTCCCACTTCTACAAACCCGAGCGGAGAAAACGGAACCGTGAACAAAAGTCGTCGTGAGCAACAGGCCATTACTGTAGACAAACTGATGCATCTCATGCAATATCAGTTTGTTCTTCCCGAGAGAAAAACTAAATCTAATGTTGGGCAAGCATTCTGGGTCCAACACCCCGAGTGGCTGTGGGATCTCAAGAACAGTTTCAGAACTCCAGCCAGGGTTCTGTGAGCCATATTGAGTGGCAGGTCTTTCTCTACAAAACCCTCCGAACAAGCACTTCTGCACAAACAAACACCCGTCCAAACGTTATCGCTGTTAAATCCAGTGGTTTTGGAGACTCTGACACTATCTGAGGGACTTCCAGCACTGCATAAATACCAAACTCCCTACAGTGACACATGCACTTTCGCTTGATAGGGATGCTGTCAAACTCCCACCGCTTCAGGCCAGGAAGTGCTCTATACCTTTGTGTTTGAGCCTTTCTAGAAGGGGTCAAAAACTATTGATCAGACTTACTTGATGATTCCTGACAAATTAGGCTGGGATATTGACCCTTTCTACGACCCCCTCTGGCAGCTGTAGTGCAAATTACATTGCAGGCCTGTCAGAAATACATCAACTCCTGGGAAAAACCCAGGCTAAGCCGAAGAAACAAAAGCAGCTCTTCTAAACCGGTCCTCCAGGAAGATGCAGGTAACATTTCAACTCACAAACTGCTAATTTAACCTTGTGAAATTATCTAAATGTATGTTACCTGTAACCTGCCTTAATGTCTAGAACTGAAAACGTACTGTAATATTTGGATGAATTCGGATTAAAAAGCACATGAATGAATGTCCATTTCCTAATTTTTTCTCACAGTACACAATTTAATCTGGATTATAAATCATAGTCCACATGCCTAAAATCTTTTTTTTTGTGTGCAAGATTTTATGTGCATCTTAACATCCAAAAAATACTGTCAATTTACATTTGATGTTTATTGTTATATTTATTTTATGTTATGTTTATTGTTATATTTATTATAACAAAGTTATATTTATTGTATTTTTTTTATTAACTATTGCATTCTCATTCTATACTGTTCTGCTGTCTGTGTACTTGCGTATCCATTCTATTTTTTTATATTTCGTATCTATTCTATTTTTTAATAATAATAAATACAATCACAATGTCTCAAAGGTGTAAAGTTATGAGGTTTTGTGCTTTCTGGTTTTTGTTCAGCTTGTCTAACTCCCCGTATCAAGAGCTTACGAAGTTCCATTCATGAGTGAGTCTTTAGTGTTTGAGGTCATTAATCTCAAAGGAGCAGCAAAATTGCCTTTTGGCAAGAAGCTAATGATGAAATGTTCACAAGCATTTTAAAAAGTGTCAATTTTCTGTCATAATGAAAATCCAATTTTTATCTGGTTCGCTGTCAGTTAATGTGGCCTTGAACAGGTCAAATTGTCATCTTTCACATGTATTATACTTAATTTCTTCACTGATCAAAACAATTAAAACATACTAAAAAAGCAAGCTAAAAAACGTTTTTCATTGCACCATTTCCTCAAAACTGACTCAAAAATTAATTCTCTACCGTATTTAATTTTATAAGGTCTTAAAATGTTACAACACAGAAAAGCAGAAAAAAAAGTGCCAAGTGCTTTGAGCAATGTGAAGAGTGAAAAGTAGAAACGTATACTATATGTAGTGTATATATATAATACTATACATACGTATAGGTAAGGCGTCATAGTGAGTGGCGCCTTTGCCTCACAGCATGCACTGTCGAGTTTGTATGTTTTCTTTGTGCTAGTGTGTGTTTCTTCAGGTTCTCCTGTATCCACACAGTTAAAAAACACATGTTCAAAAGTATTGAATTCTGGCAATATTTTCAAGGCATTTGCCCCTGGACTAACTATATATGTACACACACACATACATTTACATACACACAGAAAACATTTGTGGAAATTAAATAAAAACAACAATACACCTTAAGCCTCATCTGTAAATTCCTGCTCACGCTCCATGCATTGCTTGAATCATTGAGTAACTATTAAAAGCAACAACGCAGCTTCACACATGGATCAAAACACACGTTCGACTGTTAAAATGCCAAGCTTGAATAGATCCCGAATCATCTCCGATATCTGCTTTAAAAAAATAATCTTAAGTGAAATTGTTTTCCCTGTTTTTAACCCAAGAAGTGAGAGACACTCCAAAAGATCTACTATTCTTCTAAAGAAGAAACCCACTTCAATCATATAAATGTCAACGAACGAATGAAAAGGACACACTATCAAAAGCTAATCTTGTGAAAAACATGTACAGCCGTTAAAAATAAACAACCACAGGTAGCTAAAGTCACTCGGAGGGATAAAAGAGTGTGAAAAAAAAGTCACCACAAAAACAGTGAACATACTTCGGGTGCGAAAAATCAAGGCTTTTTCTATTCCCTGCGTTCACTTTGAGGACTGCGGCACACACGGCTAAGCCAACGGAGTAACAATTGTTCTGTGATAGTAAAATACTAGAAAAACGAAAGCACAGAAAACTCCGTAATCCTCTTTTCTCCAAGAAGCTGAAACAAAAGTGTCTGCCAATCCGTTGCATACAAATTAGCATTGTCAGTGTGGACCGGCAGTAAATTGGAACTTATTAATGTGGATTGATTGACTCTGCTTCTGCTGGCAGGATCCTCAGGAAACTGTTCAGTGGCAGCCTGGTCCTGGGAATCACATCCTAAGATCTTGTCAAGGGGAAAACTAACACTAACTGCTCTTGATATGATAGAGAACGAGAGGATGACAATTCCTATGGAGATTGTATGTAGATCCTCCTTTGCTTCCTCATATTTCTGATTTTCAATGTCTCTTTATATACATACACACATATACATACATATACGTATATAGTACATATACATATAGAGGAGGGGGGGCAAGAAAGAGCGAGAGAGCGAGAGAGCGAGAGAGAGAGAGAGAGAGAGAGAGAGAGAGAGAGAGAGAGAGAGAGGAGAGAGAGAGAGAGAGAGGAGAGAGAGAGAGAGAGAATTTAACCACTTTTATTGTGATTTTCTGCCAAACACAGCAGCAGACTGATAATTGCAGCTTGACAAAGTGTCTTGATTGGTTGTTTGTCCTTCCCATCTCTCTGCCCACTGCTCCGGATTTGTGTGTGTTCACTTCACTATGTGTGTGTGTAACTTCACTGGATCGACAAATTCAGAGCACAATTTCAATACGGTCCCTAGTGGACAAACTCACTCACTCACTCACTAAAAGAATAAAAGCTAGAACAAGTCTTCTAGGTGGGTTTCATTATATCATAGATATCAGTTTCCGTGAAAGGTTTGGAATGAAATTCTCACAAATTACAGTGGTCTACTGTATTCAGTTTAGAGTTTAGATAATGATAAGAATTATACATCTGTGATCACATGTAGACTGATTACACCAACACTTATTCCATCTGGACAATTTATGGCTCAATGGAGAGAATCAGAATAAATCAAAAATCAAAAATACATCTATAGTTATCATCCTGCTTTTCAGCTCTAATAATTTTGGATAGATGGATAGTTTAAAATCCATTCTGGTTACAGCCTTGATTGAATAAAAAACCCACATGTCATGGCTTGTTTTTGGTTTAACTAAATGAAAAAGGAATTTAACAGGACAGACGTTATCAGATGTGATAAGTGGAGTGGCACGTGAAACGGTGGAGACAAATAAAAATGGAGGTGTGGAGGATTTCAGTGTGTGTGTGTGTGTGTGTGTGTGTGTGAGAAAGAGAGTGAAAAGATTTAGAGAAAGAGAGAGCTAAAGTAGAGGTGAAGCGTGATAGAGGTATCGCCTTGAGCAGCAAGAGCATAACCTTCTTTGCTGGGCTCCAGGAATAATTGGATGACAAAATAAAAATAAAATAAAAAAACATTCTGATTAATTCTGAGACATTCTGAGAATTCTGAGTGAGACACTTGAAAACTACCCTGAAAAGTAGACAAAGTTTTAAAATCTCTTAATTTTTCAACAAAACATTTTTCAATCATTACTTTAAATTACTATAATTTTTGTTAATTAATTCGTATATATGAATTATTTGTGTAATTTATTTGTCACATTTTGAAAACAAAAAACTAGACTGGACAGACATGACACATGCCTTACTACGTAGAATTAAAAAAAGCAAAAAGAACCAGTGAGCAATTGTTTACTCACTTTTTTCACCTAATTTTTCACCAATTGTCTTGCTCACGGTCATTGTCTGCCATAGTGAAGATGAAAGATGAATATGATCGTTATTTGTGATAACTATGTATGGCTAGTGAGACTAAAATATTATTTCAGAAACTTAGAATAAATTGAATCATATTTTGAACAAAAAGCGCTTTAATCAGAGGTGATTAATTGTAGTAATGATGCGTTAAATCTGGACGTTGACAAGCAAAAGTTACTCATCACATTGTTTTGTGTTTGTGCGCTGCTTCCCTGCTTATCAGTTGAAGCATTCTTCAAAACTGCTGCCATTTTTCAAGCCCTAAACCGCCATTTAATGAGTCCCTGCGAGGAGCAGAAACAACTCCACTAAGAAAAAAAAAAACATTGTTCCCGTTTCATCAAAACAAGGGAAAGAAACTCTTAAATATGCAAATAAGGCAAGAAATATTTTGTAATAAATAAAAGCCCCGCGGCTCTGAGGCCACATGAGCCACAGCGAGGAAACAGACGTGCTGGCGTGACAACATGAAAGTCAGAGTTAATCTGTTGGACACAAGTCGTCTCTGTTATCCTCTCCAACATAAAGACCTCGGATTGTTCATTCACTAAATCTAAAAATATCACAGTGTTTTCCACGGAAAATGCCTCCACTGTTGGGCTACAGAAATCATCTTAAATCACAAAAAAAAAAAAAGTTTGCTCTTAGCTATAAATCAGTTAATCCAGAATTGGAAAAATAAAACCTTTCTGCCAAAGTGCCAGAAGCCGCTGTGTTTCCTCTCCGCTTCATCATCAAACCGCAGTTCTCCGACACTATAATTCTCTTGTCGTGAACAGTCTTGTATTATAAGGTTGTAAAAAGTGTCAGTGAGAAACACACGGAGCTATTGACTCATCAGGGTTTGTGTAAGAAATACATTTTTGTACCATGGAATGGCAAAACGGTTGCATTAAACGTGTCTGTACTTCTCTAGCTTAACCTATTTACATTTCAATTCCCCTAATTTTGGCAAAATGTCTTGCTTGTATTGGCTGTCCACAGGTCTATCTATATCATACACCATCACAAAAACCTGCAACTGTGTGTAAGAGCAAATCTATTATGCATTTATATAGACAGAATGGACGACAGGTAATATGCAAGATGGTACTGAAAAGGGACAGACAAGATAAAAGCTTTTTTATGATCAAGAGCTGAGAGGAAAGACGGGAGGAGAATTAACTGACACGGAAGCGGGGGAGGGGGATGTCAGAGAGGAGTCCTGCAAATTTCACTGTCAAATTGCATATACTGTATATGTATGTCGATCAACATTGTATAATAAATGCAATTAGTTCAATACATAAACACACATTCCAAAAACATGCACACACATTATTCAATGGTAAATAAAGAACCAAATTTCTCTCTTAGATTAGCAATGTAGTTAAGTACTAACTAGTATGAAATATTTTTATTAAATCCATGTAATATTTCTAAAATATAAAACATTTATTAGCTTATTAAATATTATAAAAACAATGAATATGACAATTGATATATTGTTAGTGTGACAATGTGATGCTGTAGTGTGTTGGTACAGTATATGTTTTGACTCGCATATGTAAATGTTCTGTTTTTAATTTTTTTCTATACTTTATTGCAGAGTTACTGCTGTACATTCTCTGGACGCAGATATGATTATTTCTCATGACGATCAGAGAACAATTAAGTACACTTTGTTAGCAATGTGTTCCGCAGTATCTAACAATATCATTTTAAGAATATTTTTAGCTGGGGTATATCTGTACTGGAGTATTTTTGGTTAAGCATTCCAAGCTAAATGCTATGTCTCCGAGCTAATAGACAAAAAAAAAAAAGCGCACTGTGCTTTTAGCAAACCTTTTGCATTAAAAACCTGACGTTAACTTTCTCCTCCTCGGCACCCATGCACTCTTTCAGGTTATGAAGCTTTTGTGCGGACCTGGCGAGGTCGTGTGTGTGTGTGTGTTAGGGAAGAATTGGGACCATTTAATGGACAAGCCAGTGAAGAAGCCCCAGAGTGGGTGAGATAATCAGGCCGAGAGTGCATGTATGAGAAACACAGATAATTGAGCGTGGGGGAGAGAAAGACAGAGAAAGAGAGAGAGAGAGAGAGAGAGAGAGAGAGAGAGAGAAAAGAGAGAAAGAGAGAGAGAGAGAGAGAGAGAGAGAGAAAGAGAGAAAGAGAGAGAGAGAGAGGCCGGGGGTTGAAAGGGTATTTCTGCACAGGAGAATGCACTGGAAGCGAGTGATCCTTTACTATTGCCCATTTGTGGTGGAACATGACATCTCAGAGAGAATTCGAGCTCAAGGCTAAAGATTAATGTTCACAAAAGGAAGAGTGCATTTTAGCCTCTGGTCGGAGATTTAAGGCCATGAAAAATGCATATGTTTCTGCTTGTGTTTAGTGAAGGTAGCACAAAACAGACCCGGATTTGCTCGCAGGACTCCAGAGTTTCATTAATTTTGAATGCAAAATAGCGGTTTTATGCAGAGCAAGGTACCAAAATGTACAGAAGGTTCACTTATTTCAAAGGTACATTTTCACTTAAAAATATTTATTCTGTGTGTGTGTGTGTGTGTGTGTGTGTGTGTGTGCTCAATTTGTAACTTGTAAGAGGTGCAATTAATTAGTTAAAAAATGCATATATAAATTGTAGTAAGACGCTAAATTGGTACACGCACAGGAAAAAAATAATAGTAAACAATCGTCCAATTTAGAGATTTTCATATTTTAGTTACCATTTTTTAGACTTTTTTAGACTTTAAAGTGCACCAATTTTTCTTATTATGAACGAAAATCTAATGGTGCTCCTTACTGAACTCCGTATTTCAAATGTCCAATTGTTTGCCGCAGTTTTTTTTCTACAACTCTCTGAACTCATTGATCCTTCCTGCATCGGTCCTACCAATCCCGTCAAACCCATTTGAAGCAAACTAATTCTGAGCCGATTCCACGTGGAATAACCGAAGAACTCTAGCCGATGGATATTGCAGTCAACAGGTGCTTTAAAGAGAAGCATTGTAGGACAGAAGGAGACGACGGGGAGGCCATGGAATCATTACTAAACAGCTAAGAAACAGTGATGAGACAGACTCAAAAAAGAACAAGAGGAATCTGGCTTGAGGTCGAAATCGCTTAGAATCGAAAATAGCTGTAAAACCTGCACAACGACTGCGGAAGATTTAAATAATTTTTGGAAGATAAATGAACTGAAAATGCATGTGAAAAATTTAACAAATAATTTAATAAAGTATGGTGCTAATACAAAAAAAACTATTTTGAGACATCTTTTGGTCTGGAAAAATACAGGTAAACTGTAATGTTTTTAATTCTTAATTCATCTCAAACTCCTAAAGACTTTTTGGGGTTCATAGGAATCATGGCTAAAAATAGTTTATCCGAAAGATTAAATTTTGCAGTATAGGTCAGATGAATCATGTGCATGATGACTAAAAAGAGCATCACCACAGTGAAAGCCCCCAGACACTCTTCCTCTGATCTACAATTAAACCATCTCAGTCTAAATCCCTGAATGGCAGATCAAAGCCAAGCACATCTGTATGCAGAACAGCGAACGGTATTGATTTTTCAGCTATTTCGAGGGCTCATGTAAACACAGGATCATTTAGAGTGGGGATGTCTTCCACAAAAGCACACACGAGACTCCCGTTCAACCATATTGAATGCTGTAGCCAGGCCTGTTTAGAATCTAGAGGTCAAGTAAGATTTATGGCATGTCACCAGCTTATCATCCTCAACCAGAAATGGTTACATTTTTTTCATAACGGGAGGCGAAATGAAGGTCAGGTAGCACCACATCACCATCTTCAGAAGAGGTCTATCCTCCGCTGATCTTGACTTCCTGATGCAGCATAAATCTGATAAGTTCACCTGAAAGAATTGCTAAATGGGATTATTCCTTGATAGGCGACTATGGCCCGCATGGCCTATTCTAAAGGAGTTCATGGAGATTCAAAAGAAAAAAGAACTCAAGGGGAAAGAAAAACGCTTTGTGCTGAGGATTAATATTTAGGCAGAAGTAGAATGAAAGCATTCCAGAACTTTTATAACTGTAATGCGGTCATGAAAAAATAAGTCCAATTGAGGCATAATTTCAAAATAATGAAATAATATTAGTGGAATTCACAAGTTTAATATTTTTTTTATTATAGTATAATAAAAAATATATAATATATAATAACTTTTTATAGTAGCACCCATCCAAAAAATTATAAATTTCAAATAACTATACGGTACTATAATAAATACAAAATAAAAAAAAATACAGTATAATTAGAAGAAAAATGGAAATAAATAAAAGCAAAAAAATATACAATTTCAATTTATTAAAAGAAAAACCATTGTAAAATGTACTTCATCTTAAATTGCTCCAAAACATTAAAATGAAATAAAAAATAAACCATACCAATTTGTTTGATCACGTGCATGGAAACATTTTCCATGTCGAACTAGCAAAATTTAAATCCTTGTATATATTCATAAAGCACCAAATGCTGAAATAAACGAAACAACCGATCAAGCAAAAAGTTGGTTCGATGGATCCGTTAATCCAATAAACATCTGGTTTATGCATCTCTACATGATGCGAGACTAGCTGGTTTGCCGAGAACAAATCACATGCTAATGCAAAAACTCAGGCGGATGACAAACTGCAGCTCAAGTGGCATAATCATGTTAAAAACACAAGGCAGCACTAAAAAACTAAAAATAAAAGAGAAACACTGGGAAGAAAAACAACACATATTCGCGACTTCACCGCTGGACGCATCGGAGGTAAACAACCTAATTATAAGCGCATTTCCAGTCTGAGCAAGCGCATGTCCACGGGCAATAACTCTCACTCACACTGATGCTCATTTTGGTCAAAAAGGCTTTGTGTTTGCAATAATGCTCAGTATTCATGCACCGTACGATCTTGGCGTATGCTCGACCATATGCTCTGGATCTACAGTAAGGCTTTGAATCACCGTGCTATAACAGTCAGAAAGAAAAAAATAATAAAACCTGCCAACAGTTCAATCGTGTTTGACAGATCAGTATATAGCGGGGATAGATAACAATTGAAACGCTGCATTGGTGATGCTGAAGAAAGAATAAAGTGGGTTTCCTGATCTGCTGACAGTGGTAATTGCTTTGTTGTAGTAAACACAAAACTCATAAAGTGGGGAAGTGAATCTCTAAGGGAGGAAAAAAAGGAAAAGAAGGATGTGAGGAAGAAAGCAATGCCATTAATGACATCCAACGATTGGATCATAGCGTAAAAGCGAAGCTTGCTGCTGAATTTCAATGTTTGTCTTAATTATGATAAAGCTTTGTAAAATCTCTCTTGAAGGTAAGTGATCACAGGAAGACAAGCTGACAGAGGAAGTGCCATTCTCACATTCTCATAGCATGTTGTTTTGTGAAGCTTATGCTTTTTTAACGTTCATATTCTTTGAAAGAACAAAAGTTAAACGTCACCAAAAACTATCCATCCTACCGTCCGTTCATCTGTCTGTTTATCCAGCCATTCTTATTTATTTCCTTCCACTGTCCAACAATCACTTGTTCCTATCTTCCAGGGATGCATTGCTCCTTCCATCTATCCATCTACCCATCAATCCATCCATCTTCACTTACTCTCTTTCTGTGTCATGTGAGCTGATCCTTCATTGATCCTTCTTACCATCATTCCTTCCCCCTCATTCCTCCCATTTATCCAGCCATTGTGTCTCTAATTTATCCACCCACCCATCCTCCCTCCGTCCATCAAACCTAATCAAATCCCTATAAAACAAAACTATAAAACTAAAATGTTTCCTCACCCAAATAACAATGTCATTATGGCTTTTTAAATAAAAATGCTCACAAATATCTGTCTACTCTGAGGCTGTCTGAGCTCAAAAAGGCCATAATCTACGTATATATGTAAATGAAGTAGGTTGCCTTTAAGGAAAATGTATAGCTTTTCTGTCACCAATCATGGAAAGAAGCAAAAAACCAATAGCAGCGTTTATGGAGAAAGAGAGACAGTGTGAGGGAACAAGGGATTGATTCTCAAAGCAATTACATCCATTTATGGCACATTTGTAAATGAGTGAAAAAAGGTGCAAGAAGAATCATCATTGACAAGCATCTGCTCGAGGTGGAGATCTAAAACTAGCTGAGATTTGAGCACTGACAAGTAACAAAAAGCTAAACAAAAAACGGGCTAGTTGTAAGAAATCGAAAACAGTTCTTTATAGTTTTAGCCTTAATATTATTTAACATTTCTGTCAAAATGTACTTATTTCTAACGTTTACTTATGTGTTATGACAATTGTTTTTAAATGTAACAAAATAGAAAACAATGTGCAACGTTAATTTAACATGTGTGCGCGCATGTGTCAATATACAGTATTTTGTAATTATAAACAGCCTAAATGTGACCAAACTAAATATTACGAGAGAAAATGGTGAGCTAATGGTAAAAAGTAGCTGTTTTAAAAAATAAAAAACTCAATACAGTAAAATGCATTGAATACATTTACACTTCCATCATCTAGCACATAACCATACACCAACGTTCTTTCTATTAGATCTGGTCTATCCACACAATCAATATAGATGCATATTGTGGTCTATTTTAATGCATTTGAATACTATCTGTATTCCTTCATTGAGAAATTACATATTCCATTCCTCCTGCAAAGAGATGACAGAAAACACTTAACATCTGTAAATCAGCAGTTCACCGGTTATCTAGAAACGCAAGCGCTCCTCTCCCAACCAAGTAGCTCAACTAGGACAAAATTAGTCATAAATACAATTTGGAACTTGAAACAAAACAAGAACAGTGGGACGTCGAGACAGTTTATCTCGCCGATTGATACTGCCGCTGTTGCACTGAAGCATGAAATTGTCATTTGTTCTGCAAGCGTTGCATCAAATGAAAGTTAAGGGCTACACACTGGCAAAGGTCTGAACTCTGGCAGCGAGAGAAGCCCGTGGCTAATTGTATCCATTCCACACAAACGCTATATCTATAAAACTGTGTCACATCTGTAAAACGGACCACCCCTCTTCACAAAGCAAATAAAATAAATAAATCCATACCTGTAGCTTTGAACGAGTGTTAAGCATTTGCATTTCATCCATCTGTGCCAGAGTTTAAGCGTTAAGAAGAAAGCCTTAACAAGCAAGTCCCACTCCAGTGATGGCGGTTTCAGCCCTATAAGTTCCATTTCAGCAGAAAACGAAAATGGTCATTACGCTCTCATCCTCACTATGTTCCAATCTCCACTGTAGGACACAAAAGGAGACATTTTAAAGAATATGCTGGTTGTTCTCCCCCAAAGCTATTCACCGCTCGCCTCTTCTTCCCCAACAGGGACCGAGTCTTTCACACAATAAAAGGACACAAAAAGCAAAGAGTATCATGTTTATGGTCCTTTAGCACTTGTTTTGAAGCTTAAAAGCCTCGGCTGTGCTCAAAGAAATTGCATAGACAGGAAATTCCTCTTTTGTGTGCACCCCGAAAGAAAAAAAGACAGTCATTCGCATTGGAAAAGACCTAAGGGCGAGTCAATAGTGATTTCGAGGCGAATATTCCTGCAGAACACACAGACACACACTGGCACGAATCCCTCCATCCATAAACAAATATCATGGTTTCAGCACAAGGAGAGCAGACTGATGCCATGGATAGTAAGAGACGCTTGGAGACATGGAGTCAGTCACTGCTCGGGATTTCAGAACACGGCAGACGACAAATAAAAAGTCAAGAATGCGTATATAATAATATCCTGTCGTTCATGCAGCCGCCGCCAAAGCAGAGAATGAGGAAGCTGGAGAGAAGCAGTCAGCGTTTAGGCCGCAGCGCCACACATGACAGTACCCGACTTAACGCCGGAGCGCTGGCGGGGTGTCACTGCGCCACTGTGCAATGCCACAATCAAATGATTCAAATAATACACACGTAAACAGAGAGAGTAGAAGAGTAGGGCTGTCAACTCACGCTTTACTGAGTATTGCATGTATAAAGTAATGCCATTCAGCGCCAAACTGGTGTGTTTGCAAACCCAGCGGTCATGGGTTCATTCTTGATGCCATTGCAAGTCTCACTGGAAATAAATATATATTATAAAAAATATTAAATATATATGTTATTGTATAATGGATATTGCGAATCAGATTTCAAATTCCGTGATGAATCTTTACAGCTTTAATTAATTAACCTGACTAACCTGAATTAACCTAACAGGTTAATTCACTCAACTAACTAAAGATTTAGTGTGAAGCTCCTGACACATTTTATAGCCAATTTAATTAAATCAAGATTTTTTTCGAGGAAAATATGAGTCTTGCATTACACTGGTGCCCAAACTTTCATTAAATGGGGCCAAACTTGACTTTGTGTGAGTTTTGCAGGCCACAATGTTTACATAAATTATTATGCATATTTAGTTAGTTGCCAAAATGTGAGAACCGATATTAGGAATCAACAATTGTTGGATTGGCCATTCAATGTTTATTTTATTAGTTGTTTTTCAGAATCCAGTTTGAGAATTTTTGGGCCAAGATTTGTCATATTGATTCATAATTTCAACTACTTTTATATTTTTATTCTATTCTAACGAAGATCCAGTCCAGTGGGTTTCACAAGGTCCTTTTACAAGAGACATGCACATGCTTCCCAAACGCCATAGCTAAAGGCTGCCCACTGCTCCTGGTGTGTGTGTAACTTCATTGTATGGGTTAAGTCACTATATTTTATTATTCCGTACCTATAGCCGTAATGAACAATCCACACTTTAAGATGATAATCAGTAAAGCAAGAACGTAACTTTTCTACACGAACGTATGTGTTTGCAATCATGGTAGTCATTCTTGGTCTCTCCTTTTGCAAACTTTGACCGTTCAGTACAAAACTGGTCATTCCCCCCCCCCCCTCTAAATCAAAATGACCTTCAGAAACGTCTGAAGGTTGTCTCGGATTAAATGCTACTCTTTTTCATTAACAATTTTTCCAATGAGACTAAAATCACCAAAAAAGTCTGTGAGCATAGAAACAAATGAGTGTATGTATAGAAATAAATTATCTAAGTGTAGCAATTGCTGGCATTTGATACATCGCAAATGTAATAATTCAGTTACATTCATACATTTTGATTGACAGCCCTACAAAAACAAATAAAAAGGCGACAAAAAGCTGTGCGCCACAGGCATCCTGGCCAACCAAGAGGACAAGATATTGCGATGAGAAAGAGGCCATTTTGGGTTAGTGCACTATTAAGGGTCCCTTACTGAGCCGCTTACAGGGTGTGACACATACTGACCTGGGCTTGAGATCGCACTAGTAGCTGTAGGTTCTGGTACAAGAAAAAGGGAGAGGAAAAAGAGGACTTATTATTAATAAAAAATGAAAACCCAGTAGTAAAAAAAACCCCCAAAATATGAAAGCAAGCAAACAAAAACATTTTTAGAAGCTTGGAGAGACCAGTAAACAGCAGCCAGTGAGCATTTAAAAGCCATTTACACCACAAAATAAATGAATCCCCTGCTAAGACTCTGATGATGCTAATCAAAATGTAGCATTCAATCAGGCTTTGTTTGGTTTTTATGTTCGTGGAGCTTTCGACAAAGTCGGATTCAAATCTTATTATGATTGGCGATCTTTGATACTGTAAATTAGGAGCTTCAGAAGAGCATCAGTCAGTTCAACATACCGGAATAAAGCTCAGTTCAATTAACACGTGAAATTAAATTTGCACCTAGCAGACAGTCGTTTAATCATGACGGTGTAATATAGTTTTCGTATTATTAATAGATATCACACCCTCTATTGCTCGAGCTCTCATTTTAGAAAATGTTAAAGGCAGGACTGGAATGTCAATCCATTTTTAATCTCATGTAGGCTTAATATTTGCCAGTTACTCGTGGCTTAAAGGATGCTAATTAAAACTTAACTGCTGTGGATAGTTCTCGATCCGAACAACATCTAGAAACACTTCTGTCTATGTATTTATAACCTGTCTGCTTAAACATGAACTCAAACAAGAAACAGGAAGCAAGGATGAGGAATCAGTTGCCAGGGATGACAGGAATGTTGTTTTTATGGAACTATAATACATTTATTTCCGGTAAAATGAAACTGTAAATGATTTAGACAAATTGAATACAATAAAGTCAACTTTTTTTTCCAAGAATTGAATCAATAGAACTACATGAAAGCTTTCCGACAATGCTTGAATTGTTCAATACCACAAACAAAAAGACTTTGGTATTGTGACACACTTTTCTTATCTCTAATTCGGTTTGCCTCTATGTTTAATCCTCAGAACTGAACCAACAATGCTTCACCACGTCAAATGGCATAATTTTAAATTTTTGTGTACAAGCTTTTCCCGTAACCTATTGACTATAAATATGTAAAAATCCATCGCATATTCATAATGTATGACCTGATGACAACAATGAAACGAAATTTTAAAATCCTACTGTGCTGTAAAAACATCCGTCAAAACAAATAGCACATTTTATGAAATAGCATTCCGAACCCAATAATAAACCCAAAACCTTCAATGCTTTCCTATCTTTTTTTTCTTCTTCTTTTCTTCAAAACCGTTGCTAAAATTAGCTACCATCTGTTCGCTTGCGGAAACGGTGCGGGAAAATCCGAATAAAATGACGATGACTTGAGCTGCAGTCGAAGTCTCTCAACATTAGTCAAAACAATGACAGCTCTATTTCAAGCTCCATCGTGACGGCGTCGCAGAACTGCACAGGAAGGCCCGTGTTTTCTCAGCATTACAGAGACCTCTGTACAGTAACAAGTGACTTTCTGATTAAGGGGTGTAATGACCATAACAGAGGCTTCTCTCCGGTAAGCCCTTTGTTAAATCGAGAGCCCTGGAGTTGAAATAACAGCGTCTAGAGACAGTTGAGGTCATTACTGCTTACAGGTGGCGGGCTGGTGGAGTGCATCTGTGTGGAGTGGAGAAGAAAGCCACAGCAGTGTGATACTCCTTCCAGCTGACATTCATGTACGCCACACAGACATCCTGGAGCACTCATCACCGCTGACAGGCCGCCACACTTTGGGAATAGATTGACATTTCACTGGGAATCTGAATTTGTATGAGAGTGAAAAACGGATTTTAGCACACACACAGACACAGACACACACACACACACACACACACACACACACACACATAAAGGAAATGTTTCACTATAGCTGCACAACAACCAGTTCTTTAGAAGGCTATTCTTCACACTTTATTTTGTTTGGTACAGCAAGTCGCAGAACTAAACATCAATGGTTTCAAATACATAGATTGATCTTAATAAAAGAAGATTTGTACTACCGTGAATAAATTATGCTTTATTATTATGATGAGCTGTTTTTAATAATAATACATGTGTGTTGTGAAAAACATTGTGATGTATTTATATATAATAATAAGTGACCAATTTAAGGTTACACACTCAATTATTAATTATAAAATAATGATGGCATGTGCTGAATATGTAATTTTAAATTATGCATGTGCGCATGTACAGCACTTGTGGATGTATATATACAGAAAAAACACACACACAAACACACACACACACAGACACACACACACACACTCAACCACACACACACAACCACACACAACACACACACACACACACACAAACACACACAATACATTGAACTACTATTTTTAAAAAGACTCGAGAATTATGTTCTTGGTGTGTGAGTTTGGTTCCATTATTGAGTAATTGCACTTGTTTTAAATTAAATCTGACAGATGACTAATAAAAATAACTGATGAATACTGATTCTGGCTCATATAGCTTTGCATTCTATTGAAAAGTTACAAATTCATATTTTTGTGTAAAGATTTGTCCTTTTGCTGAACCAGACCCAATGAACCGAGTCAGAACATAAAGAATCAAGCTTGCTATCACTGTATGCAAAAACATATACATGTCTACATCACAACTCTAAGACTGTAGACGAACACGTAAAGTGTTAAAACACCTGTTCCATGGCTGAATTCTGAATGTTTTACATTCCATTTCTTGGCTGAAAAAAATGTTTTAAATATGATGTAGCCTTTAGAAAAAAACAACTTTACAAAGAAATATTTATTGCAAATTCTTTTTTTAAGCGTATATAATACCATCTTCATTTTGCTCGGCAATTAAAGTAAAACTGCTGTAAAAATGTATCATTCTACCTGCTATTATCCATCAAAACCCAGCCATCGTTTAAAAAATAAAGACTTTCTATCCATCATTGTGCTCTAAAAAACTATAATACGCAGATTTCCGCAGCATTCTATAATGCAATCAAGAAATATGGAATGGAGTAGCCACAAAATCTACATAAAAACCTACTGATGTGCAATCTGGATGACCTCTGCTGTACTCAACCGCAAAATACATCATTCTTACGGGTGGTTCCATTTATTAAAAATGCTTGTCGCAATCAGAGAAACCATTTGTACAAAAACCCCAGAGAATACGAGAAGTTCTATCTGCTGTGGAACGTCAGACCACTTTTTGTATGGATTATTTTTTCTGTATTTTTTTTTTGTCACTCTTACAATTGCAAAAATTAAAGCAACCAAGATGTAAGAATCATTTTTTTTCTCCTATCTTCAGAAGCACAACAGAAGTCATTGCTTATGTTATTATCCTCAACCAAAAGACGAAGGTTGTTTTATGGCCAAAGCAACATCTCCGCTTCCCAAACAGCTTTATTTTTCCAAGCACCTGCTCACTGAACATTCAGGGTTGAGAAGGAGAAGCACCACCGTCTCAAAGCGCACATGTCAGGATGATGACTGTTGTAATACAAGATAAAAGTCAATGAGGAAGATAAATGCCCGTCCATCTGTTCAGCATTTCTTGTCAGCCCCGGACTGAATTTGATTAGGGTTTTGAAGCCACCGCAAATAAAATGTACAACCCAATAGGTTCAAGAGATAAGTGTGAGCTCAATTTAAACAAATGCAAAGAAAACCAAAAGTTTAATCAAATCCAGTCTCAGCAAACCTTCCACCCTGAAATAAAACATGATCTGACTACACAATTCCTATCTGCTTACTCACACTGGGTGTGCGAATATAAAACTGGATAGCTCTTCTTCATTCTGGCAAGCTCTAATTTTATTGGAAGTTTTCTTCAGAGCTTCTGGAAATTAAGGCCGAAGGTAGAGTTTAGAGAGCCGGTGCAATAAGCGCTTTTCACAAAGATTAAGACTATTAACTCTTGAACAGTTTTGTCTGATTAAGATGTTATATTGTTAATCTATAACCACAAACTACATACAGAAGGTTCTGGAAAATCGATCCACCGGTTAATTGGTACAACTGCTTAATTGGATCAAACGAAGTCCCAAAACAAATCCTATCATATACACGAAAGACAAAGATGAAGAAGAACGAGTCATCTGTATAGATTGTAGTGAGTTTCATCAGAACAACAGTTTCCACCTTTTGCGAGACCGATCTGACTGATTTGGAGTCAATACGATGTAACTATGCTTATGAAAAACGCAGCAAATTATTCTTTGAGGAGACTCAATACTCTCGGGGTATCCGTTGACTGCTTTAGATGATTGTTCATGTACCAAAAATCCTGGACAATATTTGTAAATGAACTGTGTCTGCATAGTTGTGTGACACGCTCACAAACAAAAAGGTGTCCAAAATGTGCATCAAAAATTTGCGTCTTGGTTGGAATTTCAAAAATATACAATTCTCAATGCATAAGGACGTGCCAAAATACATCACGGCATCAGCATAAATTATGCACAGTCTGTATTTGGCAGTTCCTTACAGTGCATGTTACAGTGATATTTGATGGATGGGGGGATGAAAATAGCATCTAGAGGGTGGGCTGAAGTGTAAGATGAATGCATGATTTTTCAAGCCTGGAGAAGAACGGTTTTCATGAAAATATATTGACACGGGATCTTCTGTTCTAGTTCACCTTGCATTTGATCCCTCCTTTTCTGCCTCCACCCTGTGATTCAGACAGGGTCACAGTACGGTAACCACGACAACAACATCCAGCACAAGTCGGTGAAAGAAAAACCAGGACAACATACAAAATGCAAAGAAAAGACAACACTGTGTTTGTGATTGATAGGCATGGCAAATGAACAAGACTTCCATTAGCTGGTGCCCGGTGGAGACGTGGAGGCTTTAAGGACGAAGCTGAGAGCTTCTCAGGGCTATGCATGTTATAGTCCGTTTTATCTGGTGCTATGACAGGTCGGCGGAGATTATTCAGCAAAGACTACACTCCGCTATGAGCAAAATCGAGTGTGGAAAGACAGCTTGGATTACAGGGAAGACAAAATCTGTCAATTAGGGACAACACAATCTTTGCTCCTCCAGCAATTTGAGGCAGCAAAATGCAGAATAAAGAATTTAAGTTGTCGGAAAGCAAATGCAACTCAAAACTAGTGGGTGTTTTTCCACAATTGACTTGAGAGGCGGTTAAAACAAAACAATCTTATGCAAGAACTTTTTAAGGACCTTAGATTTAAACTCAAGTAACTGACGTTCAGAATAATATGGGTTTTGTTAAGAGAAATTGATGAACGATTTAATAGAAATAGGCAATGGTTAGCACAAAAATTACGTATTTCAAGGCTGACGTTCAAGAATCTTGTTATGGGTTGTCGTTATGCCCTAATGGTTTTCTGCTGGGTTCCCAGTTTTGTTCACATGATATAAAAATGCTAAAATGCCTATAGATATAAGAGTGTGACTCAAGACAGTGTTACTAATATGTGATACCAGTGATACCAATATACTAACCTTTGTTTAACCATGAACAAGTCAAATTGGAATAAAAAAACCTCTTTTCCAATGAAGTGGCTTAAAAATAGAATGAATGTATGGAGGATACATTAAAAGAATGAAAACTTTGGGAAAATTAAAATGAGATAGACACTATTTGCACACAGCACTTGGGGAGAAACATCCAGAACGATATTAATTTTTGCAGAATGAAGGTCATTTTTAAACAAACTCTGAATGAGAATTAGCATTTTCACCTCCATTGAACACGGTCAGAACCCACCCAGCGTAGAATGTAGTACCAGTGATCCAACAACGGTGATGAAAATACCCTTGGCTTGATGGTATTAAGCTCTATCAATGGTGATCTGATCATCAAAAACATTTCCTAATGCCAGGTACAAAAGAGGTCAAAAAAGCAATCACATGAGATGACAGTGAGTAATGGAGAACGAGCCACTTAAATGTCAAGTCACTCTAATAGAACATCCTTACCACGTGCCCCAAAATTAGCTGTTTTCCACCAAAAAAGCAAAAACTATTTTGAAGACGCTAAAAACAGTTATGCTTTTCCTGCAGATTTCATCTTCCGATCGGACATTTAAATAAACGCCCAAGTGGGTCTGTCACCAATCTTATACAACAAGCGTGTGCTGACTTTTTTCCTCTGGTAAAACAACCTGGTAAACAACGTTTGTTAAAGAAAAGACTGTTGCATAATATTATTTTGCTTAATCCTCTTAAACTGTTTATCAATTCCTGCAATCATTTGTCCCAGCAGTACGCGCTGAAAATCTGCATTCTTGGAGATAATATTCATTATAGTCAATTAATGGTACATCCTTAACTCATCCTTGAGAGTTAATATCTTTCTCGCTAATGAATTCCCATTGAGAACATGAGAAAAACAAAAGGCTGAGTGCAATCCTTTGGCATGCATTTTTTATATCTACAGAGAAGAATCCATCTCTTGACTGTTATTGCCAAGGCCATTAGCTACATTGGGGTCATTTGGTAATTGGTCAGGCTTAAATAATGCAGTTTTAAACATGTGGTTGGATCTCAGTGTGTTTGGATGTAATGAGAGTGCGCCAATACCAACGTATCATGAAAGTGCACTTTTTTGTAATGAAAATTCAATGCCGACCATGATTTCACTTAACATTCCAACTCTGTTATCAAGAACTACACTTGCATGTGCATTAACCGTTACATAATACGAACAAGGGCTCATTGGAGTTGTTTCAGCGGTAAAGATGTGCCAGAGTTGATAGTGACTATTATCATAAAGCGCTAACAATCTTGAAAAGTTTTAGCGTCGTGTTGTTCTGTGATGGTCCATTTCTACCTAAACTTTTCAGTCAAGTCCAAAGTGAAAATTAGCCTTTCACCTCACCACTAAAACCTACCAAGTATCGCTGTTAGCTAGCAACTAGCATTAGCCTTCTTGGTGACGTTTCGATCCATCTAGGTGTAGATACTGAGAAGTCGGTAAATCATTCGACTGAGGAAACATTTGGAAAACAGATCTTTAAGAAGTAGCACTAGGAGAAAACTTTCAATCAATGAGATACAAAATACAAGGGCACGGGTCTAAAAATAGAAGCCAATGATTCCTTTTGAGCGCTTCCTCACGCTGAGAAGAAACTCCAACATGACACTTTGATTTGCGACCCACACCTTGTCTCAGAGGTTAAGGTTCTCCATTAAATATTAATGCGTCCCTGAATCAACCTTTGCTTCATCAATACTTATTGACCGGTAATATAACAGCATTTTAGTCACAGAAAATAATGGCTGCCTCTTGCATTCCCAAACGCTCCAGATATTGAGATGGTGTGCAAAAAAAAAAACGAATTGCTTGCCATTTCTCATTAGCTAGACAGTGAGGCAAACTCCTTTTCATTAGGGCTGAGAAAAATAAGAGACACAAAGGAGATCACATGAGGAGAGAGGTTGGGGGAGAAGACACGGCGTTCTGGTCTATTTTGGGATTTCTAGCATCACAGACTGTTGGCCTCCAGTAGAACGTGAAAGAAACCCGAATTCAGCTCAACTTGGGCTTCGATACGCTTGATTTAAAACCAGGACTTTTCCATCTGCTACGTTTATGGATATAACTGTTTTTGCTATTCTTCCGAGCACAGCACATGACTCATGGTTCAATGAGTCAGATAAAAAAACAATTCAAATGTAGTACTTGAGAATTTATGCTGAAATTTCCGACAACAAACGCATCAGAAGATTTTTCGAATTGAAAACTTGACCTATTTAAGGAGCATTGTTTCATATTTTTAAATCTCTGCAACATATATGAACCTATACATTACATATCGGGAAGATGGACCTTGAACGAACTTTAACGGCAGATGTGACGGAGCAATTCTCATGACATCAGAAGTTATTGGGTGGAGAGAGATGCTTATTACTTACGGTTGAGAGGCACGCTGGCGTTGGCTGTCCCCAACCTGTTGACAGCCACACAGGTGTAGTTGCCATAGCGATCCTGTGTCATATTTTTCACTGTGAGAATTGATCTGGAGCTGAGGTTCTTGATATCTATACCTTGGCCCATGTTAATCCTGAAATGAAGAACAATTTTAGGTTGGTGCTGCGTTCCACACGCTAGATGCACGAAGTTCATAGCGACAAAAAACAAAATGCTTTACAGGGAGAAATACTGTGACTTAGGTTGGAATTTTCTTATTGAAAGCATGTCTAAGAAAGTCCAAGCATTTAGACATCCTAGTTAGGATAAAAAAGCAGTGATACATATTTTTGCACTTTTGTTTTGCATAAATTGCACACATCTTTATGAAATGCTTTTATAGCAATGACCATTTTGTATGGAGGCTAAATTGTTTTGTCCTCAATGATGTGTATCTGTGTGTGTGTGTGTGTGTGTGTGTGTCCTATTATATATATATATATATATATATATATATATATATATATATATAAATGTTTGTAATGATGTGTTTGTCTTTGAATTGGCATTCCCGTTATCACTTTAAGAACGTTTTTCCACGGGAATTCTCTATGTTGATCCCACATAGGAGAGCATCCACATCAGCTTTGTTTTGTTTGCTTCTGCTTTGCTCCATATGTTTTGTACGTGTATGAACACTGATAACTAACTCTGAAGTACCAAAGATCTCATCTGTGGTTGCAAGTCGAGGGGTGAAAACAAACCAATCTCGTCTGAACCTCTCAGAAATCTCTGCGTTCTGAGGGAACAAGATTCTGTTGTAGGAATCAATGTACAGGAAAGTGTTTGACGTTTGCTACATTTCCTCAGCCAAAGGAATTGTGGCTCGACATGAAACTGGAAATAACATGTTGCCTTGCTGGAATCTGGGCAGATGCCACATGCCACATCTCCGGGAAAAGGCGAGTGCAAACGCATCCAAAAGAAAAAAAAAAAAAAAAAAAATCGAAATACAGTTGTGAACATGTTATTCACTCAGTTGATTTTATTATCTACATGTATAAAGAATATAGAATAAAAACAATGTAAAGCTCTCATTCCATTATCTAACTTCCTGCTTTGACCCTGCTTTGGAAACTCAGTCCAGTGAAGGAAAGACCTCATCACATTTCAAATTTATTATCATCCGGTTTTCTTGGGAAGAAGACAACGTTAAAAAGTGAATCTCACACCAATCCTTTAATCCGAAACCAAGTAAGCAAACTCTAAATACACTATTGATCTATAAGTACATCTGGAAGAAATTAGCACAATTATAAAATGACATAATTTAATGTTGAAGAGTAGGGAAAAATATTACAATACTTTTTCTCTTGTGATTTTATCTTGTGTCTTCTATGAAAACCAATGACTTCCACAAAACTAATTAAATTAAGAAAAACAAGTCTAACTGCAAAACTTTGCAGTAAAATCACAGCCAAAAATACTTATGTGAATGTACTCAAGTACTTTACACCACTGAACATAATACACTTCAAATAATGGAAATTCAACATTGTACTTCTTGACCCCCCTTTTACTTTTAGGTCAAATTGACCCGTTTTTCAAAGTTTAAAAATATATTTAAAACTACTCAAAAGTGTTTTTTCACTTTTAAACTTCTGCTTGGCTTATTTTGTATATCACCCTACATGTTTATATTACGAAGATATTTGTTCGAGTCAAACTGACCCATGTAAAAACAAAAAAATACTTAAATGTATTTTTCCACTTTTCCACTATTATTCCACTTTGAAACGTCTCCCGCTTGTTTTAGTTAGTGTAATCTACACATTAACACAAATTGGTTCCGTTTACACATGTGTAAACCCCGCTGATTTTGAACCACATGATTTTGTTACAAAGATAATGTTTGGGGCAATTTGACCCTTCAGAAAAATTGGAAGCTAAAAAAAGTTATAAAGATAAAATACTATTAGTTTCTTTGCAACATTGAGGCATAACAAACCACTGTCTCAGACTCACACACACACTCTCTCATACACACACACACATACACACTGTTTGTGGGAACTTTTTGTTGACACTTCTATGCATAATAAAAGGTCTCTGGGTCAAATTGACTGACGGACATTATTGATGTTACTCTGAAACAAACATAATAGGATGGTTAAAAAAGTTTGATTCAAATAGCAAATACAGTATTTATGTGCACATAATTGCAACAATTACATAGCTAGTTTTATAATTTAGTCTGTTGCATCAGATGTTTATAATGATCCAGCACGTTACTGCCGTTGGATCCCGAAAGCATCGATATGTAAAGCGTGTTCTGTTTTGCTACTTGTGCTCTGCTGGGATTTCCTGAGGGGAAAAAAGAGCTAGAAAAATTAGCAAACTGGTTGTAGCTTTGTCAAAGTCTTCAGCTCCAGTAGCTCCAGAGCCCTGACACCAGGTCATCCATGTTGCTCTCACAGGTAAAGAAGTGCCGACCTTTAGCCCCTCAACTCTCAAGAAGCTTGTTTGCCCTCCTGCTGACACTTACTTAAATAAGAGCAGAAACTTTCTGGAAACAAAGACCACTGTTATTCCTGAGTGTTCTGAAGGGTGCGCACGCACACACACACACACACACACACACACACACACACACACACACACACACAAATATAGCTGACATGTCTAGTCTGTATTAATTTAGCCTTTAGATACTGTACAGTAGCACAGGGTTTTATCAAAACGCAATTTAGCAATTTCACATTATTGCAAAATAACCTCTTTTGGAGGCCGGATTATACATCGTGTCTCGAAAATGGGCCGGTTTTCATAATCACAAAAGTCCCAAATCAATTATCATTATTAAAATTAAGCGTTATTCGTCTGGCAGCAATCTGAATTCAACATCGCTTTCAAGAACAGAGATGCATACAATGCAAAAACCCTGTTTTTGAGTGTTTAATGTAAAGCCTTAGATTAAGCGGAGAACAGACCCAATGCCAATAAGCCTCCTTTGCAATTTGAATAAATTGAGTGAAGCCTATAATTACAATTAGCACAGTGTGAACTGCTGATTCAGATCATACTCAGCAAGAGTGGGTAAATGACGAGTAATGGGGTAATTTGGTATTTAAATTCAAGAACCGGTACTTGAGTCAACACTGATTGGTGCAGAAACTTGGAACTGGATTCACGAGGTTATACAAACATATCATTAAATACAGGGTTACAATAGTAAGATGGGTGATCATAAGAAATTACACTTATGTAATATATGTCAAATACTCTGCATCGAGTCAAAGTATTGGCATATTTGAATAAAAAGTAATGAAATATTTTGTATAAGGTGTATGTTCAATTTTTCAAGTTCAATTAATTTATAAAGAGCTTTTCACAGTTGCAGATCGTCTCAAAGCAGCGGCATGAAATAAACGGAACAATTGGTTTAATCTGGCTTGTGATGGTGTTACATGTAGCCTGCTATTTTATTTCTACATTTACAGACGTATGTAGTGATTATAGTCCAATTGGAAGAAGTGTGTGAGACAATAATATTAGAATAACTTCCAATTGTTGTTCGTAAGCACATACGGTGGTGATACGTACACTTAGTGATGAAGAGCACAACCTGGGTCACATTCTCACAATACAGACAGTCATCTTCATTCTCTGTTGAGAATCAATCTTGAACCAAAAAATTAGTTTTTTATTTTAAATAGACAAACAAATTGCTGAAGTCGCACTAATACAGAAAGTTTTTCATGTCTATTCTCACATTAGAGCAACTAGACGCATTACATTTTTGTAGACCATATCACCCACGAAATTCACAGCCAAGTGAAATTTGGCCCATATTATGAAAAGCTGGGCACCACTGACCAATACCAAACGACTATAACTGAGCAGCGAGCAAGCAGGAAGTCGACAGTGGCTAGGAAAACAAAAAGTCTTTGTGCACTGCTGGAACCACCTGATTTGAGAGCGTTTCAGTTCACACATCTTCAACACAATATATTTAATATACAGTATATGTATTTAGGTTTACAAGCTAATTCGGAGCGAACGCATACCGTCACGTATGACTATACTGACGAGAGCATCATGTGGTGACCACGCAGCAGCCATGCAATGTTCTCATATTGTCTGCTGGTGTTAAACAGTAGGTCGGCAGCGCGTGTTTATCCCCGCTTCCATCACATACACACAGAGCAGCGCTAATGGATGATGCGTCTCTGCTAGCGCTTTCTCTGCATGCTTTACCTGTTCGTTATTAAGACGTGATTGTGCATTCCTAAAGCAATTTTGTGCTCTATTATAATGCAGTTTAATAAAATACTTTTGAATCTTGGTTCTAATTTTATGGAGGAAGACCGTAAATAGATTATAAATACTACAAAAATTTTCACTGAAGTATACTTGGGTGAAAGGGTGAAAGTGTGTGTGACATGGCAACATGTATTGTTGACAACTGCCATTGTAAAGTTCACTGCACAATTATAACGTAATAGTTTACTGACTTCACTATTTTATTTCAAGATTTTATCCTTTTTAATTTATGATGCTGCTGGACAAATTTATTAGAATCATTTAGCATTGCACAGAAAAACATTAATACGGGTGTTAATTAATAATGAGAACGTATTTGATTTATGAAAGAAATGTATCTGTGCTTGTTTTAATGTTTTCATTCACAAGAGAAAGTGTGTGTGTGTGTGTGTGTGTGTGTGTGTGTGTGCGCGCACATTTTTTGTTATTATTATGTTATTAAATTATTGTTATTAAATGAAAATAACTAAATTAAGTAAAATGAATAGCTAATTATACAAATAAGAAGTAAAATTGAAGTTATTAATATTATTTATTGTTTTTTATATATAGGTAAATACGTGAATAAAATACATTATACAGAATGTTCGTAAACAAAGAGATTCTGAATCATTTTTTTAGATTTGCTCCTGACATCCGGAGTGGGCAGAGGAAAATTAGATTCATCAAAACCATTTAGATTTATCAAAGTTTAAAAGACATTAACATTTCATTACGCAAAAATGCCTTCTGCTCCAAACCGACATCAATCTTCAGTTTAGTGAGCATTCCAAGTAACGTATAAAGCCATTTAACATGCAAGTATGATGTATTAGAACAATAATATCCAGAATGGATAATGAAATGAGAAGCATTATCATATTACATCACGATTGGATTTACCTTTTCTCTCCTTTGTACCACTCAAAGACCGGAGAAGGAACGGCCGCTGCTTCACACCGCAGCAGAGCGACCTCACCGGGCCGGACTCCACGACTTTTCATCTCATGAATTGATGGAGGGACTACAGAAAAAAAACGAGAGAAAAAAAAACCCAGTGATTTTGGGCAAGAACATACAAAATAAGCAAAGTCAATCTGAACAACCTTTTCTGCGTGAGTGGGAAAAGCTTTCTTAAATGCTTGTTTTTGTTGGAGCAAAAATGAAATGGCGGGATTCAAAGTGGTGGACTCTTGAAAGTGTTATAAGCGCAATGCAGTGAAACGCCATTGTCCTGAGGGTTAGAGAAATGAACTGCTCAGAACTGTATAACTGCTGTTCAAAGACTGGAGAGGCGAGGAAGGGTCTCTTAATATGTGCATGTGAAATAAGTGTTGAGCTCTTTCATCTTCACCGATGCTGTGTGAAACTCTGCCAGCAGAGAACATTTTATTAAAGCATTTCATGTTTGGGCTCAGCCATACGGTCAACATAATTTAATTAATATAAGGAACAAATGTGTGTGAATGTAAATACATTATATGATGCATTTAATACATGCTGCATTTATACACACCAGAATGAACAAATTATTTCGAATTATATATAAATAATATTTACATATACTATACTGTACATAAAACATTAATGTTACATATCTACACACATGCATATAGTTATATACAAACACACATAAATATATAAGTGCATATGTTTATATGATATTATATTACATTACACTGCGTATATATATAATATCACATTTTTATGGAGATATACAGTATGTAATTTTAAATATATATAAATATGTATGCATACATAAAACATAAATATTGTATATACACACAAATATGCGTATGTGTGTATGTAGGTATAATACAATATTATAGTTACAGTATGTATGCATATATACCGTAATAATTCTCAGTGTTATACATATATATATATATATATATATATATATATATAGTCTTGATTCACTGTATTATTAGTATATGATATTGTATATACATCTATGAATCTGATTTCAATAATTGGCCGGTTCACAAACTGAATGATCAGTGCCATACTGTATACCCTGGAAATGGCATCAACACAACTTTGGCCGCCTCTTGGTAAATATTTGCCTTTTGCCATTTTGCAAACTTGGAAGGTCAAACAGCAAAATGGAGAAAAAGATCACTCATTTATCTGTCAATGTTTTGAATCTTGGCCATTTCCCATCACTTCCCAAACTTTTGCATTATCATACACTCACGCATACTCACAACCACGTTCAAACAGTGCAATCCAAAAACTACACTTTATTATGGAAATGTTTATGCCTGCATTGAAATCAGGAACTGCATTGAAGTTGAACATCCAGGGAAAAAAAAGAAAAATGCTGAAAATAAGTGCTTTCAAGCAGGTGATCCACTTATGTCTTCCTAGCTAGCGTTAAATTACTTGCCATGTCTAAGTTTGAGTGAGGGACATTTATATTCCAAACATTTCGGCCTGTGAAAATCACTTGCAAGTTACTGAGGGTTGCGCTTACAGTAGTTTTATGATTACAATGTTTACTGCGACGACACAACTAAACATGGTGTGCTGCCAGAATGTTGTAATAATTTCATGTTATATAAAGACTGAAAATGTTTTTTACACCATTGTCGCCATGGAAAACGTCTGAAGGTTATATTCACAAAAGAATGTTACCAGTTTACACCAGAAGCTAAAACATAACACATGAGAAAAAAAAAATTCAACATTTTTTTATTTTGGTCGATTCAATGGTTTTAACCCCTTTTTATTTATTGCTTTTTTTTTTTTTAAGTAAAAAAACTGGTGAATACAATATGAAAGGGTGATGAATACAATATGACTCTTCTACAGTTGTACATACAATTTATTTTTAAAGACTTCACATACAATTTTATAGGTTTTTATACTATTTTAGGAGATATTATAGAATATAATCTGGAAACGAAGTATATTATAAAAAGAAGAAACTAAGGACAAAACAAAAACATTAGATTTCAAAGAGTCCGATTTTTAGAACAAAAAAAAACAGCTGTTGTGCCTTGGTATGGTAAAATCGTGGAGAGATATTTGTAATAAAGTTTGGTATTTTCCCTGCGTTTTAAAGCAAAAACCCCCGGGATTGGGTAAAAATAGCCGCATAACGTCCCCGCTGCTTGAATGCAGAGTTTTGGCATATGTTGTGGTTGGCTAAAGAGAACCGCGTCTGATCCAAAAGGTGGCAACAGAACACTCTCGGCTGGATCATGCATTCACTGTACAGGCATCAACCCATAAAAATGCCCAGGGAGCATTACATAACCCAGCTCCGCAGAGCTCTGAAAGCCGAAGATTTAAGGATAACATAAAACGAGAGATTAAAGGACCGTATTGCTGATGACAAAGACGAGGACGATGAAACTCATAATATATGTGTGTGTGTGCTCATGGGCCAATAGTGCATGCATAGAATTGAAAGTTTTATATGCAGACATTTTGCCCTCATAACCTGTAGTGATATCATTGTGCTCAGTGAAATGATATGAGGCTCTGCTGGTAAAACATGAAAGATATGGACTGGACTTTTTTTGTCCAGATAAAACATGGTAATTTTAATGTAAAACAAAAAAAAATGTGAAAAGAAAATGTTCATGACTTCTTGGTACTCCTGGATAGTTTGAATTTAAAGTCAAATCCATTAATACAAAATATTAATGCACACATTGAAACGTAAGTGTGGTTGTTTCTTGTTTCCACCCAGATCAAATCCCGGTCTGGTGGGCTTCACAACTGAGTGTCCTTGGGCACTGACCACCACATGTGCCCTGGGTAAGGCTGCCCACTGCTCCGGGTTCATGTGTGTGCAACTTCATTGGATGGTTAAATGCAGAACACAATTTGATACAGCCACTAGTGGCCATATTGGCAAACTCACTTTAAATGTCATTTCAAGTACATATGAAGTACAATTAATCTATTCCGAGTGTATCCAGTAGTTGCACAATACATTTAACAGTTATCAAGTGTAATTTCTAATGCACAGAAACGCACATTCTAAGCTTTCAGGCATGGTCGGGAATGATGTAAAACCGTCAAGCTTCGAAACGCTGCTTTCAGTTTTCAGAAGAATCTCGAACCAATTCATTTGAAAAACTCGCTAAACCACATGACGTGTTGTCGCGAGGTAGTCAAATGATTTTACACCTTCTCTGGGCTGCTAATCACTGTAGCTTACCTTAACCGGATTGCGACGCTCTACGCCATTCAAAAGCCGGAGCAGAAAATTCACGTCATTTACAGCTAGTGCAAAGAATCCAAGTGTTTACGAGGGACATCTACGAGGCTGTCGTGTGCGTGTACATGCTTCAAAGATGCGAAACACCTCCATACTGAAGGTTACACAAGTGGATTTCCAGTTAATTCAGCGTATGTGTTTTGCACATAAAACAGAGATTTGAGAGCATCTGGAATCTGCTGAGGGTGAGATATGCTTTGCGTCTCTGCGTGTCATTTATCACCGAGATTTGTGCTGTATTGTGAGCTATTGGCATGCCTTGGCAGGCTGCCTAATGGCACAAGAGAAGCTGGCACTGATATACATCCACACAGCTGACTACATGTATCCACCAAAGCAATGCATCTGTCCTCAATGAGGGATGAAGAGCTTCACCGTAAAGCCGCATGAACAAAAGCAACCACGGGAGAAAAACAAAGTATCTGCCACAAATACGACCACAACTTTTCAGATTATTTAATAGCCACTAACAATGTACTGCAGTGACAAAAGCGCCGCTGGAATTCCTATGATTCATACCAGTTAATTGATGCAGTAAAAGTTTCGACGCAACCCAAAATGTGATTTAATGCAGAATCCAAAAAACCAGTGTTCCAAATAAAAAAAACTCGGAATATTATTTGGTGAATTAGATTTTGGGAATTTATTTTTGTGTTATTTTACTTTGATAAATTGGCGTATGTGTAAAAAAAACAGTGTATAGAAAACCGACAGGTATTTTTTTTTTTTTACTTTTAGGATGCATTAACAGTCAAATGAGTCTAAACGTAACCAAAAATCTGGTTTTGTGGAGAATCAAAAAGAGAAAAAAGTATTAGCGGCATTCTGAACCGTATTTGTGGAATTGTATTACCGGTATTTTACTTGGTTAAATGTGTGCACATTTTAAACAACAGTGAACTAAAAATCATCAGCGAGAATTTAGGATGCATTTAAAGTCAAATGAGAATATAAGTAACCAAAAATGTGTTTAATGCAGAATAAAAAAAAATTCTGGATAGTATTTGGGAAAGTCGAATTAAGAATTTTACTGTATTACTTATTATTTACATTTAAATTTACAAACATTTTAAACAACATTGCATTGCATTTCATGCAACAATAAAACCTACAATTGGAATAATTTCCAGCCTTACAGAGCAGAGCAGTAAATCATTAGTGACTTTCTAAGCTCCAGCCAGATGGGGTGGGCTTGAAAATGGCATTAAAATAAATAAAAATGTAAGCTTCAGGGCTTATAGTCTGACAAATTGGTTAGCTTCGGTTTGATCAGAAAAACTCAAACGACAAAACAGAGATTTAATGTGAACATGCAGGTTACCTTGCAAATCTCCACATACATCAATATCTGACAGCAAAGGTTTCAAGGCTTAGAGAGATTCAAAACGAACACAGTGTATGAACTAATTCAAGGTTTAAATATTCAGTTATTGTCAAGTAGAGCTAGAGAAAAAATGTAACAATTTTACCAATGGGCAATGAAAACAGTTTACTGTCTACACAACACCAAGTACATCAAAAGTAGTGTTAAAACATTAAAAAGAAAACCTATTTAAGTAGGCAAAAGACGTTGAAGGCCCAAAAAGAAACAGTTGAGTGATTTCAATATGATACACTAGATACTATATCGGAATTGTGCTCTGCATTTATTCGATCAAGGGAACACACACAAACCCGGAGCAGTGGGCAGCCTTACAGTAAGTCGTGTCTTGCTCAAGGACACTCAGTTGTAGAATGGAATTCCATCCAGAATGGAATTCGAACCTGCAACCTCTCGGACAGAAGTTTAATTCTTCAACACTGGACTACAACTGCCACTACTAAATTTGTAACTTAAAATGTTCGGTTTCATTGTAACTTCTATTGTCTTTATTTACACTGGTTGCTGTGTTCATTTGGTTGTTAATCCAGTCCGATGTTAATTTACCCACAATAATTCATCACATTAACAAGAGGTTTAAATATACAGCAATCTCTCCGCGGCCCTGCATCATCCCAGCAAGTATAACATGTTATTTTAATTAGAAGATCAATTAATAAACCACCTCTTCAGCCAGAACCTAAAATGAGTTTTCTTCACAATTAAGAAATGGACTCATCAGTCCATGACTTATCAGCTTCTAAACAGAAAGAGCTCCGAACGCTGCCGCATTCTCATTGTACTCTTATGTTCGGGAGCTTCGGGTTTAGCGAGCAAGATTTATTAATTCATTAGGATTTTCAATGAATTTTCAAGACAAACCTCCTGTTCTTTTCTCCAACACATCAAACCCATATCAATAACACCATGAGAACATCAGGCTTGTGTGTTATGAGGAACAACCTAGCGATGGAATCTGACTGGAGAATCAAACGTTGAATGAACACCAGTCTATGTCAACAGACAAATTGGCTATTAGAACTGAAGAATAAAGCCCCCACTGTCCCGAAAGTCGACAAAATGAAGGCAGCACAAAAACGTTCTTTGACCAAGAGGATGTTCTAATGTCAGTTGAGGCATATAGTAATGTTGTAAATCAGTCTTTTGTTAGTATTTGCGTCAGAAGTGCACGATTCCAATTTCCGGGGGGGCGAGCGATGCATTTAGTAAAGAATTTCATAACTACTTAACGTCTGCTTCCAAAATCTCTCATAGGAGCAAATTAAAAAAGGACAAAGCAGTCTGTGTGTCTCCGCACGACTCTACAAAGTAAGCTGCTTATGGAGACGCTTGTTTGTTATATGAATACTGTCATATAGAAAGTTATTTTAATGCAAATCCAAAGTGCACTGCACAATGAACACCTGCATAATAGAATCACGCAGTGATACACTAAATAACGCTCATCTACCGTTTATAAACGTGTAGACATTACACTCAGCTCTAAATCGCAGATCTTTAGCTGTTTTGCAAAGGCAACCGGTTTTGTAAAAGAGCTCCAGCTAGTTTTGGCTTTCAAAAGGCCTATTGTGAGTCTAGGACAGAAGCTTAGATTGATTTTTCTTTAAAGAGAGGGTTTTACTAGGAAGTGAAATTACATCTAATGCACCATCCCTACACACACCTTTCATATTTAATCTTGTAGATGCAAAAAAAAGGCTTCATGAATTCAGGAGTCTTCTCAAACACACGTCTCGGTTTCTTAAGCAGGAAACCTGACAGATTTTCAGTCACACTTCACGTCATTGAGAAACTGTGGGATTCAGCCAAGTATCTGTGCGTTTTTGTTTCTCAGTGTTTCGTTAAATTGAGACGTGTGCTCAGCATATGCTTGGTCGGCTGCTACGTACTAACTCGATGAATAGAGATGTAATGGTTTTCACTGGAAGGTGTAAAATGTGGATCCAAGCATGGAATTAAATGTTAAGCCAGAAACATAAACTCTCTCACTTTATTTACAAATATGATGAATGAGATGAATCAAGAATAATCAAGACCACCCTGATCAAGCCTAATAAGTTAATAAAGCAGAGATTAATCGCTTCTTTAGGTTCATCGGGAGCCGAGAGTTGAAGCCATTAGCCTTTATTTGAGGATTTCTAAATGAACACAGACCTTGCAGGAATCGTTGCCTTTAATTCACTGAAGTGCGATTAGGCGACCACCAGAAAAAAAAGAAGAAATCGATAATTTTAAGCAAAGTCATTTCACTCCGTGCCTAGTAAATCTCCTTCTCCTAATGATTTGTGAATGAAATCTGTTGCCAATCAGACCGTGGTGATTTTATGGGTTCTGTGGAAGTAAAAGCCAATGTTTAACTGCTCAGCTTGGGAAATCATGATTGGAAGAGGAAACTTGAGCGGCGTGCGGTATTAAGACGAGATGATTGACTTGGTCGGTCAAGAAAGAACCTCTATTTGGCTGTGAAAATCCCTAAATAGATCGGCACATTCATCTTCATCACAGCTCAAATGGCATTAATAAGCAATTCCATCAAAAGGCAAGAGAGACAGAATTAGCTTAGCATGCCTGGGGCATTGAACAAAGCTACATCTCACAAACAGGGTGGCATTTTTCTTCTTTTCTTGTGTTTCTTGTGTGATCTGTGTGTACCTGATGGTCTCTGATCAGTTCATTCTACAAAAAAGAAAACTTGCCTCATCAAATCTGTCACTTGCTTGGTGGCAATATTCCATGGTTATTCATCATTATTCATCATTTGGATGAGGTATACTTTCAAAAGACTTTAATGATGAAGTGATAATCCACACAATTCGAGTTCAAGCTAGTTTTAGTTTGTTTAAGTTAAACTTAAAGTGAACTTATAATATGTTGACTCATGCATAATAGATGAATCAATCAATTGCTTTAAAAATACATTTTGAACAATATTATATATGTGTGTGTGTGTGTGTGTGTGTGTGTGTGTGTGTGTGTGTGTGTCCAAAATTAACACAATCTGAAGTTGACCAATAGACTAGATGGATGCGTTAACCAAACTCAGCGGACACATTAAACAATGATGAAAAAATAATTTTAGAAAACTTAAGGCATATGGATGTGGAACTGTCCTCGCTTCTTATCTCAAAGTTTTGCTTTAACAGACACTGGTGCATTTTAGTTCAAACATTGTATGTGACAAGGACAAATTTCAACTATGAATGTGCTGAGAAAAACGTTCTGTACATGTCAAGTTTAGAATTGAACAAGAGTAGAAGAATTAATGTATTATTGAATTAATTTATTCAATACTGATAACAAGCCAATTGTAATACTGTAATGTTACATGTGAACAATGTTTCTTTCCTAGCCACCATTGCCACAAGTTGCTCAATACACTAACACTTTTTTCTGTATTGTTGCTTTTATTTTTATGTTTTGATTGTATGCTTTATGATTGTATGTTTATTTTATATCAAATTGTATAAAATAATTGTATAAATTGTATAGTATTAGCAAAAAAATACGCCCATTACTGATAATTGTGATTATTCATAAATAAAGTATTCATAAATAAATAAATAAAACCAGCGACAGAAAAGTAATAATTCAATACATGACCCACTGTTAAAAACGAGTGATCTCTTCTAAACGCCACACTGTGAGGAATATTATTCTGGGTGCTTGCCTACAGACATGCCAAACCAGAGCAACAGCAGCGTGTTTATTCATGAACAGAGGTTATATGAAGTTTATAAACTGGAGGTCAAAAGAGAGGGCTTTCAAATACTATTAAAATTATTTTGGTTAGCCATGTACCTTACATGACTTTCACAGAATGCTGACAACAGATTATCAGAGGATTCACAAGGGAACAACAGCAGCCAGCGTGAATGACTCACAGTGTTTGTCACACCTCCGACCAAAGGGTTTTTATTATCAGTTACTACACATCCTTTGTGAATAGAGTACGCAGAAGAGTCTGCTATTGACATGCGGTCTTCACTTAGACAATGACTGTACAGTTTCAAATCTGAAAAGCTAAAGCCGCCGTATTCATCTCTAAAAGCCTTTTTTTTCCACGACACTTACTCTGAGCTGAAGCGAGTCCTTGCTTTAATAAAGTTGTGATTATTAAATACATGCATTAAATGCATTAAAAACACACGCACTCTTTCACAGAATTATCTTTGCACTAATAAATTGGCTTATTTCAATTAGTGGTCATAATCTGCAATTAACCTGAAGGTCAGTTACACACTTACCTAAAAGCTGTAATTATTTTCAAACCAGATTATTTTAGCCTGTATTTAATTACGCTGATTACCCTTGAAATGTCGAGTCAAGTCGCACTATCTTCAGCTGTGTTAAGATAATAATATCGCAAATACAAAAAAAGGTGTCACATCATAAACAAGGCCTGCCAAAACTTAGACAGGGTTCGATTGAATTTTCAAGATAAAGTTGTATTTACACTCCTAGTCTGATTGGAACTAATTGGTAAACTAAACTCAAAATCCTCTTTTGTGGATGAAAACGAAATAAGTCCTTCAAGATTAAAACGAACTACTAACAATGAACATCACTAGCTAAACTCCTTTTCCTTAAAACTGTCTGTGTTATAAAGCTGTTGACTAAAATCCCATTAGCTCGGCACATTTCACAACAAGGACTTTTTTGTAAAGTAACTGAAGGCTCACTGGCGGAGTCCTTTAGTGTTCTTTTCACTTGTTTTTCCGAGGTGGAATGGTGAGATAACACTTCTAATTTCAGCATTGGCACCTCCATTTCATCAAATTTTTTAAAAGCTTAAGGCATTCAGTTAGAGTGGGCGAAACTAGGGCTTTGATTGAAGAAGTACAAGAATTGCTTCTTGCTCAGGCTCTTAAAAAAAAAAACGTGTGTCTCATACCAAACAAAAATGTATAGGAAATATCACTGTGGCTTCCTTTAGCTCTGACTATAAATCCAAATTTGTCTTGTGTAAATCATCAGCGTGATCCTTGATCCAGATAATTACAATATATGGAGCTCAAAATTAGCCAGGCGTTTTAATCATTTAGTACAACCAGTACTGATAAATACACAATGCCTCAAAAAATGTAATTTGCTAATGGCACACAAAGACAAGCAGTCTATCATTAAGGATAACCTCGCGTTAGGCAATGCTAAGCTTGATAAAGTCAAACATGGAACTATAAAACCTATCCTGACCAATGACCCCAAGATAGAAAAAAAAAAACATTATATATGCATACTACCCATTTCAGTTAATAGGAAAAATCTGGGAAGCGGCTTAATTGTATATGAAAGTAAGAAAGAGATAGGGAGATAAACACACACTCACACAATGATTAAATGGCTGCCTAAAAACACCAATTTAGCAAGAGTATTGTAAACCCAAACACTGAGCATTGAGCTGTTCCTCTATCTGCTCGGCTTCACTCGTCATTAGAGAGAGTCAATACAATCGACAGGGAGGAGATGTGATATGACTTATGACTCCATCTTTGTCATCTAGCCGTTCTCGCTGAAATCTTGACATTTCCAAGTGGTTATCTACCCATTAGTCTGTGTTTGCATGATGGTAAAAGAAGCTGGCGTTTGAGGGGCTGAACGGCACATTTATTCTGGTGTGAGAGCCGGGCATCTGATTTATGTGCTTTCACTGTGGCTAGATTCAGCGCTTGGTATATACAGAGACAAAGAGATTAATGATCCCGGTGACCAAAGATGAAGCTAAATGACTTAGAAGAGAAGAGAAAGGAAAACTATCAAGTTTTCTTTCGGCCGTGTTTGGTGGGAGGCAGATCCTCACTATAAGCATGATGGGTAAAGTCAGTATTATCCATTAATGCTTGGGGTATTCATTACTGTCTTTTCACAGTTTGAGAGACTCATTACCTGAATAATAGAAGACTCCTTATAACACCCAGACCATTCCTCAGTGAAAATTAATCATCCTATCCCAGACAGAAAAAGGGAATTCTCTCGTTAAATATTAAGTAACCCGGGTACTATGGATTCAATAATCATTTCAGTCCATGCCTGCACCGGAGACACTGAACACTGTAGTTCTTCTCAATAATACAAGAAAGGCTTGACAGTAAAGGAATGCTGAGCAGTTATCCAAGGTAGAGAAATAAATCTCAAGCATTTTAATATAACATAAATATAATTTAATAAATAAGCATGATGCAGAAAAAAATAGCATGACAAAATTAAGAAACGATAATATAAAATACATATATACGTAATAATAAGTATATAGATATATATCTATAATTGTCAGTCTCTCACTCAGGATAGAAGATAGATGACCAAGAACGGAAGTGAAAATGGTATGCAGAAATGAGAACGGTACCAATGCAACGTGTTTAATTCTGAATAGTGATCACAGAAGACAAGACTAGCACGATGAACACTACAAAGACGAGACGATTTTAACTGGAGACAAAGACGAAGATGGTGAAGACCTCTGAGGTGGAGGTGTAACAATAATATTGTCCTTTTAATTTTTTAAAAAGATATTATAAAAACATTATGCAGTATTATTGTAAAAAAAAACAAAGTGAAAAGTGAGATTTATTTTCCAATTCTACTCACAAGGCACCATGTTTTAATGTGTGCTAGTATTCAACCCATGCGTCAATATGATGCGGACATCTAGTTTGATGTCTTGACAAGCAGCCTCAGCCTGAGATTCAAACCCGCGACCTTATAATTGCCAGTCCAAATGTCTCACCATTGCTCCACACATTCCTCCAGTGTGACTTTCTATTCTGTTTGGCAGTAAATAAGGAGAGAAGCTGATACTCACAGTTGACGGTGACTCTCACAGTCTTGGTGTCAGGTGAAGCGATGTCATTTTCGGCTCCACACTCATAGTCTCCTGCTTGATCCCGAGTGATGCCCGTGATATTTAAATACTCTCCACTTTCATATTTTCTGGCTGTGAACATAACCAAACAAAGATGCACACTTGTTTAAAAGTTCTTTATAGCCTTGTATTAAAGGCCGAAGACTTAGTAATGCAAACACTAACATGCCTTTCAAAAAAAAGCTATTACAACAAACCATAAAGAATCAAATAAATGCTTTGCTGGCTAGACTTCCATCAGGAAGCAGCTCCCTTGTGAGCCATTTTCACACAGAAAATAATATTATTGGCTTTCAAATACCATAAGGAAATCAAAAATGTGTCCTGATGACAATTGTGACTGGAGGTCCTGAGTAACGAGAAGCAGTATAGCACAACATGAGACTGCCATGCTTCAGGAAAGAATCTGATAAATTATCCTGGGTCCCACATACCAGGCATCTAATGGTATTGTAAAAATCCTCGGTGAAATCTCTTCATATGGAGGCGAGTCGGTCCAGTGGCGCTGTCAGGTACAGTTTTGTTCTAAACTATAAGGCGCATCTTGAAATCCTTTACAGTATACTGTTTAAAAACTGACCACGAGCCTTTAAATACGGATAAAGTGTGTGTCAATACAGTATATGAATACATTTTTGGAAACATTTATTAATGATGTGCTTTATATTGATTATAGTATATCAGACTTAAACATCCAAGAAAAAGTCCCAAATACTTAAAATAGAATATAGTTTCATCCAGAAATGTTAGGTTTTGAGCCTTTGCTTTGGGTTTAATAATTCTATAGCCAATAGTAAAACAATTTTTTTAATCTATAATATATTTTTGGAGGGGATAAGTACCTCCATAATGTTCTTACCCATGGGTTAACTTTGTTCCTTTGCAATTTTATAAATTGCATGCATTAAACAATTATTGCAACATGTAGACACACTTAACAAGCACAGAAGAAAACTGTTATCTTCTTCCAGCTAAAAACGTGTGATTTTTTTTTTAATCAGTGATCGCTTCATAACAACCCTAGTTCAGTTAATTCTTATTTTGTTTTGTTTTTCAAAAAATGAAACTTCACAATGACCTACCATTCTTCTTGCTTATTACGCAGAGAGAAAATTACAAGGTGTTAGTGCCATTTAATACGGAATGAAAGAAATGAAAATCAGGAATCAGGAATTAGGAAAATCATAGCGAGGTTAATCTAACACTCCTCGTCGCTGTGTGTTAAGTGCAGTCGCGTTAAGCGCTTTCCTGCATTGTGCGTGGAGCAAAACGTACATTTCCTTGAGGTCTGCCCGGTGCTGATATGATGAGAACGGGTGAAGAATACATTATTGGGCGAGATGGCAGCTCTCTGTACATCTCCTCTGTTAACCCAGGAGAAAATATTGCAGCAGCCCGAATGTTGCATTATGGGAGGCTTCCCCCAGGCATTCATTGAGTTGTCAGCAACGAACCATCACCCATCATTCAAACACACACTCTCTCTCCCCCACACACACCTGAACCACCTCCACTTTCCCATTCTGGAATCCCACCTTAACCCTAATGATGGCCTCCGTACTGTGCAAAACTGTGGCTAAACAATGGCGGAATAGCGTTCCCAGAATCCTCTAAAGCCAATCAGATGGAAAGCCGCGGCGATGCTGAGACAGACTGGCAGTGTGCGCTACAGGGCCATTGTCTGGGAAACAATTCAACGCGACGAGGCTTTGAAAGCAGGAAGCACAAACACACGCACACAAAATAAAGAATAACTGATTGATTCACTATAGCCTTATCACAGAAGAAAGAAGTTGAGGCGTAGCAGTCAGCTTTTTGAAAGGTCAGTGTATACCATATATCCAGAGGTATTAACTCACAATGGAAAACGCTTATGAAAGCATGTTTGGAATCAAACTTGGCAATACAGACCGTGCGTGGAAGTGAAATCCTCAGCAAACCCGGCGTATGCCCCACTTCAGTACAACTCGGGTATTTTAAAACAACTGTGCAGTGATTTTAAACCAACCACGGGGGATTTAGACAATTAAAAAAGGGGCGAACCATAAGAAGTTTATAATGAGAGTATAAATTGCAGAAATAAAGTGTATACCCTTAAAAAATATCTACGTTTTTGCCTTTATACTAAGCAATTAAATAAATACCGCAAGTTGAGTTGGACTTTTTTTTGCCTCACTCAAGGTAATCTAGTTTGAATAAGTTTGAATAAAATCTTTGTACGGTATGTACTGATTATGTCATTTCCGTTTTTCTGACCCTCAATAAGATGTGCATACGTAAATGTGTTTAGTGCTGAGAGACATGGTAAACAGTTTATGAATTTATGTTGATTGTCAGAAATGCATCTAGTTATCACCTGTTGTCATTTTTAATAATGGTTCAAAATGCTAGAGTTTTTTTCCTGCATTTTTTGTATTAACAAAAAGCCATTTAATGTTTTTCTTACCAATTAATTTGACAATCTTGATAAGATATTAATATGAATTTTTCTAATTAGTAATTTTAAATACACAGCTGCTTACTTGGAAACCTGAATCATATCCTCTGTAAGACATTTTAAATACTCATCTTATTTTTCGAAAAATCAACCCTGAATTAAAGCTGATAAATGTGACTTTTTTTGATAAATGTTGACGCGCTTCACTGTCTAAATGTTCCAGTGCTTTTAAGGGCTCTCTTTTGATAAGAGATTGTTTCATGGCTCTTGATCAGTATCACAAAAAAGCAATTCAATGGCAAAGTACACTGGAAAATGAAATGATCCATTCCATAGATATAAATATCCTGGGTCAAAAAAATAAAAAGTTTAAATATTTTTGTTATAGCCAGTCATGATTTCCCATGAAAAAAATGTGACCATCATTTAAAACAGAAAATATAATTGTAAAGGGAATTTTTACAAATTCCACTAATTACTGTCAGTGTTTAAATCCCATGACAATAACGCTGGATTAAATCACTTAATCTGGGCATTTAGATCAAGATGAACTCACCTGATGGGGTGATGTGCCTCCAAGATATTTTGGGCTCTGGTTTTCCGCTGGCTGTGCAGATGAGCGAAACATTGCTGCCTTCATTTACCGTTATATTAGATGAAATGTCGTAGATTTTTGGAGGAACTGTAAGACAAAACAAAACAGTCAGATGCATGTTCAAATTAGATTTTATGATAATCCCTGTTTAGGAATTGCGGGGGAAAAGGCTACATGAAAACCAAATAGTACAGCAGAAATTCCAAAGATATTGTCTTGGCCACTGTAGGGATAAAAATAAAAGCTTAACAACTTAGAAAATGATGTCTGTGAAATAGTTCTTGTGCTTCGGGATGCTATCTCCCATTAAATATATGGTTCAACTATCCACCAAGAGATTTTATTTCTAAAGGTAACCAATCCTGACTTGAGCTGCAGTGATGCTTTTCTGAGAAATAAAATGGGAATTTATCTTTTCTCCACCTTTCCTCTAACTGGATCACTACTCTTTAAACCTCCACGTCAGTTGTAGAGAGGTTTATGAAAAACAGTCTGACCTCCTGGTTTTTCTTTCCTACATGAAAAGGCAGTAAAGTGTCAGGAGTCTGCAAAATCAGCTATTCTCTTTGTTCAAGTTCTTCAAGGTCCAGCTTGGTGCCATTTTTGAAGAATATTGCATTTAGAACTGTTTCTAATTCTTATGCTTCTTCTTTCATCATCCTCAAGGCGTCAAAGCAAACTAAATTTTTTTTAATTTATAAAGAAAACTTCAGTTTTTTCAGAAAAAAAGTGGACAAATATTGCTTCAGAACTGAGGTAAAAAGAAATGAAACCACAAAAATAATAACTTAAGTATATTAAGTGAATGTTGTATTTGCACCAGGAAAGCTCAAACCCAGGTGCGTTGGTCTGAACCAAACATAATAAGAGCTTCATAAAGTCATTGTTTGCTTTGCAAATTTTCTATTTTTATCCCAAATACACTCAGAAAAAAAGACATTTTCAAAACTCCTTTAAAGTCGCTTTCAATGAGGTGTGACATGTGGCATCAGACCAAATTTCATGAGATATTGCATTTTCATCAAGCTCCATTTTGAGCCACGACTCAATTTGGCAAGAATTTACTGCAAACTACGAGCAGTATCTACACAACTACAGAAGCTGGTTCCCTTAAAAGACAGTGATTTATGTATTTGGTTCGGACCGAAATCAGCGTGTAATCACACCTCAAGCTGACTGTACCAGAGTTGTGACCAGAGCGAGATGAGACCTTTGGTGCTCCAGAGATCGATTTTTGAATTCACACCTACACAAAAGAGCTGGACTGAAGGCGAAAGTTTATCACGTGAACCACACAAGCCGGTTGTGAATGCACCACGAATAGATTAAACACCTATTTGTGAATTGGTTAATTGCTGGATTATATAAAATAGACAACCATTATGAAATTGTGTGCTTGAACGCTACGGTCTCCACCACAGATTTATTTAAACTTCTGACAAATGTTCACAATCATGGCGAGCACAAATGGAAAACAATGCGTTTCTTCACTGATCATATCTGTTTTCAAAAGGATCACGACCCTTTTAGTCAATGTAGAGGAGCCTGGTACTGGCTGAGAACCAAGAAGTGGGAGAGATGAGAGTTGGAACAGCTCTCCATCCTGCTTGCTGAACAGTAGCCTGCCGCTTAAGTATGCCGTCGTTTAAGTACACAGCCTAGTTAATGCGCATATTTTTTCCTAAAACTCACTAGCGAGGGAGATCAGCCTCATAGCGTTTGGCATTTGAGGGAAACCGAGCGGATCTTGCTCGAAGACTAAGCGATTGAATCTCAGTAGATGGACAGATCGTTCTTGGATTGTTCCACAATTCTCCTAAATCTTTTGATGGCGGGCTTCTTCACTAACGTCATACTCAGATTTTCTTTCTTAAATTCTGGATGATTTTGCAGCAATGAGACTCAATGAGACACTTGAATTTGGATTCCTAACCAAAGAAGCTACTGTTGTGCACACCTAACCAAGAAGCTACTGTGTTTTACTGTTACACAATTTACAATTAGCTTACAATTCCAAATTAGTTGTGAAACTGTGTTGATATAAAATGCAGAGATGTCAATATTGTCTAAAATTGCGCTTCTGGGCCTGGAATTTTGCATTAAAAATAAAAATGATTAGATATTTACGCAAACATAAGCACCCTGCAAATATAAGCAACCCCCTAATTTTTCAGGTGCAAATAAAAAAAACTAAACTAAAGTTTCTAGCTAAATACTCTCAAAATACTTCTTTTTCTTCTTTTAACAACAAATTTGTGACGTGTCACTTTAAAAAAAAATCCATTCTAGTGAACAAAACTCCACTTCCCAGAAACCTCAGGCAATCCCATGAGCCATTGCACTCCAGTGAGCGCAGCTGCAGCCATTTTCAGACAGCGTCTGATCATCAATGCAAAGTATTGTTTTGCCCTGTGCAGCAGACTGAGCGTTTTGATTGTGTTTGTTCCCTGGTTTTGACTCCATGCCTTCGTTCTTCATTTTAGACTGCTCTCTTCCTGCTCCAACGTAACGCCCCAAGTTTTTAAGGGTCGAAATTTTTGGGAAAAAAGGGTGCTGATATTCGCGTAAATAGCAGTCAGAGTCAGTCGTGGCTTTCTGGTGTTGTGTGTACACCGTGTGAATACAGAGTACACTATGTGATGAAAAGAAAGTCTCCCTCTATTTCAGAGCAGTTTCATGAAAGCTGAAAGAACTGCCATGCCTCAGTGAATATACCACACTGAATGTCACACCATAAACGGTCACTCAGGTCAACAATATAGCCCACCCGCACCCCAAAAGGCTTTTATTCTTGCTTTAATACACTATGCTTTAATACACCGTTATCAAATTGCAATTCAAACATTTATTCAGCCCCGATTAGACTAGTACGCCTTGCCGGGCATCAACATGCAGGCTTTTTAGCAATAGCTATTTTTAACCAGTTTATTTCCACTCAGGCGGGTGAATTGGTAAGGTAATGATGACAACAGAAAAACAAGGCAACACTAAAGCTACCCCAAGGCCGTATTCAAGACAGCCTGATGCTTTGTTTTCCATTTAATTCATTAACAGCTCCATGATTGTCATGTTTGCCCATTTCACTCTTATTCCGCTTCCGCCTCTCAGCTGGAGATGCCGTGCGAAGGAGCTGTCATGGCTGATGGGGGCAGGAATTATCTCTCTCAGCCCCGGAGTGAATAAATAAGCCTCTAATGACGCCACCTTGAATTACGGAAACGCTTACAGCTATTAAAATGCAGAGTTTCCTATGAATAAAGTGGAGTACATGGCTTGGCTTTGGATAAATTCTGACAGGTTCTCCGGGGCTGACTGCTGCCACCCAATTCCAAGACCTTGTTGCTTCACACCTACTGCCAGCCCACATTCCAATTACAGCGCTGAGGGAAAGTGGGATCCTGTCATAATGCAGACTACTGTAGCCGAGCCAACAAGAGATGGCCAAGCAAATCAGATGCAGTTTCATCGACTGCTTTCGTCTGATTAAAAATGTTGGGAGGACAATTAAAGCTGATGCGGGAACCAATGTTCTTATGTTACAGTAAGACGGAGATTATACGGGATAGATTAGGCAAATATTTCAAAGCTTGGATTATAAATGTTACGTGTGCTTGGTAATATGCCAGAGGAATATTCAATAACAGGAGAGATACAGTCTATTGCCCAGCTGAGCCCTTCATTAACCTTTAATATCAATCGCAAGCTATTCGAAAAAATACGAAGACGAGCGATGCTTTCTAAACCTTTCCAAAAATAGCTTCAGTCCTTTGCAGTATTTAGCAAAGTATTTAGACACTATGTTAAGGCATTTTAAAATTGAAAAAAACATGTCATGTTTATCTAGCCCCAATTGATGAGGCCTTTGAATGCAGGGCCCTTGAATTTGTGACGTGGGCGCTTTTTCATTTATATTTTCACTAACTTTTTTAGTCTCCTTTGAAAAGAGATTTTGAATGTACTAGAATAGCGTTGCTTTCAATTGGAGATGACACAGACTAAATAGAATAAATTGACCACGACGTCAGCAAGGAAACATTCTCTGTGATTATAATCGTCTTCATGAAATAATGCGACACATCTTAGTCCAAACATTGACCCCCAGGATGTCACGACTTGAGGCTGCCCACTGCTCCGGGTTTGTGTGTGTTCACTTCACTATATGGTTAAATGCAGAGCACAATTTCCATATGGTCTCTAGAGGCACTGGCCATACTGGAAAAACTCGCTCACTTTACTTTACATAACTGTACCGACCTTTCGTAGGCTTAAAAGTAAAGCATTTCAAATATCTTGTTGACCATCGCAAGCACAAGTCCAACTAATCATCATCTTATTTGTGTCAAGAAACCGTTGAGAAGGCCATTACAAGTTCACTCCGGCTAAGGATGTTTTTGCAAGTCAAGTATTTAGTGCATTTTTAATGCGGGGAATGATTTGCCAGCTGAGCTTTTCAAAACAGACACTTCTGAGGTTTCCGTTTTTTTATCATCTCCATAATTTTTTTTTTGAAAGACATGTAGACTAAAGCACCATCATTTTGGAACATGCTTCCTGGCCGCACACCAAACCATGACAGGAACCACTGCATTGAGGAAATTAAAGGAGTACTTGGAGATACAAATGCGCACGTATATGTTAAATATTTCCCCATGCGCTAAATAAAAAAAATGTGCAGCATTAGCAAAACTGACAAGAGTCCACATACACACTCGGTCCTTTATTCCCCTCACAGTCAGGGAAGGAGCTAAAACCAACCAACTTAAATCTCTAATTAGGTGCCATACACTGATACCAAACACGGGACCTGACAGGCCCAATCCAGAGGGATTGTAAGACTTGTTAATGCCACAACAGAAGACGTGCACTACCCATAGTTCGGGAATTCTCCTGGTGCTGTGTGTCCACTAGAAGAGATAATTGAAATATACTGTAGCTCTTTCGAACATCACGATTAAAATCCTAATTTGAAATGGCAGCTGTTCAGCTCAATACAGTAAGAAAATTCAGCGATGGAGGCAATACGTCTAACACCCGAGGTGCAATGTTCCTTTAATGCTTCTTCGCCGAGCTTGTTGTATTGCACTAAAGACAGAAGTGATTACAGTATGAAGAGAGATGTCAAGGAGAAATGCGTTAGAAATTTATGAAAGGATCAACTATCATATTAAAGATTTCTCAGAGTTACGGGGAGATTGACTCGCTGGTACAGAATTTAAAAGAAGGCTTAATATTTCATGACATTTTAGATGAAGTTCAAAACATCTTAACCTAGCTCGAAAATGTCAGCAAGATAGATTGAGGGAAATATTATGGATGCAACCTTGCCTTTACACTTCTCGCCGATTTTCAGAGACAGAAAAAACGGTAAAAAGAGGAGTTTAAAGTTGAATTGAATTGAATTTAGACCCTGTGGGGAAAACTATTTGGTGGCCATTAATATTTTGAATGTAGGCATTACCACGTGTTATTTTTAGCACAGTGTTATTTGTAATCTGTGACAAAGAGCATTTTACACTACTTGAGTTAAACATTGTGTTTTTAATTAAAAAGCAGCATGTGTGACTTGCTTGACTCATTTATCTTTGTCTGGCCCTAAATATTTTTTTATTTTCTTAAAAATACTGTTTTTTCACATTTGTGGGGGGAAAAAATGAACTTTCCATTCCATATTAGTGCAGATCAACATTTAAAAAAACTAAATTTAAAAACAAATGACAACAACAGGCAAAATAATTGGTATCAAATGTCTCAAGCTATCCAAATTCCAAGCAAACCCATTTTATAACAATCATCTCAGCCTGGTAAGTGCCAGACAGATTTAAGTGGCCCAAACAGGAAATTAATTCCTTAAAAATGAACTAGAAAGGATCCAAAAATCATCAGAACTCAAGCATCCTCCTCGTCAGAAGATGCTCAGTATTGAACCAGTTGCTGGAAGCATGACTCGGCAAAACCGTGTTTTCCGCACTGGACTCACAACAGTTCGAACAGGCTGCTGGTAAAATCTCTTCCAATTTCACAAAAGACAAACGACATATTTTAAATCGCATTAAATATGATTTGGGATTCCAGGATTTGTGTCACTGTGCGACTCAATCTAGCCCCTTTTGTAGCATTTCTCCCGGAGATAAAATTTACGACTCACAGATTCTCATTAAAGAGCGTTGTTTGTCATGCGCCTCCCGCCGTTTCTCTTCTCCGTCTTTTGCTGGTGTCGCCACCACAACAGTGCTTGTGTATTTTCCTACCAGTGCTTATTAATTATCCCAGATCATGTAGAGATACATGCAAGTAATGGATTCTATTAAGAACACAAGATCCATCACGATCATGAAACGGCCCACGGCGAGGACAATGAAAAGTAGGACATTCATTTTGTTGATTATAATTACACACAGAAGTGACACTGTGATGAGCAACGGGTTGCGGCCTAGAAAACGACATGGCGTTGCTTTGTATTAGTATTTGTTTCATCTTAAGGAAGGGTGGGCTGGTGGCTGTGGTGGTCTTCTGCTTAATTACAGACAGTGGGCTTTAGCTGGCGGTTAAAATAGGGCCTGACACATTTACCTCTGCTGAGAGTCAAACCCCCTGCTGCGGTGTCAACCGTGTACATGTAGTTTGCTCTCTAGGAGAAAATGCATTACGAGACCCCAAAACCTACAGTACGGACGTGGTTAGGAAAATGATTTTAAACGTGTATATTTTTGAGAATATTAGCTGCTTTTGATGTGTTTTTATTATGCAGATGTTATTTGTGCCCCGAGATTAATTTTAATAAATGCATTGAAAATCAACAAATCAATAGATTTAATCTATATAGAAATAAAGAAAGAACAACATTTTAAATAAGCAATAGAAAATAAATTTTTGTTGCTATAATAGGCAGAGTCATGAGACGGTATTAATTGTTGCTCAAGTTTACTGTTACAGCAAGATTAGTCAAAGTGTATGATTATGTTGTAGTTACATCACTACTGGTACTCTACATTTTGTTCATTATTTTGTTGCTGCACAAATAATGTTTAATATACATAATTTACACATGACTGTAAAGTGCAATTCAAATTCTTGAATAACAACAATATTAAAAAAGAACACTTGTTCCAGTGAAGAATTTCCAGTGTGATCAATTATGCACAAGCCAAATATTATTGATAGAAAATTTTATTTAATAACTATTTTAAAAATACTAACTCAATTACTATGTATTAATATAAATATGAATGTAAAGTGAATACATAATCTTCTAAAACATGTGTATTTTAAATATTCTAATGAACAATACTGAGGCGTTACTAATCATACACCCGGGGCAAACAATTAGTCTTTTTTAGTTTAGAAAACAATTGGTCAACACATTTCCAGAGTAGTATGTTCACACATGTGCTTAGGTTCAAATAATCTTGAGCAGTCTAGACTCTGGAATATGGCAGTATTTTTTCATATATAAGCATATACTGTATCTAGCTAATGAGCAATTAGCAAGGCCCAGGTAAGCTCTGAAATGTACAAATAATGCTGCTAAAGCAGAGAAAAAGCACATGGATGACATCTGACCTCTGGTGTCATTTGAGCTTAATTGCCCAATTTTAATGAAAGAACCGCTTATTTAGAAACACACACACACACACACACACACACACACACGTCGTTGTCGTTCTAGTAAATACATACCACTAAAAATGCTCGAGACTCTGATTGGTGGGATTCTACATGCACTAAGAATACAACCTAAAGTGTTATTCCGCATGGACGCTACGGTCAGTAATTACGCACAGAGCAGCATGAGATGGAGTGTAATTATCAGCAGCCGAACTAAAAATAGAGCTACTTCTCTTAAGAGTTTCACTGCGAGTTATGATGATGAGAGATTTTTTTATGGCTCCGACCGTGAAATACGAATGATATTTAATAATCAAATCATTTAATTTATCTTTAGACACCCTTATTCAACTGGAATGTTCTCAGCATCAAATTTCAGTCATGAGCGCTTAATCTAAAAACTACTAAGTATAGCTTATCTAAAGTCTAATTTACAGAAACAGAATTCTAACTGTAATTCTATAACTCCAGTTCGAAAATGACACACATGTTGAGAAAGAATATCAATTTGCATAATTAAATATTTAAGAGCTTGTACAAATCTTTGAGGATTTCACAGCCATTAGTAACACAGTTTTACTTTCACTGATGACGCCAATGTGCTAAAAAGCTTTCACTAGTTACATACTGTAGATTAAACTCACTGTATACTGTATACAATCCTTTTTATGTATATTTAATTACAATTCAACCAGTATTAAATCAATAATTTTTCACGTCAAATCAAATAAAGAATACTCCACAATTTTAATAAACAGTTTGGACACAGAGAATTTGAAACTTTGAAAACGAATGAACCAATGAACATATCTATCAGTAAACTTTAAGAATACTACAACAATACTGTATGTACCCGTTTCCACATTTTGGAACTAGATGACAATACTCGCTCCGGACATTGAGATGTGAGTAAAACACTTACCTTTTACAATTAGCTGAATGAGCTTCGGCCGCGGGTTCCGCTCGCTTTGTATCGAGCAGGTGTACAGACCTTCGTCCGTAACATCCACTTTCTGTATCTGTAAGCTGTACTCGTGTTTATCGCCCACATTTGATACGATGGACACCCGAGGATCCCCTGACCACTTGTCATTCCCGGCGTAAATAATACTGGAACGGTTCAACCATGCTCCTTTTGAGATCCCATCCAGCAGGTAACATCTAAGAAAAGAAAACAGGCTGTCAGCATGGAGGACAAACCATCATTCCCTTACTTACCAGCACATGACTGCCACATAGAAAACATGGAAAATAAGAGAAAAGCAGAAAAAGAATAGAAAAAAAAATAGAAAAGACAAAAGTAGAGCAGGAATGAATAGACTAGAATAGAATAGAACTAAAAAGACAACTGGAGAGCAGAAAATAGAGTACAATAGAATAGATTAAAATGGAATAGAATAGAAATACAAAAGACGAGTGGAGCAGGAAATATTAGAATAAAATAGAACAGACAAAAGTAGAATAGAATAGAATAGACAAAAGTAGAGTAGAAAAGAATACAGTAGAAAAGAATAGAACAGAAATAGAAAAGACAATAGTAGAGTACAGTACAGTACAGTACAGTACAGTAGAATAGAATAGAACAGATATATAAAGTCAAAATAAAGATGATGATGATGATGATGATGGCATATGGTCTACGTAAAACCGGTGTTAATCCCTTTTCATTGAGCAACCCAAGCGTTCATTAAATATGCATTCTTGGCCATTACATTCTTTTCCTCGTTGAACACTGAGCAGCTTAATCCAGTGTACTGTTCACCGAGAGAGAAATTCATTACAATTATAGAACATCTCACAGAAAAAAAATGCACATGAGAAATTCTTCTCTTTTCAGGTTCTAAACTCAACCATTTCCAAACAAATAAAAACCTGAATACTAACTGCAATGCGATGATATTTGCAATTCAAGAAACTTGAAATGAGAAATGTTGACAATAAACACGGTGAATGGGGGAGGGGACAGAATAAATGTATCGTTGAAATTTTTAATATTTAATTTAATTGTTTTACTGTCATGAAAATCAAACGTTTAATGTGTTTAGTTAATCATCTTGTTGTTGTTGTTGTTGTTGTGTGTGTTTCAATCAATTTGGTCATAAAAATCCATTTGAAAATGCCAAGAATACAGTGTTCAGGAATAGAAACCTTAAAACATAAAAAAAACATTATCTAGTTATCTAGTTTATTCAGCTGGCATCAATGACCATGTGACCCATTGAAGGTCAGTTTTATCTTGAGTCCTTGACCTAAGAAACAATCAAATTTAATCATTCCATCCATCCCATTTCAGAACCACTTTATCGTTTCTGGGTCACGAGAAACTCTGAGCCAATCTCGGCGATTCTGGGCCAGAAGGCGGGACAGACACTCTGGATTGGTGGCCAACCAATCACAGAGTGGGACACTTACATTCTCACACATAGAGACATTTCCAGACTACAATTCTACTAAACGCATGTTTTGGACTGTGGAAGGAAACTGGAGACCTGGAGGAAACCCACACAAGCAACAGGAGAACATAGAAAGGCCCTTGACCGGCCTTGAACTTGAACATGTGGAAAAAATAATTTATTTTTCTTTATCCCATTAAACGGCTTTTGCTCTCAGTACTCTCAGAACACAATACTTTAATGCTAATTCGGAGCAGACAACATGAACAGGTTGCACCACAAGCCTTTATCCACAGAAAATCCTTGTTTTGATTTTATTTCAAGGACATTCAGTCTTGATTTTGTGTCTGGATGTTCTGACTTCTGTATTTGTTTAAACATGAGGTCCTCAAATTGACAATTCTGCCCTTGTTTCTGCCCTTTAAAACCAAACAAAACCGAACAAACACACCACGATGGCTTTAGAACACCATAGAGCATCTATTTGTTATCTGTCAGCGGTGGCTTGAGCGTCTGTGTCGGTGAGGAGCTTTAACACAGCATTCCTATTGTAAGGTTAGGCACTGAACTTATTCTTTGTGCTTACAGTAAATGCGGCTACAAAATCTGCCAATGTTTGTTAGAATAAAACAGCCCAAATACGTTTACATTGAGCATTTTGTTTGTATAGATACACTGCCATGATTTGTTCAACCCCTAGAACAATTCTAACAAGGGTTAGAATTAGCATAATTCCTTTCGTTCCATTGCCATCTCTTTTATTTTTCAGTAATTGTTGCTTTTATGTGAAATTTTAGATAAAATGAAAAACGTCCTCTTTTTATATAGAAAACATAACGCCAAAGAAATGTGATGAGGGGAAAAAAAACAATAAATAACCGTATAACTCGACCTTTATTCATGGGCAGTGATAACGTCCCTTATCCATCTATTTTCAAATTTGGCTTATCCAGTTCTGGGTCATGGAGAGCTGAATTCTAGGCTGAAGACGCACACACTTGGATGCCAACCCATTGCAGGACAAAGCAAACGCTCCCATTCTAGACAGTTTTATCTCCAGTCTTTGTCAAAGCATGTTTTTCACAATTGAGATGAAACTATAGGAAACATGGAGAACAGAAAGATCTCAAATGGACCTTGAACTCAGCTCTAGTTTTTGAGGAGTGAATGAGGTCTTAGGTGATCGCTGGTTCCAGCATTCACAAAAATGAATAGTTTAACAAATAGATTAAAACTAGTCATAAAAAAAGCCAATGAGCCAATCCCAGCAATTCTGGGTCTGAAGGAGGGACACACTATGGATTGCTGGCCAACTAAACACAGAGCAGGACACACACACACATTCGGGCAACATTTTCCAAACTCCAATTCTCCAAACCCACTTGAGGTGAACAAGCAAACAGAAAGGACCAGACCGGGCTTCAAACTTGGTGACCGTGCTACACACTACACGATCACTGTTGCCTTGAGCAGAAACAATCTACTTAATTCAATCCACAGTAGAGGAAAAATCTAGTGTACTGTTACTACATTGAGCTTTAATTAAATAAACTCATTATACTTAGCAAATATCAAGACGTTGCTTCACCAGAACACGCATGGCCACTGGCAAAGTGGTTGGCATCTATGTGTGTGTGCCTTCAGCCTAGAAATATCCGGATTGGCTTCGGGTCTCCACATTCTTCTAGTCCCACACACTCATCTGTAGGTGTCCAGATCCCCATAAATTAACTATGAATCTCCCCTAAAGAAAACAATCTGCATTTAAATGCCAGCTGAAGAGACTGGCTTACCCGGGTGACTAATAATATGAGATGAAGTGTTGAAGATAATACGAGTATATTGTCAGGGGACATTGAGACGTTTGCTGGGAAGTATAAATTCTCTCAAGTGCTTTTTTTGTTTTTTTAAATCCCAACAAGCCACTCTATACTCATATGTAGATGCTAAATCTTTTTTTACAAGGTTTTACTTGATGGTACAATGAATATACCAACATTTTTTTTCCAAAATAAAAATGACAGAAAATATTTTTTACCTGCTGAAAATATTTATAGTTATAAAAGTTTAGTTTTAAAGCATCTTACAGTTGATCTCTAATTTGAGTCGTTTTTCCTAAAATAAAAAACCTAGAGTAAAGACTCCAGGCATATGTCTCACATTATAGAAAACCAATCTCAAACAAAAAAACAATAAATCTTTTTTTTACCCGTTTTTATGGCTCTTGGATTTCTTATTAGCATGGATTGCAAAAAATAAATAATGCAAGTTAAAAAGATTCAAGCTTTTTAAAGATAAACACAAACATGTGCTATTTGAAGTTGGCAATTATTACCAATGAATAGCCCGGAACATGTATGTATATACAGTAGACACACACTATATTGCCAAAAAATGTTTGCTCACCTTTAGTGTATCACACGAAAGTTTAAGTGAAATCCCATTCCTAATCCGTAGAGTTCAATAGGACATCGGTTTACCATTTGCTGGTAAAAACCTTCAAATCTCAACTCAACTGGAAAGATTGTCCTCATGGTTTTAGTGTGTGTTAAGAGAATGTTTCCAGAAGGTTCTTCACACACTCACAATGTGATGTTACACTCACACCTTGATCTGGCTCTTAATCTCAAAGTTTCTCTCTACATCACAAAGGTGTTCGATCAGGTTAAGTTCAGAAGTCATGATCAACTGTTAAGGGCAGTCATGTTCAACCACATGCCTTTTATGATCCAAACAATCACAAAATGGCCGAAAAGAAGACACGCATGGGAACATGGGAAATGTAGTGTTTGGGTGATGCAAGGTGCAAGTTCTCAAAATGATGATACATTTGATTGAGGACAGTTACATTTTAACCACAAATAAAAATGCAGAGTGGACAGGTATTCAAAAAGCTGTAATGAAAATACCGGTGTTTAAAAATGTATTAAATAAAATACAACAATCGTCTTTCTTTTTTTTGTCTAGGAGCCATACTGCAAAAAAGTCTGAAGATTCATGAGCATGAGAAGACCCTGCAAGTCTTCTGTCATGGCCAACAAACCTCTTGACAAAGGCCAAGACGATTCCTTCTCACTGAGGCTCAGGTGTGAGGAAAAAGAGTAAAAACCTTTTCTGTACAATCGTAATATAGGTTGTGAAAGGTTTCAGAACTGCATGAACCCACCAAGATGGATTTTTCTTCCAACTTAGAACTGTTAAACGGGTTAGCTTTTAGCTTTTTAAGCCAGCCAACAAAATCAGAATGCACTATATTTTCACAGGATTTCTTGGTTTAGTAAACCACAATAATAAAACATTTCGTTTTCACAAAAAGAAAATTCAAAAATGATAAAACAAATAAAGAAATGACTAATTGTGGAGACTGATTAAAATGGCTACAATGAATGCTTTTTCATTAGTGAATGATTAGTGTAGCTAAATAATCTTTAAAAATATTTTTTTAAAAACCAAGTCCGTAAAACAACTGTACAAATAACCACAATGTTGCAATCATCCATGGCTGCAATTTTATACAGTCATTATTGTGTCGTTTTAATTAGTTATCATGTGACGTTCAGGTGCGTCTGTTTAAGATGTGAACTAATCAGCAAAAACAATTTACAAAATTGCAAACAAAACCGCAATTGCATTATTTAATTAAATTAATAAATTAATACATTTGTGATTTCTGTGCAGCACATAATGCGCAAGATTAATTTGTTCACTTCTCTTGCCGTGTAAAACTGGTGTTATTTGCTTCACACCTTTCTTCAGGGAATCTCTCTGCTAAAAACAGCTGGGATGTTGTTTTTTCTCTAGAAGATGTGGGAGCTGCTGCTTCAGACACATGTTATCCTGCTCTCCTCCACCTCAAAACCCCTGCAGCCCCATGCATCTTGCATCCAAATGCATATTTTCAGGCCAGCGCGCTTTCTTCCCACTTTAATAAGCATCTGTGCTCTCAACATCTCAAAACAGCAGAGAGAAGAGACTGTAATCAAGTCATGTTTGTTCTCCTTCTTCCCTGAAATTTCCCTTAATCATCTTTATTCATCCCTTCTAAGCCTGACTCTGAGAAGCACACAAGGGCAAAACCTCTTCACACCCATGGTGGGATTTTTCATTTCATAATCTCTTCACAAATCACACAGGCTTTCCACCCTGCAAAACTCTGATTAGGTCTTCATCCAATCGTTTCTGGTGGAAGCAGATTCATGTGATTTTGTTTTGTTTTAGAAAAAGCTGTAAGTTAGAAATTGGAATTTCACGCAGCAATTTGATGTTGTATTAAATGTATCTGTACTGTATTTTTACTGTACTTTTTTGTCCTTACAACGTTCTGGTCACTTTGGCTGATGTGTTTGAAATGTATATGGGATTTTCTTTTCATTTCGGATTGACCGAGATTTTCTTTGTTCTTTTAATCACTCTTTCTAGTTGAACGATTCACAAAAGGTGACTATGTTACTGAACAAAACCATTGAGATGAAGAATTTCAGGAATCTGAGCAGAAGAAGTTCATTTACAATGTTGTTACACACACACTTAAATACATTCTATTTCGCTACAAAAACAAAATTAGCATAATCTGAATTTGAAACACTGGTCCACACAATGATGCAAGAAATACCAAAACATGAAAACATCCTCAGGCAAAAAAAGAAAAAAAAATATGAATGATACATAAAAGAGTCATATATATACAGTGCCAACCAATCACAGAGTGGAGCACACACACACACACACACACACACACACATACACTATCTCATTCACGCCAATGGGCAATTTTCCAGACTCTAATTCTGCTGAACGTATGTTGAATTCTCAGAGGAAAATGTGTGCACCTCATGGAAACCTCAACTAAGCTTCGAGTTTGAGTCTTGAACTCAAGAAGGTGGTTAAAAATACAGCCACCAAATCATCTGTTAGTAGAACTTTTATTTTGCCTTTTTATTTAAAATGCACCTGATGTCGACTCCTTGCTTGAGTCAAAATGGCTAACGCTATTTGAAGAGCTGTATCTTAAGGATTAAACTATAATTAAGTTGATACCTTATATATATCTCGTGTTCCACAAGTTCTCAACAGCAGATTAAATGTCAAAGCAATGATATTATATTGTCTCTAAACAACTGGCCACATTCCCGTAAGTGACTTCAGCCATGAGAAATGACAATAATCATGTCTGGATGTGTATGGACAGACAATTCCGACTGCCAAACGCAGAACAATGGCCAAAACTAATAAAGATGACTGACTGTTTAAAAGCTATTAAATGCTTAACATTGGCTCTGATTTCTAAAGGACATTTTTTTTTCTTTGAAGATTAAATGAAGGCAAATACATACACAGTTGCCGCTAACTAGCATTTACCTCTGTTTCTCTCATGTAGACGTGCATGCATGAACAATATTATCTCAACATCTGCTATTTCAAATGAACACAGTATCTCCTGTGTCAAAATTGCCCATTCAAAACCGGCAAAAATACATCAAAAAATTCACAGGGGAGTTCTACATCCCCTAACCATCTGCGCTCCACTCCAAACCATCAGCCAGCTAATAGTTATGGTTATTTCAGAGTTTCCTCTCAAAGGACACGTCTAAAATGTACTTTTGAATTGACATCATGACTAGATTGGAGGTGGGTTTTTAAAATAAGGAGGGTTAAAAAAAGTACCTGTTAATTTGATCTTTTCTGGGGTTTTTTTTATTTTAATTGTCGAGAAAGCATGTGTTACGGTGATAAATTGCATCACTAATGAAATATTAGTAGAAAGCATTTATCGTATGTCAATAATTAGATTTTCCCCAATAAATCGTGACTTTGCTGTTTGCCAATACGCATTAGTGTTAATGAAAGACACATTTATCTTTCCCATTACGGTTAATTTCATGCTGTCCTCGGATTTTTAGGCAATAAAAATTAATTGTTTATAAAAAAACATTTAAATTTTCATAAAAACTTATTTTAATAAAAAATAAGTAATTATTTAGACTGAATGGTTGAAAAATAAAATAACACTTAATACTTGATACTTCAATACTTGTATTTAATTACAAATAAGTAAGGATAGAAATGTAAATGTTCTGTGTTTTAGTGCTTACGTGGTGTCACGGTGACGAAGACTCAGGAAAGGCCGGAGTTCAAACACAGGCTTTAATGTCCATTTCCATGAACCAGGTGAAGAAGAAGAAACAACTTAAAGTAAAACAACGAACATAAATGTGAGCCAAGCCGACGTGGCTTCTCACCAATCTCATGACCAAGTATAACCGGCAGCTCAAGCTCCCTCCGCGATCCCTTAAGTACCTCCTGGTGATGAGGTACACCTGTCGCGGAGGGAGATGAGCTACCGGTGTCTAATTGCTACTGTCCGGTATCCTGGCGCGCCACCAGGGGGTGCTAAATCCCCAGGATCGTAACACGTGGGTTTCCTCTGGGTCTCCGGTCTCCTACCAAAAACGTCTGGAAAATTGCTAGTGTGAATGACAGTGTGTATATGTGTCTTGCTCACACATTATTTTTTTCTTGCTCATGCCACTGTTGCTGTGATTGGCTCCATCTCCCCAGATGTTCAGATTGAGTATATATTCCAGTGTCTGTGTGTGTGGGGGGGTATAATTTATTTAATTTTATATAAAAATTATTATATTTAAATTTATACTATTGAGCTGATTTTATTGGCGGATCAATTTTGCCATTCACACACTGACACATCAATAAAATGTATACTAGTGGATCTAGAAAAGATATTAACACTGTAATGTCTGGTCTGCACCAGATTAAAATTGTTTAGAACCTTTACTGTAAACCTGACTAGATCACGATGCTTAAATGTGACAGTTTAAACACTACATGGGGTTTAAAACAAAATTACGGTTAGCTGAAAATATGTGAAAGATTATCAGACAAGCTGTCGATTTATTACATGATAAGCTGCTTTCTGACAAGATCAGTTCATTCAGCAGACTCGAGCATTTCATGCATTGGCATCCATTAAAAAATTAAGCCTTTTATCCCCTTGCTAGTGTACGTGTTGTAATGTTACAGGTCCCACTTATATGTAAAAGTAAGTTGACTATGGAATAGAGTTTAATTGTAATGAAAGATCAGATTCGGCAAGAAATATTAGTCAACAACAATTATGTTAACTCTATTACACGTGTTGTTATTATCTCTTGGAAAAATAAAGATGGACACTGTAGACACAGAGAGAGAGAGAGAGAGAGAGAGAGAGAGAGAGAGAGAGAGAGAGAGAGAGAGAGAGAGAGAGATTGTAATTGTTACAGTAGCAAAAAGTACACATAAATACAAATAAAAAATAAATAATAAACATACTTTACTATGAAATGTTATTTATCATTTATATTTTTTCATAAAAAATATATGTTGGTATCATTTTTAATACATTGAATTACATTTTTTATTAATTAAATTATTATTTTTTTTAATTTATTTATTTATACAATGTACTCCTATACAGAAGAGCAGCTTTAGGAGGAAGCTCACAATAACTGCATACTTCATACAGTATTCTGCTTTTCATATCTCGTGATTTGAGTCAGGACAAGATTTTAATACAAATTTTTTGTTGTTTTATGGCAAAAACAAGGATTCATCATTCCAATTGCCTGTTAGATAAGTCAAAATGTTTAACAAATATGTGCAGATACATTTTACAGTTTGTGTATTTGACACATTTACTATTACTGTAGTTATGTACTGTAATCTTCTGTCTGCTACTGTAATCTGCAGTCTGCTAAACTACCTTAAAAAGCACAACTAGTTTTCTATGATTTGGCGCTGTCGACATTCTGTAATCTGAGGTTTTGTGAGAACATCTCTTCAGGTTGGATTTGGCAGATTGCCACACAGTCGCGTGTAGCAAAGTCAAAGTGGGTGAGACGAACGTCTGTTCTGAATATGAGCGTAAATACAGCAATTCTCTTCTTAAGGCCTTATAATTACATCTTAAATGGCCGTTATGAAAGCTGTTATTACAATAATTATGCACAAGTGTTCCTGTCCTGGATGATTTGAATTGCATTCTTTGTTGTATTGCTGCTTTGGACGGATATGCAAAGTGACAAGTGCTAAGCGAATTACACTGAACTCAAGTAAATTGAGTTTGACTAACTGCATATTTCAACTCCTGACACTTCACCAGTATCTTTCAATCCTTCAACCTGAAACCTGACGCCAGTTCCTCAAAACTTCAGCGTTCATTCTAACAACAAACCCTACATGAACACCACTGAGGCCTGCTAGGAATATAAGCCATGCTTTAGTGTGACCTCATTCTGCTCACTGAACTTCTTAAGTGACATATTTCCTGCAATCCAGTACATTCTTTGCGACCTAATGTACTAGAAGAACTAGGCTATAGAACATTTTGATCATTCACCCCTAATGTTTTTTTCCGCACTTGGGGAAATCAACGCAACTCTTGAAAATAAGTCTGAGGGAAAGACGGAAACTTCCGCGAGGCGTCTGACAAGTCAACCTCACTGACGAATCACAAATCGATACGAAAAGCTGTGGCGGTTATGGCAAACAAATGGATTGTTCGTTTGACTACGAGAAAGATTAGATGAAGACGGAGATTTAATGAGCGTTTCTCTTTCACAGTCGCCTTGGCAAACGCCTAACCTTCTTGGTTAAGCTTTTTGTGAGACCATTTGGCAGAGATTATGGCTAGCTTAACGTCCGTCCCTGAAAGGTCTTTGATTCATAACCGAGATTTGAAAGGACACTTACCATTGTCGAGTAACTAGTGCATGCGAGAACGCTTTAATCACACAAAGCTACAGAACGAAGGGATTAGCAACACTAAAATGTAATCAGAGCGATTAAAGCATTAATGTATTCACATACAAAAGCATTTAAACAACAATCATGCTATGCTAACTGCGTGCTGCCAGAAATGAGCATAAAAGATACCACCACGCTGGCAACCAAATAGAGGAACAATTGCAGAGCATTTCAATACTAGATGAGAGTCAACAGGGGGGACTATTTTCTTAAAAGGGACCATGATAGGTGCTGTGATGCGGCAATAGGCGAAAATTGAGACACTGCCGAGAAAAAGCCCAAATCGACGGAAAAAAATGTTTGCTTAAGATAAAGCTCCATTGTGTGTATTAAAGAGACGTCGGTTTGTGCGTGGTGCTGGTGCTCCAGATACAGCAAACGACACTCTGACCAAAGTAACCATGGCAACATGTCCCATGGACATGCACTAGATAGCCTTTGTTATCTAAGACTAGTTCTAACACCTCGATAGGTGTTTATTTGCATGATATATTACCCATGACATTCAGCAAGTGTAAAAAAAGTTGCAACTTTGCAGCTTATCAACGCATTTATAGAAATATGACTCGAGAATCGCCGTAATGGTGCAAGATAACTACTGGCCTTGTAAACAAAAAAGTTTTAAGTTCAGCGTACTTGAAACTTGTAGAAGTGGCAAAGTTGTTAACACAGAGGGTAACAAATATGTCGCGGTATATAAAAACTAGAATGCAAGTTGCTATTGTTAGCATAAAACAGCCAGTGTGAAAAGCGGGAATAAGTTGTACGGTAGAATTGTGAAAAAAATCAGCTGACAGGTTGGTTTAGTGAGAAAATGCAGCTTTTCTCATTCATTCTTATGTCATGCCATAAATATGCCCAGCTTGGCTACTGTATTACACGCGTGGGAATTGAAAAAGCCCTTTTCACACAGGAAGCTTGAGTATTGCGTGAACATGCTAAAATAACCACAGCAGCACTGACATTTGTGAAATCTCACCGGCTGTTTACAGTGCGAAATATAGAAAATAAAGGCATTTCTGGAGAGGAGGTTATAAACTTTTCATAATGTGTCAGTCACAAGGAGTGTAGTGTGCTAGATAGTGGAAATCATTCAGCTTTATAGTACATACAAATGCCAATATTTACAGTGCAGTGGTTGAATCTGGTATGATTGTGTTTCTGTTAGGATTTTAAGGTTTTCTCAAAGTGAGTGTCTCGTGACACTTGTATCTTGATACTATATAGATTTAGGGTAGATTTTTGTTTGAGCTTGTCGCACACAGACGCCACTAAAATAAAGTTCAAAAATATTTCGACTTTTTTCCTTTTGTTTTATTTTTTGTAAATGTAGCAACATCTATCAAATTATATATATATATATATATATATATATATATACACTGTATATACAAGTACTGTATATACCGTATTTCCGCGAACATAAGAACCCCTTTATTTTGAATTTTTGCACAACATTGTTCTGATATTTACATCTATCAGAAACCGAGCTCAGCTTTGGTCTGGCTGGCGGCTGCACGGGAGGCTCATGGGAGCTTAAGACCTCAATGGAGGATTATGGGAGTTGGAGTTTTAAAGACTATAATAGATTTTTTTTCAACTATTATTCAAGTAAAACGACATTGAAGTGATACGAGTCAAGAGTTAGGTTTGTTAAATAAAGGAAGAATAGTATTTTTAAGAACAAATTATCGTGATTTAATCAGAAATGTAAAATATATATATATATATATATATATATATATATATATATATATATACATATATACATGAAACATTGAACATTGTTCACAGTGGTTCCGTTTTGATGGCTGCAATTAAAATTCTCATGTTCTTGAGAGAAGCCAGCGGCTCCTACCTCTCAAGCGGCAAATTTCATAATAACTCACCTCATTTCCTGTGAGCTAATATTGTGTCACAAGGCCAACTCACTTTGCTACATTGCTACATTTGTGTGACCTGTTAAGTATAAATGGGAACAAAGTATGATGTGTTTAGCATGAAGCTATGTTTAGACAAAGTAGCGGGATCTTTACAACTAACAGACTGGGATAATAGTGTGGCATTCTTAGTCTGAGCAGGGCTTCCAGTCTGCCAGGAACGCCACAGCAAAGCTGTTGAGATGATTGATGACACGCCTCCACTGGCCCTCTCTTCCCTGCTGACATGCACTCACAACCCAACACTTTTCTCCACTAATTGGACAACCTTGCAAATTCCTTCTCTGAGACTGTGGTCCACTAAATTAGCCACTGATAACTGCCCGCAATCGGTTCAATTTACCAACGTCTAGAATGGTCATGCTGGCGAGGTGTCACTCAAGCCGCAGACGCCGTTAAATAAACTTGTCAGGCATACAACTATCCAGCCGTTTATTTCTCATTAGTTTTCCATTTTGATGTTTTGATCAGGTTGGCGGGTGACAGGTCATTTAATGTGCGGTTAGGTTGAGTTGTGCTTGAAATGTTGAAATAAATGCAGCTGTATATTTTCGTGTGTAATGAGTCTCTGGAGAGAAAAAGAATATCACATGCAGTCCATCGACGGGACATCATACACGTTTGCTTGTTTGATAGTTGATGCTTTGAACCCCTATAAAGACTACATTTGATTTCATGTTTATTACACACAAGTGATGCCCAACCTGCGGCCCGCGGGCCATATCAGGCTTGTGAAGGTGCTGCATGTAACCCTGCTTTTATTTCTTTCTTTACAGACTTAGGTTGTGATTTAGTTCATTTGGAAGAAGGTAATATGAATGTTGGTAATATTTGAATAGTATTTAATCAGAGATGACCTTCAGACGTCTTTGAAGGTCAAATTTTGAAAGAAAATCTTCACCAGTGTTATACTGAACTGTCACCGGTGATCTTTCTAAATTTGCAAAAGGAAGGACAGAAATTGACACAGTGATTATGAGCGCATACGTTTGTAGAATATCAGGGTGCATAAAATAAATAATGATTAAATAATAATTTCAAGTTGAGGTTTAATAAAAAACACTCAGCTATATAACAAACACAGTGACTTACACAAGCGAGAAACACAGTGATATTTACACCAAACACAATTAACGCAACACAGCTTAAACTAATTTCTCAAGCAAGCAAAACACGCATCTGTGGAAAAATGAAGGGGAAATGGAGTTCAGAATACAACTGGAATTAGTGGAAATGGGACACGTCACTCTCGGACCAACCAAACTCCCATCAGTTTTGTACTTCACGGCAGAGGTGAAACTCTCAAGGTTTTTGTGTTCTTCTACACGTTGCAAAAGTAAATCTGTAAATACTGTCCAGACAGTATCTAGGACACTGACCAACCAAATTTTGAAGCCCATCAGATTGTTGTGTGATACACTCTGCTGTGCTTAGCAGTAAGGAAACAATATATAAAAAATATGAATGTTTGTTTCTGCTTGTGTCTGTATCTGCTTATGGGATGAATCTGAATGTTGAAGATCATATTTGAACAAATCTTAACTATTGTCATTAATTTGTAAATTATTTATTTAACTAATAAGACCTGGTTTAGTGTCTTTATTTAAAATTCAGTATACCGTACATTCCTTTTTTAGCATTTTTGTTTCATTATTGTTTATGATCATTTAAGGGCAACTATGCTCATCTTTAGATGTTGAAACAAATATTTATTTTTAAGTTTTGTGCTCAAATGGACCAATCCAGGAAATTATAATATAAAGGAACAATACAACCAGACTTCCATTGTAGTTTATAAAGTCAACCATCATTTGATTCTTTTTTATTTGTTTGGAAATGCAAGAAAACCAAGCATTTAATTCACTAGACAATGAACGTTTACCCACAAATGTTTTGAGATTGAACTTCAAATCAGCATTGCATCTAATGAAGCAATTCTTGGAGACCAACATAATAATTCTTACATTAAACTTTCACAAGGGAAAGAAAGTGTAAATGCTATTGATTTGCTGGCTGAATTGTATTCCATTCACTAATAATTACCCGTCCCTCCAATCTCTTGTTTCTACTTAACATTTACAGCCACGTGCAATAGTCACACATTGATTCATTATGCAAATGACAGGGACTAATTTAAGGCTTGCTTACATTACTCCGTTTTAAAACCTGCAACCATGACAATACACTGAGCATGGATGAATTTAGACACATTTTGCTTTTAGTGCTGCTCTTGAGCAATGTTTCTATTTATCTCCACTACACTGTCTGTCTGTCTATCTATCTATCTATCTATCATCCATCCATCCATTAATCCACCCATCCTTCCATCCATCCATCCATCCATCCATCCATCTATCTATCCATCTATCTATCTATCTATCTATCTATCTATCTATCTATCTATCTATCTATCTATCTATCCATCCATCCATCCATCCATTAATCCACCCATCCATCCATCCATCCATCCATCTATCTATCTATCTATCTACCTACTGTATTTATCCATCCACCCATCCATCCACCCATCTATTCATCCATCCACCTACCCACCTATCCATTCATCTATCTAAAAATCCTGAAATTTTCCAGATCTTGTCAGAATTGGCATTGTGACTAAGCTGAATGTCAGGAGTCAGTAATTTATCCTGAAAGTGAGTTCTTCTCAGTATTAACTTTGAATGTAGTGGAGGCTGATTATGGGATTACTGTAAGGTGAAAAGCAGAGGCCTGAATCCTCTTCAATCTGAGAGCGGAGTGGGAGTCTAGAACCTGAGGGACAAAAAGCTTTTTTGATAACTATTGAGTCTTTTTCCATCAAGGCACAGAAATTCTGATTTAAGAAGGTAGTTTAAAACTGCGTGGAAAATATACTGTAGTAAGTCATTTAAGTAAAATTACTTTGAATATAACTATCAAGTAGTAGCTGTCATTATTTTATACCGTTTTTATATGTGCTGTGTCTCAGGATTCAACTGGAAAAAGTACTGGTTTTCGAATCATGGCTGTCTGTAAATTAACCTACAGCTATATACAAGTGTTTTGATCACAAGCTAAATTAGAATATATCCTGTCATCGGGTTTTAATGACAAGTGATAGTCGTGTGGTGGTCTATCGGTCAGTTTACTATAGAAAATACCCTGAAAGATGAAAAATATTGATAGTAATATTTTCTATGTTGTATAAACCTGTATAAACTGGTTGTATAAATCAGTTCATGTCTTGCGCAACAGTGTGTGTGTATGTATGTGTGTGTGTGTGTGTGTGTGTGTGTGTGTGTGTGTGTGTGTGCGTGTGTGTGTGTGTGTGTGTGTGTGTGTGTGTTGACTGTTGAACAGGTTATTGTAATAATCAATAGAAACTGGGAACACGTGACAGTGAGAGTGGGATGGGTAATGGGTGATGGGAAACAAAGTCCTGCCCTGATATGGCTGCTGACAGACGGCCCGTATACATCACACGGTGATCCAACAATAATCATTAAAGGTCTAGTAAAATAACGTATTGCTCTTTGTAAGATGAATATATATATATATATATATATATATATATATATATATATATATGTTTGTTTTCAATACAGCAGAGAGATAAAACGAGATTTTACCCTGTCACTGAAATAAATCAAAGCTTGATGAGTCAAATTAAGATAAAGCTGGAGGAAACTGAGACTTAATGGCTCCTGCTAGTATCTTTTTAATTAATCTGAACGTCCAAGATGTGAACCAAATAGTAAAGAAGCAGGCAAGCACCCGCATCTTGAAGATGCACTGATACAGATGATGAACAATGCAAGAGTGGGCAATGGTTAGCCCACCAAACGACATTCACTGACTGCTCTGCCATCCCTTTATTGACATAATAGCCTCAAATATAATTTTCCTTTTTAGTGTGTGAAATTGTGTAACTACTTGGTTAACAGCCCGAATGCCTAAAAATGAGCAGGAAAAACATAATGTGATTAGTAATGAATTCACCAATGAAGGCAATCGTCTTGTATTGTGCAGTTACTAAAAACGAATCCAAAAATGTCTGTAAAAAAGAAAAGATGTAAATAAAAGTTTTAAAAAGCAATGCATGAAAAGCATGGCACTTTAGTTACATTCAGTTACCGATGGCAGTGAAAGAAGCGCATTAACTCGTTGATTGGCATGAGAAATAAGGCACCATTGATCTTTTCAAATATACCACTTTGATGAAACATCCGCCGGTACACATTAAAGCCAATCTCATCAGTAGGGAGGAAAAAAACCTTGACATCTGGCACGCGCATCAGTTACCGTCAGACACGCCCATGCACGTTCCAATCAACGGCGCTGATGTTTTACTGCGCAGCGATAAAAAAAAGTTTAATTTAGCTCTTTCGCGATCATCACAAGCAAAACACTAAATGCTCTAGACTTTTTCACTCTTAACTGTGTGGAACTTCGCAGCCTGTTTCGGGTTGCTCCACTACGCAACCATCCGCGATCTATCCACAACTCCGCATCCTGAATGACTTCATTGTAACGGTGAGAGGAGCGATCCGCTTGGCGGGGTTTACAAAACTCTACCCCCATCCCCGGCTCCTTATGCAACCGCTTAGAAAGACCCCTCGGGGTGACCGATTACCGAACCAGTTAATTCAATAGGCAAGGAAATCCATATCAAAAGTCTGCACGCGCATTAAGCTCTGCTGGATGTGGAAATCGGCCAAGAAGATTGCAGGGTTGGAAGTGGCGATCGGGAGTGTTGTTTACCAAACTGAGGCAGGTGCCGGCTAAGTTTAGTTTGAACACTTTCGCAGCGGGTCGAGTCTCTTACCTGAGCAGCGCGGTGTCTCCCTGTCTGCTGACCACGCTCTCGCCGGACGCATAGTCCACGGTCTGTCCGGCGGGCAAACATGACGGTAAAAAGCAGCAAAGACTTAGAATTATCGCGGTGAGCCACTGGCCGGAGACGCACGCATCCTGCACCGCAATCATTATGTCCATCACCGCCGAGTGGAGTACGATCCGCGTCGTTGTCCAAAAATAAAAAAATGTGCCTGGATGAAAGTGTATTAATCCTCCGCGAAAACCCAGAGAAATGGCGTTCCGTGTGCTTTTCCAGATTTGTTTTGATCGGAACCTAACCGCGGGAGGAAGTCGCCTCTCCAGTGGCTTGCACACCATCTAGTGAGGAAATGGGAAACGGGAGCAGAGCAGAGCAGACAACCCCCCGGCTCTGATCCTGGTTGCCATGCGGCCGTTTCCCAGGCAACAACCCGTTCCCTGTAGCTCGTGATGGAGCGCTTGAGCGCGAGGCTTTTCTTCACACGGCAGCACTGTTTAAACCGGGGAGTTTTCGCCGTCCTGTAACCTAACGACGCGTGCCTGAAAAGATTACACGACGTGACGTTTTCGTGACAGAATGGAGTCAGATCATTGAAAACGACGCAGGTCGTATCTTGTTTGTGTCGTCGGCGGTGGAGGCGGTGTTCGATTTCCCGAAGTTTCTTGCATGGCAGATTTCCCCATGATTGATCTCTGCCACCCGACATTATTGCTCGGAAGGTTTTAAACAATCTTTATGGCGATGTTAATCATCAGATCAGTCAGATCGAGTACAGTCGACTCCTGTTAAATGGGACACATCGGGACGCGACCATTTTGCCCCAATAAAGCGGCACACATTTGCGTTCTGATATCGGCTGTAATTCGTTCAAATAAATCATATCGTGAAAAACGATATGCTTGTGCAATTGAATAGTAGCATTTCTGTATTTCTATTGTGAATTTTAATTATTTCATTGTCCTTTTCTATCGTTCCATCAGACCATTTCAGCCAACAAATAAGGAAAATATTACTTATAAAATGTTGATTTTATTTTTTATTTTCTCTTCTATACAGTTACACACTTCTCTTCATGTTTCCACCTTTCTGCTTGTGACTCGGGGGTGGAGAGTTACAACAAAAGAAGTGGCTGGGAAATCATTTACAGCCAAAAGAATGGCCGACCAGCCACACAATGGATGCTATAGGCTTAATTTGCTTTAAGATAATAGAAC
>CM051495.1:25007370-25076225 GCA_028031935.1 Paedocypris micromegethes | reverse complement strand
CACACACACACACATCATACACGCACACATACACGCACACACACACACCCCACATTGCCCAAGGCCACTTGTTCATTTCCACTAAAGCACATACGTATTTAAGTGATATATATTTTAGGAGCCATGGCAGATGGCTAATTTACATAATTTATTTGAAGTTTCAGTGTTATGTAGCATTTTTAAATGTAGCATCATGTTTTTTTTTTCTTTCATTCAAAATTTCCTTTTTGTATGTCAATTTTGGAAAAAAAAGCAAATTTTGAAAGCAAATCTAATGCTCACTTGCTGTTTCTTTTGATGGTTGCTGAAGAACTCACCGTGCACTGACCCGCTTCAGTTTCCAAGTTTCAGGTATAGGTATATTGTTTACCGTGGAGGTATATTATTTTCTTCATATGATGACAATGTCTTTGTTTTTCCTTTCCAGCAGTGTATTATAGGTTTCTTTAAAGAAAAGCTTTTCTTTGACTCTATGTCATTTTATTTGTTTGTTTTATATTTAATAGTCACTGCACAGGTGTCAAAGTCAGTTTTGTTTTTGTAAGTTTGTCTTACTTACAAAAAATACTTTTTTAATGACTCCATGCTCTGACTTGGCTTCCATCATGCGATGTGTGGCTTAATGGGTTTGTCTAATAAGGAATATATTTGTTGAATTGCTGACATGATTGGCCTATTTGTAAAATGGTCCTAATGCAATGTCTCTCCAAGTATTTTATTTTTAATTAAAAAAAAGTGGTTGGATATAATTGCTTAAAGCAATTAGCATTAATAGCTATTTTTTTATTCGATTGGAGCAGCGTAGTCTTTGCTTCTGTTATTCTGCCAAAAGCCAGACGTTCATTACCAACTAATCCTGTTGAAACAAGAAAATAATATTTACATGTATAATGCTTTTGATTTGCTGACATTTACATACAGTTGATATTGACTTGTTACTTTAAGGGTTTGGAAAGAGTGTTGGGAATATGAATCCGAATTATTCACATGGTTTAAGGAACGTAAAGGCTATTTTACTGGTATCTTGTCGGCTGGATGAGGGGAGGTAGTAATCACACTTCCAGTTTGAAAATGAAAATCTGAAGCAATTGTCATCGTCCAAATGACATTTTATTCAAAAATAAAAAATAGATAATTACAAAAAAATTGTTTTAAAATCAATAAGTCTACTTCATGAGTAATAGTAATACAATACAATATACAGTATAGTTTTCATAATAATACAATAATTTCTGAAATAGACTGAACTGAAACTTCTTTAACTGAAGTAGAGTTTCAGTGCGAAACCACAGAGTGTAGTATGAGTAATCCAATTATAGTTGTTTATTTTTAACTTATTTTTAACTGTTCTTTATTTTTTTTTAACTAAATAGGTTGACCAAAGCGCATTTCTCAGAACGAAACCAAGCTCCCCCCCTGATTTTTCGAATGAAATGTCTTTTAATTTTGCCTTACATACAAAGAACCGATCGTGCCTTCATGCATGAAAGCTCTGGTGAATATTACTGTTCCCCATCATCAAGCACAGTTTTGTGAAGATGGCAGGTAGGGACTTTTCATTTTCATAAAGCAGCTTGGGAAAATAATGGTCAACAGTAATGATGCTTTCCTGCACGACTTCTTAAAACGTTGTCAAAGCTCTTATAAAAAATCCTTGATCTTTCAATGCATCGCATTGATGCATTTAGCAGAAGCTTTTTAGCTAAATGGAACACAAACAGCTGCATGCTTTTCATTGGGGATCAAACCATTGGCCTGTATGTTGCTAGCACCAGTTCAACTTATTGAGCCAGGAACGTCTTGCAAAAATGTAAATCTTTTGGACACATTTTCATTTTGATGCAGAATGAAGTATCATGATCGTATGCCACGATGAAAGTAAGCCTGGCTGTAGGCAGATATTACCGTGTGGGGAGAATTTTCACTGGCATGACATTGGTTACATGCCTGACACCAGCGGTTCAAGAATGATTTGTGCACCTTGCAGTAACTCAACTCTGGGCAGAAAAGCTTAGCATCATTTATTTAATAACTTGATACCAGCTGTTTTGGACCAGATGTTTCATTTTGTCATTTTGTCATCATCCGTTTGTGAAACACTCGGATGTTAAAGCTGCCCGCACATTTTACTTTTAATCGATTTTTGTACTTGCAAAAATAAACTTTGTAGGAAACATCCAGCCACGGCGTAAGATCATAAATATACGTATTTGTAAACAACTGAAAGGAATGGGATATATTCTGCCTGCTAAAAGGCAAGTCTATCTGGCCTTGAAGTCTTTGATTTATATCTACAATTAATCTCAAGATCCAAGAATGACCTTTAAGATGTATCAAAGCGTGATAAATGGGGTCATTACAGATAACCTTCTCTTAAACATTGCATGTTGACTAGTTGATGTGGCAGTTGAAGAACAGTGATTGTTATGGTAGATATGCGGGTTGGTTAATAAACGGAGCATAAATGACAAACTGTTCTGAATATGGAGCAATATCATGAACAGGAAATTGCAAGTTTGCCGACATTCATCCCCTGCAAGAAACGCGGGCAAATGTTCAGATCTGCTCGAAATAAACATAAGCAAGTGTGAATTTGATTTTCACCTGTTGCCATGGTGGCATTTTGATGGCATTTTCTGCTGTAATTAGAAGCTGGAGTCACAGCTAGTAAACTATTGAATTAATGTGTAGAGAAAGAGTTTGTGCACGCTTTCATAACATTATGAATATGTCCCTGAAAGGTTTTACTGGTCATTAACCAACTGTAAGTGTAAGATCCGATAAAGCAATGCTAGTTATTCCTGCTAAACATCCACCGCACTGACAGTTTCTGCGCTTGCCAAAGAAATGAATAAACAACCCTCGCCATGTTCCACTGGCAAAAACAAAAAGGAATATTGCCAAATGCTAGATTTGAATACTGTCTATATGTATAAACACAGCTGCTGAGAGCCGAAGTTTATGATTTGTTTTTTTAACGGATACAGGAATGAGAACCGCCCTCGCGGTTTTGCGTTAAAATTGACATTTTGCGCGTAATGGTCTCACAATGAGCCGTAAATCTTTACATTACCGAGGACGTAAAAAGCCACAAACTGTCAAAAACTCCACTGCAAGGCCTTTTCTCTAAATTACAATACATGCCTCGGGGAATCTTTTCAATATAAATAGACAGTGTTTCGTTAAAAGAACCACTTCAACAGTCTGACCTTCATATGCCAGACTGGAAGTTAATTTTACATCTCATTTAAAGCCAATGATCACAGAGGCAGAGTTTCCCCTGCAGATAGTGCTGCAAAAGGCTGGAAATTTCAAAGCCGGTTTTAATCTGCCTGACCCTCTCGCGAAGAAAGGTAGAGTAGCAACAGTGCTCTTAGACCCCCGGACCAGCTTTATCACAGCTCAGACTAAATGCAATTTAGAACCATTGCCTTGAGCTGAATGTCGGTGCTAATACAATACTGAAACAATGTGCATAAGGTTTCAGTGAGAATAACGTTACTGTGATGCATTTAGCCGACACGCTGATCCCAAGCGACTTACGCTGCATTTACAGTCAAGCATTGAAATGAACTCACCACTCAAACACACTACTTAGGTGTGGTTAGATCAGCAGATCAAGCTCCAGGAAAACTGGATAAAAGCCAAAACACAACGCTTGCAGCAATGCCTATATTTCTCTTTTTGTGTCTATTCTACCGTTCAAAAATTTTAGTGTGTTCCATGAAAAGTCACACTTTATTTTCTGAGAACAAGTTTCACATGAATGTTCTCTATTTATTTTTTATTGGAGCATTTGATTGACTCTACAAATGTGATTCTTCAGATTCTCAAGCAGCTAAACAGTTTCCAGCAGTGCTGAAATGATCAAACAAGAATTTTTCAATCATGCATTGTCTTCAATTAGACACAATTAGCAAACACATTGAACCTTTAAGACACTGGAGTGACAGTTGCTGGAAATGGGCCTCTATACACTTATGTAGATACGTTACGCAATGCACCCAAAACCAGACATTTACAGCAAGAATTGTTATTTACCACAATAGCAAAGTATAGAATGTATTTCTGATTAGTTTAAAGTTATTTTCATTGACAAAAACAGTTGCATTTCTTTCAAAGACATAATTCATTTCAAAGTGACCCCAAACTTTTGAATGGTAGTGTATCTTTTAGTGTTTTTGCTTCTGGCAAAACAGACGACGTTTAAAACATTTCTGAGATTCGTATGCAGCACATTCATAGAATTTGATCCTGTTTATGTTAACAGATTATCACAATAGTGATGTTCCTATAGTTTCCTCTGGTTCACATCTCAGGGAACCCTCAGTTAAACGATCAAAGTTATTTAACATTGAGCTATATAACAATTCCTAATCTGATTTAACTCAAATTAGGATTTAAAACTCAAAATTTGCCTTGAAATTCCAACTTGAACCTCAAAAGTCCCTAAACATTGTTTGGCCCAGTCGATGGTCCCCACAGGAGCCCACTCTAGAATTTGAGGCCAAAGTTTGATATAAATGTCAGAACACACACACACACACACACGCACACACACACACACACGCACGCACGCACACCCACACACACACACACACACACACACATACACACGTTAAGAGGATGGGGGTCACAGGATAAGAGGATTTTATTACAACTTAAACAAAAATCGTCTTTGAGAGCTGAGATCCAAAGATGTAACAACACACTCAAAAAGGTGTGAACCTGGAAAAACCGAGAAATAGAACCAGAGTGGATAAAAACTTTCTAGTGTGTTGAACTCACTTTGCCTCAAATTTCTCTCCCTCTACCAAGTTCATCCTCGAAAGCGCACACGTCTCACGTGCTCACACACACACACACACACACACACACACACACACACACACACACACACAGACACACTGGAATATTGATGAACAAATAAATGGGAACAGAGATCAGGTTCAGTACTGTGGGCTGATCTCTGATCTTCAATCTTTATTCTCAATGCTCGAAATGATATCAGCACATCCCAAAATGCTTATCTCATCAATTTTAACTGGCATCATTTTATTTTCTATTATCTGGAGGCTTTGGCCAAAAACATTGCCGAAACGTTTTCATCGGTTGTGAATAGCTAATCCAAAAGGTCACCTCAATTCTTATTGGCTGACTAAATAGCATTTTTTTGGGCGTGATCACAACTCTTCAGTCGATGTCTTTTTTTTGTTTTCGTTTTATTAGCCTCCGTTTACATCTAGTGTTGGCGGCAGCGCTAACGTCGCACGCATTTTCAGCGCTAGCTGTCGAGAGGCTCATTAAAACAGGAAATAAAATACTTGTGTGAGCGGTGAGTGGTTCAGGAAATGACCAGCCATATCTTGCCTCTTTTCTTGCTCTAAAGCTGGCAAATAAACCCTCGGTGAAGGCAGGAAGCAACTTATTCAGTGTGGAATTGGCTAGATTGTGATATTCAGCAGAAGATAATGAGAAGTGATGGGGCACAGCAGACAGGCCCGATAAAAGACCTCCAGTCAAGCTGAATGCCGTTTACAGGGGGGCACAGTGAAGATTCGCCTCTCACTTCCAGACCAACTCCTTATCCACACATGTTGTTTTTTGTCAGCCGCATAAGCGCCGAGCGTTTATTTGTAGCGCCTGACAATTTTTGCAAGCCACCGCGGAGCAGGAGCAATGGAGGCGAACGTGTTTGCGTGTGGAGAGAAATGTTATTCGAGTCCAGCGGGGTCTCTGTGGCGAGGGTCCGATATCCACCGACACATAAGTAAACAGCCGTATAAAACTATAGTTGAAAAGTCAGTTGGAGTCCATTTCATCTTTGGTGAGGCAGTTCAGTAGTTGCATCAAAGTTTACATTTCAATCTAAATGTATGACGAAGTTTCCATGTGGTAAATTCACTTTACCACCTGAATTGATTTCCTTACGTTGGCTTCATTTCAATGCAGCTGATGCGTCTCCGGCAGGTTTTTGTTCTCGCTGCAGAGGAACACGGCGTACTCGGTTTGATCCAGAGAACTTCTTTAAGATGACGCAGACAGTTACGACTCCTCCAGGAGAGTCCTTGGATCAGTTTGAATCTTTCATATTCATTGTTCTGTGATCATTGCTTATCTGGAAGAAGGGATGGAACTTTGCCTTGTAGTTTCATTCTCTCCATCCTTGGAGCGTTGAATTCATCCAAGGCTTCCTGCTGTACTTTATTTTTTCCCTTCTGCTGAGACACCGTGAATGCTTTCTTCTCATTTACCCATCCATCCATCCATCCATCCATCAAAGTATCATTAGATTTTTTGAACCGCTTTTCATTTCTGGGTCACAGGGAGGTGGAGTCAGGAAGGCCTGGAGGCAGGAAACACCATGGTGGCTGACCAATCACAGTGCAGGACACACACACACACACAACCATTCACACTCACTGACACGTATGGAAAAAATGTTCCAGACTCCAATTTTTCTGAGCACATGTTTTTGAATAGCAAGGAGGAAACTGGAGACCTGGAGGAAACCCACGCAAGCACCAGGTGCTTAGTCCAATATAATTATAAAATATAACTGATTATAATTGATCACCTAAAGTTCTATTAACCATTAGATTAAATTTGCCGTGTCTGATATTAAGCCTTACTGAAGATTTTCATCCGTATTTAAAATATGACGAACCTGTTCAACAATTTCCTTTTGAAATTCAAGAGGAGTAAAGGAGACGATTCACTATACTTTACATCCCTCTGTATTGTGATTCTATTATATGCTACATTTATTAGACAAAGTGCTGTAATCCCACTGGCTTCCCCGTCGATGATCTTACTTGTCTGCAGGAACAATTACAAGAAGAGAAAAGCAGTGAATTGTAAAACTCATTATTCTGTTGATTTAAGTTAAAATGATGTAGAACAGAACATTTACATTTTTTGTGACAAATTTTTTCCAAGAAGAAGAAAACGTTTCTTTTCAGCTTGATCATATGTGAGTGTTACAACATTCAAAAAAATGTTAAAAAATGTAATTGAACTATGTAAAAAATTACTTGTAAACTAAATAATTATTTGTGTACCAAACAGTCATTTCTTTGTGTTTCAGACAAACATTTATCCTGCACATTAACTCCTTTCGTTTCATTACTTCATGAAATACACAAATAAAAGCATTACTTTTCTGAACCTCTTGTCTATTTCTGGGTCATGAGGAGCTGGAGCTAATCCACAAAGGCCTGAAGGTGGAACACACAGTCTGGCCAACCAATCGCAGCCCAGGAAACACAGACACACTCTCACACCTTTGGATAGTTTTTTAACGGGCTAACACTTTATAAAATATTATTATATATTTATAGAGTATTAATGATATTTAACTTGTAATCTTACTGGTAGAAATGCATCTGTTGGCGTTTCCCATTGCTTGTAATGTTATACGATTCTAGTTGAGATGATCAACACCTTCATTTCCTTTTTGACCTGATCAAAGCAAAGACCTGGAAGCATGTCACTGCGTTCACTCGTCTTTTCAAACTACCCGCAGCTTGAAACATCTCATTTTCAGATCCTGCAGATGTGCAACACAATGTCCTCACAACTTCCTATGCAACTACACTCCACAATACTCGAAAATTACTTGCGACTTTTCTTGCAAGCCTTTTATAAAGCATGCTCACACCGCCGCTCATTGTGCCACTGCTCAATAAATCATCAAAATATGAATCTAAAATATATTTTCTACTGGCAGCATGGTGGCAGTGGGTAGTCTCAGAGCATCAAGAACCCTTTTGAGACTCAAGTTTGAGGCCCGGTCCTGAGTTTCTGAATTGGCTTCAGCTCCCTGTGACCCAGAAAACGGAAAAGTGGTTTACAAAATGGAAGGGTGCTATTTATTTCTGGATTTGAAAGGTACTGAAAAATGGGAGTTAAAAGCAAAATCCCAAATTGAAGTGAACAAATGATGTTGCTTGTAAAATATACACTTTATGTATATAAAAAAAATTCAATAAAAATATTCAAAAAAATTAAAATCAATTAAAACAGCAGCTAAAATGTCTGGTGAAGTTCCTGACAGCATCACTGTATCCTTGACTCTCCACGCTCACAGAAAGCAAGCACCTTTTGATTTAGCTACTGTTAAGGGTTTCGCTGAACAGATGGAGAGAGCAGCAGGGGTCCGGGTGGACCCTCGGCCCCACAGAGATTCCCCTGCATGGACAGACAGCGGAAAGTGACTCTGGTAATTAATCCATCTTGCTCTTTCCTCTCTCTCTTTTCTTTCATCCTATAGTTTTTGTACAGGACACAGTTGGGTATGCGCAACGGAATTCTTTGTAATGAAAATGTGAGGCTAATGAAATTATGTAGACACCTTTATATTATTATTCTTTAAATAATATAAAAAGTGATACAGTGTTAAGTACTTGAGTAACTGGACTTTGTTCATTTAAAACTTGGGTATTGATTGGCTACTTTGTACTTGTACTGAGTATCAAAAATAGAAGTTACTCTCTACTTGACTACATTTGTGATTGAGTATCTGTATTCTTACTCCACTACATTTGAATGGACACTTACATTGACACTCATTACATTGTGATTGTGCGCAACAAGTTGGCATCTTTTTCTATTGCGGTAATTTCTTGGGTGGACGGGGCAATATCGCCATCTGCAGGGTTCTGAAGGTACAGGATGCTATTTTAAGAGCTAAATAATGTGAACGTGGATTAATGGTTGCACTCTTTTGCGCATTTGAGTTTGACTGAGACCGACTTTTTGTTTTTTTTTTATTTACTTTGTTCTGTCATTTTGAATCACTGAGATGTTCAATTTCATTTCTATATTAGAAAATCAACCCTCGTAAAAAAATTTAGTTTTTCATCATTTCTTTATTCTTTTTGTGCGAGTAAAATACTCAAGTGCTTATAAAATTGGATACTACACAACGTTTACTGAAGTTTTATTGGAATTGGTGACTTGTAAATTGTATTGGAATGTGGAGTAAGATATCCGCACTTTTACTCAAGTATGGTTTTCAGGTACTCGTTACCCCTCTGTCTATATGTATATATATAGTATTTTTTTTTACAAATAAATATTTATACATGAAGTTGAAGCATTTAATCTGAAAATTAGGATTAACAACACAATGAAACTTCACATGAACAAAATTACAAATGTGGTGCATGTCATCATTACCGTAACTGATTTTTATAAGCCTCATAACTTCCAATGATCCATAAAATTGCTCTTACAACAAATTCAGGGCTACATATGGATGATTTGGTGGTTTACATATACGTTTGCATATATAGCCTCACAATATCCACATGGCTTTTTACGGTTCTTGGTCTTCCATCACACAAGCCCAAAATCTTTCACCTTCTGTTGACTGACCCAATTTCTAATCCTACCCTCATTTATTATGGACAGCCATTCATGTCAATCCCTGGCCTTGGGGTAAGGGGAGGCAGGAACAGGACGTTGCCCAAAAGCTTGATGCTGTGTTTTGTAAATGTTTCAAACCAAAGCAGTTGAAAAAAAAACAATCACGTACTGGATGATCTAAAATAGTTTAAGAATTGAGTTAATTGCTAAGGATTTTTGCTAAATAACAACATCAGGACCCAATTGTCATCTTTCTCTCCTGTCATAAAGAACTTAGAGTCCATCATGTTGTGTGGAGTACATGGCTGCCTCATCCTCATGTTACCTGGTTAATTTACTCAATTAATGGCTGAATTGTTTCACTTGTCTCTCCTTGTTAGCTCAATCTTGCTTCCTGCTGTGTGCATGCGTGTGTGTGTGTGTGTGTGTGTGTGTGTGTGTGTGTGTGTGTGTGTGTGTGTGTGTGTGTTTGCGTGTGTGAACTTGTGGGGACCCTTGTCTAGGCCCCACAACATTGACACCTGTTAGTGGGCAAGATGGGATTTTATGGTAGTTTTAGTTAAGAATTGTTTGGTTTGCAATGTTTTGTATGTAAGCCAAATGTGGGACCCCAATATGATCCAAATGCAAGTGTATGTGTCCTGTTTTTTATGTATGTATGTATTTATTTATATTTGCTTGTTCTTGATGTACAATATTTCACCCTTTCTGTTCCTACAATTAGATCCTTTTCATCCAGTCAAATGCAGAGTTGTTTCCATACTGAGGGATTAATGCATTTTTAATTATTAATGCTATTATAAGACAGGCAGTAAAAAAGTTACGACAAACATTTGAGTGAAAAAGAAATCAACCAGCAATTGAATCAATGGCAAACCATTAGATGTTTACTCATTTTAGATCATGTTAGACAATAAAATCTAAAGGAACTTGGCAAATTAATAGACATAGTAACTCCGACATAGTAAATTATTAAAAGAAAAGCTATAAGCAGAACCAGTTAAAGTTAAAGTACATTAGCCGTTTCTTTTTGCATCTCATAATTGGGATAATCACAGCTAATGGCCAGAAAGCTCAGGCTTCATATATTTACACAACAAAACACATTATTAAAAGGCATAATTTGCTCTTTCTGTCAGATACTGGCTTTTTCACCCTCTTTCTTGCCTTTAACACAGAGACTATAAAATGAGCTGTGAAAAACCAGGGCTTCAAAAAGAGATTGAGCAGCTCTGTGGGTTTGTCACCAGGGAGCTCCGAACCGATTCATAATTCTGAATCAAATTGTTCCAAGCTGGGAGTCCATTTAGTTCCTGCTTTTAGAAAAAAAAAATCTTTTCCCGCTTCCAGGTTTAATTATTTTTGGCACAAAGCCTCTTTTTTTCCCCAGCATTATGACTGCGTTGAGTACAGGACACACACAACTACTACAAACGACACGTTTCAACACAATTCCATCAAGTTTGTTGGGACACATTCGGCTCTCGGGTGTGAGCAGGTCTGGAAAGATGACTGCTTTGATTTCTCTCCCATTTCAGCTTTCATTCTTTCCCACAGGGCAGCAGATGAAGGCTTTCCCCTGAAGACGGCGGCTGTGGACTTCTTTTTCTGCACAAGGCTGGTGGAGATTGGCCTGACCTCAGTGCTGGGCTGTGAGCGGGACTGAATCAACGTAATGTTGTAAAGCCTTTTGCCAGTTCTAATTTAGTTTTCTTTCAGTGTGAGACAGAAAAGGGATAGATCACAATTTTAGCCATAGTTGAGTCTGTAGAACAGAAGTATTTCCTTTGTGCACATTCATGTACGTTTCTATGTATGCAGACTCGTGTGTTTGGTTGTATGCAGACACGCAAGAGTGTGTGTTGCAAACTTCACTCATAAGCCATTGGTTAAATAACAGAATTTAAGGTTTTGGCATATAGCAGACACATTTCTTTGTCTTCTTTCTCTTCTTTCCTGGTTTTTTTGTGTCCTTTCAGGTAGCAGCTTTTTCTCTTAACTGTGAGAGATGCCCAAATCATAATGACTCTACTCACATCTCTGAAACCAACGGGCATCTTGGCTGGAGACGGTAAATATGTAATGTAAATATGTATGTATTAATCTAGGCATGTATTTTTGGGTTAACGCAGAGACTCATTGCGCAATAAAAAAATCTTTATCACGCAAGGTAACATGATTCACTTTGATATTTTAGCGCAGATGTACACACAGAGTTTCCGTACTTATCAGAAATAAAGATAGTGAGGTGGCCACTAGGGACCATACTGAATTGGTGCTCTGCATTTTACCCATCCAAGCGAAAGTGCACATACACACAGTGAAGTGAACACACACAGCAGTGGGAGCAGTGGGCAGCCTAAGCTACCCGGGGGGCATGTGGGGTTCAGCATCTTGCCCAAAGACACTTTGTTGCAGAACCAGCTGTAGGGGGATTAGAACCTGCAACCTTTCGGACACGAGTCCGTGTCCCCTACCACTGAACTTTATCGGTAGGATACTGGTCTTATATAATGGTCTTATATTGACACTGTACGGTTGCTGCATTGAGACACTCTGACTGTGAAAAGCACTCAAATTAAACATGCGTTTAGCCTCTGAATGAAACACTAGTCGGTCTTTAGGTTCACATTGTGAGAGCGACAGGGACAATTACTGAGCAAAGTGTGGGAGAATGCTTTGAAACTGCATTCTTTCTGTTTTTTAACTTTTTCACAGCTGCAACCCAACTGAATAGTTGTTACAATAAAAAAAGGAAATAAGAGTTTAGCTACATTGTTCTGAAATAATTTTGAGAAACTAGGGTATGGATAATTATGCGCAACGTTTGTTATTGCAGGCGTGACTTGTGGTGGACGTGTTCCAATAGTTTAGGCCACTAAGTGTCATTTAAACTTTGACTTTTGTTTTTTGCAATGAACCGTGATGAACTGCGTGGTTGCCATGGCAACAACACTTCACAAGTTTAAGAATCACCCGGGCTTCCCTTGCAGGAACAAAACAGCGACGGTGATTTCATGCACGGAATTACTCTCCTGATACTTTCTGAAGTGACTGTAAAACGCTTCCACCAATAGCAATCAAAACACAAGGAAAACAGGGAACGGGGGAGCATCAGAAATGTGATTGGCGCTGGCTTTTTTTCCCACCATCCATTGAGAGTTGGTTTTCTTCTTTGATATTCTTCTCCTTATTTGCCATAAAGAACGCATTAAGTTGGGATTAATGATGAAATACTGTGTCACTGATCTGGTGGGGCTTCAGTGGTGTGGCAATGGCCCATTATGGCGAACGCTTTAAGAAACCGATTATGTTGGAATCATTTCACATCATTATATCAACCCTACGAACAGCAGATGAATTGAAGCTGAAAACCTGTGACTGTTTTCGGGACGGTGTTTTGTGTAGATCTTCATTAAAATATAACAGAACAGAGATATTTTGAAACCACTGAAAATCACTTTCCAGACTCCACATCAAGGATCAAGTGATGCAACCCCATTGTCAGATGACTAGAAAAGAGGAAATGTCACTGATCATATATTGCTCTACATTGAATTATTCAGTAGTGTAAAAATAGATTGTGTGAAACCTTCATTTCTGGGAGGGAGAGCAAAAAAAGTGCACGCAAAAGAACGGGCTGGCGTGATGCTGCCCCCTAACGGACAGGCACAGAAATGCTGGTATTTTTTATTTTGTACTATTATGTCATAAAAATGGAACACTAACAATATTCAATGTGCTGTTTTTAGAAGGCCTAAGGGAATTACACAACATAGCATGTACTATCCAAATTGTTATGATTCAAACAGATAATACAAGTTTTGCACAAAAACGCTAGGAAGTTATATCAATGTGTTCTGCAATGCAATATATGCTGCCTTTTAAAATGCATAGATGTAGTGTCACTATTTTAATTTTATGTTTATTTGCATTACACAGACACAAATTTATGTTTAAATCAAATTAATTTTGTTTATTTGCCTCGTCTATCAATTAAATATTTTCAAACTAATATATATATGTATATATATATATATATATATGTTTTTTTTTTTTTTTTTTTTTTTTTTGTTCACACTTGCAGTTTTATTATTATTATTATTATTATTACTATTTATATTATTGTTATTATTAGTTGTGGGGTCCAGTCAAAGGTCCCCACAAGAACCACACACACACACACACACACACAATTACATGTCATTTGACTTCAGCAAATACATTCTTAAAGTTGACAATAAAATCTCTCAGCATAACCATAAAACATTTAATTTTTTCTGAATTATTTTTAACCTATACATTTTCACAGAAGCAGCAAGTTTGTGACAAGTTTGTGAATATCAGTAACTTTAAATGAGACATAATGGCATTCTTGAAGCAGGCAAAAAAATCTTTAATGCATTCTGGATGTTTGAAACACTGTCATCTCATGCTGCCAGCGACAAGCCTTCACAATATTTCACAGAGCTGCGCTGCAGTTGATAGTTGACATATTCCTGAAATTAACTTGCGCTTAAGTAGAAATTAACCAGCTATAAAAAGACTACGTGGGAGACCCTGTTGCCGTAACCTTTTCTGTCTTTCGCTTGAGCAATCTATCACTCCGTTTCTCATTTCATTTTAATTACAAATTGATAACCATTTCTCCCCAGCAAATCATTTTGATCCTTCTAATATTGGTCTTCTAACAAATTATCACAGTCTCTCTATGACCAAACACCCCTTTATTATATTGTTACAGCCAATTTACAATAATTAATTTGTGATAAGGCTCAATAGGAGGGGTTACCTAATTAACCTTCATTTCCTGCTTGAAGACAGTGAAGGGTCAGATGCAGAGGAGCCACACAGTAAACCACTTGTTTAAACAGGAATTTTAATATATACAAGGTTTGCCATCTTGGTGCACTAAACTAAAAACGGTCCTAGGTTTGAACGACATTTTGTTGCTTGTTTTGTTCAAGAATCCAAATTTCATTTATTGTTTAGATTATTATTATTCTTTGAGCGTGGACAATAGCGCCCTCTAGGGAAAAAAATGGGCACTAATGTAATTATTCAAGATTTTCTGTTGACTAGTATTCACAGTATGTCGCTTAAGGTAAAAGGAAAAATGACTGGATTCTTCTACTCTCGTGCTGTGTACAATATAAATAAATTAATAAAATGCAATTTTTAGTTTTTACTGAATAAAATCTCCAATTTCTTTGCGACTTAGGACCTCATTTTGGACACAGGCTGTTGTGCAGTCTTAATAATAGTATGTTTTAGTCTAGCCATTTTTTAAGGCTTCATACGAATTTTACTGATTTAATTCCTCTGCTTACCATTGTGAACATTTTATTTTTTTTTACGTCAAATCCAAATTTTCTTTATATTTTGAAGCACTTTGGCGTGTTTGAATGTGCTAATGAAATGAACTGAAGCTGAACTTTTTTTTAACTTTCACATTCATTACTAGTTAACAAGTGTTTTTTAAAAGTTTATCCCAAAAATATGAAGAAAAGGTCTATGTTTTACATTGAAAAGATAATTAATGGTTTTGCTCCGCATGTCGTAAATTGTTTTCATTCCGTAGTTCAAAGCTAAAACAACATTGCTGTAACAGATAAGGGACGGTATTTTTAAAACGATTGAAAAGTAAGAAAAATACGAAAAATTATCACTAATGAAAGGTAAATTACGATTGTGTTGAGATTTAAAAACTCAGCTCAGTTTTTAAAAAGATTTTGAAACTTAAAAAAAAAGGTTTGAAGTTGAAGGATATATCATTTTTTTTGTAAATGACTTCTTACAAATCTTGTATGTTGATGTTACACATTCACCCATGTACGTTGTTCGTTAAAGAGGGATGGAGACAATGGTGGGCAACTCTCCTATGGGTGGTGGGCAGTACTTTTCAACACGCATGAGCCGGCGCAGAATATCATCTCGGTCTCGTGGCCAAGTGAAGATGCGTGTGCTCTGAAGCCATGAAGGAACATGACACTGGCAGAAGAAAAGCAAAAATAAAGCCACACTTACATAAAAAAACAAAAGCAAAAGTGATTTTACACACAGAGAAAAATCTGCTCACCTTTTTAGCACCAGGAAACAAGATCGGGATGAATCTGTAATTCCTGGCACCATTTTGAATGAATTCGTTTTGCAGCTGAAAAAGCAAAAATACACTACATTAATTTAGGATGAAAAATGAAGCATTGAAACACTGTAAACATAAATGACTGCATCACCTGCTTGTGTATGTAGACTGTGTTGAGCGTTTCATCATTTTCCATGCAGAATGACCCAGTGGTCACAACCTCATAATATTTTGGACTAATGACAATGATGATCAGATAGTCCTTCTATGCAATGGGAAAAAAGAAACAAATAAATCAGGCAAACCCAAAGAACATATTTACAATATTCACAAAATGTTTCATAATTTAATACAATTTGGATAAAGTTTAGACGTCCAGAGACCAAGGCGCTGTATTGTTCTTCTCCCAAGCTAAAATTAGTGCCATCATCTCCAGGAAAACGAGGCTTTGAGTGCAGTAACGTTTTAAAAGTGATTCAATAATTTGTTGATCATAAAATCCAGCATTAAATGATTCATTATTTTAGGCGTAAATTATTGTCACACACTTTGACATTAATTACATAAAACTGCTATTTAGATAATTAAAGAATCTATTCATTTTAGTAAAATGGCATTAAAAGCTCATTCTCCCAATTGTCTCAGGATTTATTTAATATCTTAAGCACCTAATGAATTAACAAAGGCTTATTTAAATGTGTATTACTTACTGTGTCTTCATTTATTCAGAGCATAAATAATGAATTAATTTATTGACTTCCCATGCAGAGTAAGGCCTTTATGATTAACGTACGCGTAGACACACACACACACACACACACACACACACACACACAGACACACACATAACGCTACGCCTGAGATACATCTACTGTATTACCAGAATGTACAGTATAAATCTTACTTCACTGATGTATCTTTCCATGAAATCAATCTTGTTTATGCTTTTAAATTGCTGCTCAAACATGTCAATCTATGTAAGAAAAAAAAAAGAGTTCACAAAATAGTTAAGCAGGATTGTTTGCAGAACATCACTCATCTCTACAGAATCTATGATGAATTGCATTAATGGAATGTTTTGCTTGTCGTACATGAGTGTAGAAGCCGTTGTGTCTCAGCAGGGAGACAAAGTTGATGATTTCTTTCACATGATTTTCATTATCTGCTTTGTACGTAACAAACACTTTCCCTGTGATGGAATTAAAAATTCGATACAGATAATTAAAATTTGCACATTTCCAAATTAAAGTAACTACAAAAGTGAAATGTTTACATATGTATTTAGTATTTTACAATGACTGCTGCTAATGTTTGGAGAAAAAAAGATTTTTAAAAGTACCAATATTGATTATAAAATTATAATCCGGGAAGTTAATTTTGAAATCACTTAAATTAAAGAAAGAGTTAGAGCAGAAAATAATACCTAATATAGTTTATGATTATACTCATTATTTATATTAACTCATGTTACACAATAAAAAAAAGATTAATACCACAATTATTATCACAAGTTTGTGTTTAAGTATTTTCTGTAGTCTGCCTTCTTTTGTAGAGGTGTACAGCACTCACTCTGTTCCAGAGACAAAGGCGCTGTGTTTGCGGACAGTTTCGCTCGTGGCTGTGGAGAGAGACAATTGCTGCAAGAGATGTAAGCGTCAGGTTACATGTACGGTTAAACAAATGACTGTAAAAACATCTTCAGACAGAGCAACACATGAATTCAATTCCACAATTACCTTGCGGTGGATTCTGAGGGCCTGCTGTTTTCATGACCTGGTGAATAGAAAACACTGGTTGTCATTTTAAACAGCCCATCGTCCTAACTTTCTAAATAAGACATAATTCTATAACTATTTGGATCTTGATGTGTTTATGAAATCTAATCTAATTAGTATAAATTAAAATGTGCAACTAACTAGTAATACTAAAAAGTTTATTAAAATACGTTTTGTGCTACTTTCTTATTGGGTATGAAGCACATCCTATAGTTGTGCATTCTTTATTAATTAAATAACTCAAAAACACATAAAACATCAATCACACACAGACACACAGACACACACACACACACACACACACACACTCTGACTTACGTGTCGGCCAAAGAGATAAGTTGTATTGTGGCCTAAGATGACCACCGTGATCCAGAGGATAATGACTACAACAGGGAGGCTGATTCTTGCAGTAGCCACGCGATGCACAAGCGTTGGGAATTGAGTGCAGCGAATGCGGTCGCTCTAGACTCTCATCTCCTTGACTAAGGTTGCTTGGAGAGCAGGAGTTACAGGATTCACACGGGCTTCTGATGTAATTCCCAGAGACCAAGTACGAGGGCAGAGTGCCACTAAATTCCATCATGCTGCTGCCCACTGAAGATGAGGTAAGGTGGTCCTCGTCCGGTGGTTCTAGAGTGCTCAGACACACTTCAGTTGTGCTAGGAAAAGGCGTCCGAGGACTATATCCAGAAGGTAGCCCAATCGGTGGCTGATAAGGGCTGTAGTTAGAGTGTGTGGATCTGGAGTGGGTTTGTCTGCCTCTGCTGATGTCAGTAAATCCGACCTGTGTGTCGGGAAACGAGATATTTCCTGATTCTGCTTGTGAAAATTGAAAATCTGTCTTGTTCAAGTCAAAGGTTGAGTCGTTGGTTTGGTCCATAGTCTCTAAGTTCACTTTGAGAAAGTTGAACTGTATGCCGGCCAAATGGTGAAATGCACCTACATTTAGAAAAGATGTATCAGTTTCTATAATTTTAGGACAAGTCAGGCCTAACAGACGAAAAAATAAATGTGACAAATATGAAAGAAAAAAAAAGAGCAAGAATAGGAGAACTGAAAAAAGAACAAGAGAAGGAAGACTTCATAACACAACGTTTAAACCCAAAATGACTGTTTTACTGCAGATAAAATAAACAAATCCCCATCACAAGAGTGCTGAAAACAGAATAAAAACAGAGGCAAAAATACAATTTATTTTATCTACGTGTTTCAAAACCAACAAACCGAACCGATAATTTAACAAGGAAATGTGAAAATGTACCTGTGAACTCCGCGGCAGGTGACGTCGTTACAGCTTTAGATCCGAAGAACCGAAAAGCGCGAGCTTCTCAGCTACGATGACACGCACGCGCGCACAGAGCTCGTCGACAAACCCCGCCCACTTCCGAGAACAACATGCAGGAGTTTATGATAAAAATCAAGAGTGAACACAGAAAATGGAAATAACGACGTTCGAAGAATGTGATTAACTATTGGAGTTAGACAAAATGCTGCAATATTTATACTCAGAACTTTGTTAATATATTCTATATAGCCAAGTCTAAAATATAGTTCCTTTATGTAGTTGAAACTACTTCACGTTTTGCTTCATTTTAAGAAGAATAAAATGTTTTTTACAACAACAAAAAAATTAGAAAATAAAGGGAAGACACATTTTTATTTTAAACGCCCTGATATCAACACTCTTACATACATTTAAAACAAACAAAAAAAAACAGTTCTGTAAAACAATCTCTTTTTAATTGGTGTACGTCAGTGACTCTACAATTTACAACTAGTAATGGTTTTTATTTAGAAAGAAAAAAAAAAGCAGCTTTCTCTTCCTATCAAATAATCCCACAATTAATATGTTTTCTTCAACGCGTTTTGAAGCAACACATTTTAACACACAGAAAGAGATCAGCATTTAATTGAATCTCCACAAAGTGCAAAACGTCTCTTTCAACAGAAAGATGCAAAGTTAAATTTTTCTTTAGGCCTCAACAAACGTCAATAGCTTAGTGATGTTCATAATCATTCAACTACTGAATTAAACAGATAATGATTAATTATAACAGATGAATAATAGATTAATTAAATGTTAAGCCTGAGCTTGACCAGTCGGATATGAAGTGCTTTTTCAAGTCAACCTAATGATATATTTCGAGGCACTGACTTTCTTCTGGTTAGCAAAGCAAGAGTCCAGCCACATCTTCTTCACAACAAGAACCTGAGGATATTGATCAGAGATGTCTAGCAATTCCTAAAAAGAAAACACAAAAAAGTCAGAATTCCTAACAGACAGTTCATATGAAAGCAAAAACTACGAAGAACGAGATGTGTTTTGACAGCCTTACTTCAGCATGCTCAGCAGTATCGACATCCGCAATAATGTGCGTGACATGGGTGCTCATCAGATCCTCTTCATCGCCATCATATGTGCAGCATGTGCTAAGGAAGCTCAAAAAATGCCATTATATATTTAACAAGACTATATAACAAGATTTGTGGATGCATTTTAAGGTTGTGCTTCACACAATTAGGTGGATGTAGGACAGTTAATGTAAGCAACATCTACTCATGTAACTATAAAAGGATATGTGATCAGGTAGCGGACAAGCCGCTTCTTCTCACTAGCAGCCATGTTGTAGAAGTAGACGTGAACACCTCGCATAAAGTCAGGAAACCCTGGTGCACTCTGGCCTGATGCTGCAGGAAGCGTCGGCGAGGCTGAGTTTTCAGAGTGACAAGAGTGTGAGAACTCGGGTGAAGAGGAAACTGCAGAATGAGAGGTGGATGGAGTTGGCGTAATGACAGCAGAAGAAAGTTTATAATAATATCTGAAAAAAGGTCAGGTATTATAAGCGTGCCAAAGCCATTTGTCAGATAACGTTTTTATATGCCGCCTTACATTTTTGTCATGTACCACAACAAGAAACGGAACAAGCACCCCATAAACGCAGAAAAAAAATATTTGAATAAAAGGCTGTTTCGTTTTTTTCGAACCAGTGCCTATTTTGTGACTAAGATGTATGTAAAGCAGTGGAAGAGTATACATTTGCTTTTATACTTATTTAGCGCTTTGATAATTTTGTACATAACAGACATTTTCTTATTACAGACGTACTTTTTTGCATTTATTGCGTTTTTGACCTGCAACATCTATTTTCCAGAAGGATACACAGATGTGGGGATGCCTTTGGTGGCCAGATGCTTGCGTATGAGTCTCTCTGTACCGTACCAGTTAAAGCCTCTAGTGGAGTGACCAATGCGAGGCAGATGGACACTGGCTGAAGAAGAAAACACACACAGAATACAAATGAATACCATATGTTGTTTGACAACCCACATGTTATTAAAAATTACTTTATAACAGATGCGGATTATTAATAAAACGCATAAACAAAATGAGAACACTCCCACAAAAAACACACATATTTTTGGTCCATATATGGATATATTGTAGCAAATATATATATATATTTCTGTAGCAAACTGTACTGTACTGCAAGGTTTTTCCTTGTAAGTTACTTGGTAGTTGAAATATTAATGTAAATAGCCTTTCATTTAGGTCGATTGAAAAGGTGTTTGAGTTTCCTATATGCATGGCTTCAAAGCACATTAAAAACATTTTATTAGACCAATTAAAAAAGGTACCATGTTTTCCTTTGGCATATCTGTGAATCTTTTTGAGGCCTTCCTCCAAGGCCGTCAGCCGAATGCCTGACAGGTTGTTGGCTTTATCTCTCTGCTGGGCAACTATGAGGGCCAGCTGAAAAAGAAAGGTATATATAAAATGTAAAACTAGAAAGCTTTATATATATTTTTTTTAAATCTGCTGGCTGTACATTGCCTTACATAGTCTCTTCCAATGGACCGTGACTGCTTGTCATCAATAGGAAGCAATAGAACACTCCCAAGTTCTAAGTCTGAAATGTATAAACAGACAATGTTTTAAAAATGCCATTCATCAGTTAATTTACATAGATTGTTGATAATGTAGAGAGCGTTTTAATCAGGAAAATCGACTTGACAATTTTGTTTTATTTCTGGAATTTATTTAACGATTTTATATTCATAGTCAATCAATCGTCAGGTGGGAATCAAATCCCAGCATTTCTGGGCGAATTGAGGGGGTTCACCCTAGATAGGTGGCCAACCAATCACAGGGCTAGAAAAACACATTAACATTTACACTCTCGCTCATACTTCTTCTGGAAAAGATTGGGATGAGGCCCACATAAACACATAAATAAAGCTCCTTGCTAAAAAAAATTCCTACAAAAGCTCATAAAAGAACATCACTGTTGTGTGGTGACACGGATGTTCACGACCAGAAAATAAAATTACCTTTCATGTCGCCCGCCAGTTCGTACTTCTTCCGTGGCTCATCCGATCGGAGCTCTAGAGCGGTAAACAATCCTCCTCTACCCCATCGTCCACAGTCATCTATGCCAAAAACACACTCAGCTCCATCACATGTTCAATAAGAATAACAATTCACAAAAAAAGGTAATGTATAGTCAATACGCTGAAAAACATTAGTAGATAGTGTCAGCAAGACATGACAGGCATACCAACGCAGTGAACTACAATAGCGTCCTCTCGGTCAGCCTGAGGGTGCGTAACATCACCCAGCACGTATCGGATTCCAGTGTGATCTGAATCTGTAGAATTCAGGCTGATATTGTCATCATCTTCATCACTCTCCTCTTCCTCATCCTCACTGTCAACGCAAGGCAAGCACAGTGAACGGTAGCTGCACGACTCCCACCATGCCATCCTGCAAACACGCCACCGGAGCCAAAATGATGTTCAGAGAGTGGTCAACAGAACGGTCACACTGATTTTAGACTTCACTTTTTCTTGTAGTTTAACTCTTCCCGCTGCCTTGTCTTTTCTTCCAGCAGTTTCGCTCGCTTTGCAGCAGCTTGTTGTCGATTCAGGCGTCTCTGTTCTAACTCTGACTCTGTTAGAGGCCTTTTCTTCCTGCCGGGCTCCACCAGGGGTCCGGACAAGAGCCCCTGACGGGACACAAAAACATGTATTACATGTATGTCTTTAATAATTCTTAGCATGACCCTACCCCAGCTTTATTGCGGAGCGCTCGTGCCTCTTTCCCAGCATCCTGTGCTTCAGTTGTCTGATTCTCAAGTAACAAATCAAAGGCTTTGTCATCTTCTGCACTGGGTTCTTTAGAGTAGTCTTTCCCCTCAAAGTAGTACATGTGATCTGGAAGTAAGCAAAGCACTTTCACACACCACCTGGTGTAATACTTTAAATATTCAGTATAGTACATAAAAATACGTACTTTGACCATTCACGTCATCATCTTCCGCTTCATTACGAAGCTTGGCGTGTTCTTCACTGAGCCATTGTCCATCTTGAGAATGTCCAAGGATCTGCTCGAGGTCTACATCTTGAACAGAGCTTTCGTCTGAAGACAGCAGCTTATCCACACCAAACTTCAGAATCTCCGTCAGCTGAAATTTTAATACACAATCAACTTTCAAATGTGTTCTTTTAGATTAGACAGTTAAGCTCGACAACCGCCTCCACAGCATCAAATTGTTAATGGCGGCATGTTGATAAAATACACCACTTTATGCATTTGTCTTAACTAAAGCAACATTTTAAGTAATTCATCCTTTTCGGTGTCAGATTCAAACTCTTAACCTTAAATTAAACTCAACTCATTCTGAGTTAAGGAACATTTCGGGTTAACATAAATAACATATGATGTCACTCGAAATCTGCCAGAGGGGAAACCACAGCTGCATAAAAGGTTTGAAAGAATGCACAGGAAAAAAACAGATCTGACAGATGTCTGTTTTATGACTTTCAGTCATGATGAATATTCTTAAAAAGATGAGCTGAGAAGTCAAAGAGTTTGAGTTTCACCTGAAGTCCAGAAGCTGCTGACTGAGGACGGTCAAGCAGAGAAAAGCGTCCTTCCTCGATCACCGTGTCCGTGAGTCGCAGTTTAGACACAGCACGGGAATAGATGATCTCCTCCACTGTGTTCCTCCCAAGAAGACGGATGATTTTAACAGGCCTGAAATGCAACAACATAAGGAATTTGAACATTTGAAACATTTGTGGCTTTTCACAGAAAAAAAACATGTAATTGTGTTGAAATGTTTGGCTTTATTATTTTACCTTGTTTGGCCGATTCTGTGGGCACGAGCTGCTGCCTGTAAATCATTCTGCGGGTTGAAATCACTGTCCACAAAGATCACAGTGTCTGCTGCTGTCAAGTTCATTCCAACACCCCCTACACAAAGTATTACCAGAGTATTATTACTCTCAATACATTGAGCATCAAGATTGCCGGTTCGATTTGCAAGAAAAGTTGGTTTAATGAGTTGACAATGGACTTCCTTTGCTAAAATGTTCTTTGTAATGTTGTAGTCTCTCTATGAATTAAATGAATGCTTTGTACTTTCAGTCTTTATAAATGCAATAAGGGAATTGCAATACATTTTCGCTGATAACACATCATCCAAGTACAGAAATTCACCCACCCAGCATGTTCAGAACTGCTCTTCTATTTCTGTATAACAAGGGGCAGGAGCCAAACTCAGTATCTGAATGCGGGATACACATTTTGAATTGGTGGCCAACCAATCACAGAGCAGACACACGCACATTCACACTCTCAGTCACACCACAGACAATTTTGAAGACACAGAAAGGTCCAAACTTGAGGCCTTCATGCTGTCAGCACTACCAACTACACCAGTACGCCACCTAGTGTAGATTTGACATCAAAATATGAAGTCAAAATGATTTGCACATCCATCTACTCACCCGCTCTAGTGCTCAATAGAAATATAAAAACATCTTTAGTGCTGAAATTTTTGATAGCCAGGTTCCGCTCCTCTCCACGCACCGAGCCATCCAGGCGCTCATAACTGTAGCCTAAGGAACAAAAAAGACCAATCAGATCAGTCAGTTGCATGGTTAATAAAACTGCATGCAGCAGCAAACAGGATGTGATGTGTGAACCGCATCAACTGCTCTAGATCAGAAGATAACAAGGTGAACACGTAACTAGTGCCAAGGCCACAAATAGACTAAAGCACTAAAAATGTGCAAAACATACTATATGCAAGTACCATATTTTCATGAATATAAGCATCACCCTGATTTTTCAGGGACAACAAAAAAAAAACCTAAATTATTCAAATACTTCTTTTTCTTTATTTAACGAATCTAACTACCTGCGGTGAGAATTTGCATGATGTCTAAATCAGACGCTTTGTTGTGAAGTATTGTTTTGCCCCGTGCAGCAGATCGAGCGTTTTGATTATGTTTTTTCCCTGGCTTGGACTCCTTTCCTGTGTTCAACTTTTTGGTCTGTTGTCTTCCTGCTGCCTTTCGCCTGCTTATGGACTTCGTTTCTAGACATTAGCCCAGAGCCTGCTAATTGGTTTGTTGTCTCTGTCTGCTCCAATATTAATTTTGTATTTAGTTTATTTTTATTTCTAACACTTTATTTAGCCACTGCCAAAGGTCGCTGCGTGGCTAACGTTTCTTTCTTTCTGTCATTATGGCTGAAAGAAGCCAGGCATGTCTGCCTCCAGAACTATCATGTAAAGAAAGTAAAGAGAACGTATTGGATTTATTTGTGATACCTCCTGACTTGAAAAATCTAAAAATGGGAACTTATTTTCATGCGCATATAAACACCCCCCAAGTTTTTGAGCGCACAAAATTGGAAAGAAATTGGTGCTTATATTTGTGTAAATACGATATATATTTTTTACTATTTCAGCTCATTTTTTTAAACAAAAAATTCAATGCAAGGACTTGAATTATCTGTACCTCGATATTCCAAATAGTCTTGTAAAATATCCAGCATGGAGGTCATTTGTGAAAACAGAAGAACACGATGGCCGCTGAAATTGACAAAATGGTATTACATATCTAAAAGTACCATTTTACACAACAGTGTTCTGCAAAAAACAATATCCAATTTTTAAATGAAATCATTATTCATTAACATTTAAAAAAATATATTATTACTATTACTATAAGAAACACAAGTCAGTTTCTGACAGAAATATCCCAATCAAAGACAAAATATCTGAGACTTTATACCAATATTTTTATCTTAGTTTTAAGTGTCTGTCACAAACCCTTCCTGAAGATACCCCAACATGGTGTCCAGCAGAGAGAGCTTTCCACTAGCATCAACCAGATGTTCCCCCATCTCAAAAGGTTCAGGCTCCACACCTGTAATCAGGGAAACAAGAGTTAAACATGTTAAATCCAGTGATATTTTTGAGAAACAAGCGTTCAGATAAGTTTTAAATAACCACCGTGAAACAAGTAGGGATGGTCAACACATTTCCTGAGCTGCATTAAAATGTTCAGAAGGCGGGTTTTTTCACACTGCTCCGTCCTGAATGCCTCTGGAAAAAAAGGGAAACAAAAAAAAATAGAAGATTCTCAAGATCATCTTGCCTTTCAAGAACACGTGGATAAACTCACCGAGGTCTTTCATCAAAATGGCTTTATAGAATTTCTTCTGAAGGACAGACAGGCCATGAAAGACCACAACTTCTGTCTTCGTTGGCAGTTCGGCTGCTACTTCTGACTTAACCCTGCGCAGCAAGAAGGGCTGGAGCACTTGATGGAGTTCCGCAGCTGTGGAGACAAACTATTGTTTGAAAATGCTTTGCCAGCTCACTTTAACAATGAGCTGAAATCTGTCATTGAGAAACGCAGACAAAGAAAGCAATAAAGAAAGAGAGAAAGAAAGATAAGTCTTGGTTCAAAGCTGCAACATCTGGTTGCAAGTCCAACTCCCAACCACTAGACAATAAATTTCCCTAAAATAACCACCCAAAGCTTATAGTATTTTATTACTCACCTTTTATACAGAATGTTTATTACTAACTTATATCTGCAATATCTAAGTGTATGATCTACAGTTGACGCCTCTTTATCACAGCAGAGAAATTCCAAATTTTGATGCAAAACAAGCATATTTCAGTCTATTATATGTAACAAATGTCTTAACATATTGAAATAAAATGCTTAATTGCTTAAGCAAAAACTACTACCGTACTCTTTAAAATTTCTATAAAAAATGTAATCATATCAAAGATTCATTTATCTCAGACAGTTTGCCATCAAACGACATACTTGACATGTTTCGACAGCTGACTTCCGTCGTCTTGCGGTTTGGACGCCTCTGAAGAAGACGGAAGTGAGCCGTTGAAACATGTCAGGTATGTTGTTTGATGGCAAACTGTCTGAGATAAATGAATCTTTGATAAGATTAAAAAATAGACACTATGAACATGATTGACTCTTTAAAATTGTGGCAGTTGTGTCGCAGTGGGTAGCGCTGTCGCCTCACAGCAAGAAGGTTCTGATTGTGACTCGTGGTGTGAGTTCGAGGCCGGTTGGGGCCTTTCTGTGTAGAGTTTGCATGTTCTCCCCGTGCTTGCGTGGGTTTCCTCCGGGTTCTCCGGTTTCCCCCACAGTGAGAAAAACACGTGTTTCAGGTTAATCTGGCGTGTGTGGTGTGTATGCCCGAGTGAAGTGGACGCTGGCGCAGATTGGCTGCCTCTATTTCACCGGGCAATTGGTATGTGTGTGAATGTTGTTGTGTTTCTGTAAGGCGACCATGAGTGCCTGGAAAGGCGGCAATAAATTAAAAAAAAAAAAAATTAATGCATTTAAAATTGTCGTGTTTTTGAAGACAGAGCAATGAGCAAACAGCCAACCCATTTTATCAGGCTGCCAAAATTGATCTGCAATCGAAGGAAAAATGAAACTGAAAGGTGAACTCAAAACAAAATATGGAAGTGAAGAGGTAAAATTCGATTGACAGTAAATGTGGGCTTGCAGTAACGTAAATTTTATTTGCCAGCACAAACCTAAATTGGCATCCGTCTGGACTGCAGAATAGTCACTGACAAACTCTTCAACACCGTCAGGGTGAAACACACTGGGCTGGATGAAGTTGAGGAGGGAATACACTTCTTGCAGGTTATTCTGAATGGGAGTCCCTGTCAGCAACACTCGAAAACTCTCTGTAAACTAAAAGAAAGAAGTGTCAGCACTGGGAAATAATAGTAGAGGAAGCCGACAAGCTAGATTGTGTATAACGGGGGTTTCACAGACAGACAACAGCAGTGCAAAAAAATGCACGACTGGTTGATATTCAGGATGTTTAACCTCATTTAGAGTTTTGTGCAGCAACGACTGCTGGTTCTTCAGTCTGTGAGCCTCGTCGACAACTAAGATCTTCCATTTCCAGCTGTGGAGAATGAAAGACATCCTTCAGTTGTTTTAAACTGAAACAAACTCCAAAAACGTTCGTGATTTACAGCATAATTTACCTTTTCAAGTAGTTAGCATCCTTCAGGCACATCTATGTGAAGAAAAAAAAGATTATTAATGACCACACAACACCCTTAAACTGTGTTAAAACAAGTGACCTAACCTCGTATGTAGTTAGAAGAACCTGGAATGAATTGTCACGCCTGAGTTCTTTCTGCAGCTCTGCTCTTTTCTCCTTGTCACCAGTGTAACAGACCACAGCGAGACTAGGACAAAACCTACAACAGATCATCCATCAATCTCACACAATAAAACTAAACTGTACTTTGATGCTGTAAAATATAACATAAACATTACAAAAACAAAATTTTTAGGTACAAGAAAAGTCTTTTTAGAAGGAAAACTTCTTGTATACAGAACCTCATTATGCTTTAGTTTTGAATGAGTTCGTTCAGCACACATGCTGCTTTCGCCATCTAGTGGCAGTAGTTTGGGCTCAGTAGTTGGCAATATTAATATGGTGTTGCCTGTCAGCACCGTTTACCACAGCATAAAATACACATTTACAACAGTGAATATGGATATGAATCTCAGTTATTAAACAACAACCATGTAGAGCCAAGATGAAGTCATCTTGCGAACATCTTTACTTAAGTCTCTCAGTATTGCCCCACATTAGTGCACTAACTAAGGAATTTGCTTATCCAACAGTGGTTAATCAATTCCTTAAAATTTAACTTAATTGTTGTGATGATCACAACCACAGAAGTGAAGGTAGTGAGTTTCTCAAATTGAGTTTTATTTTTTGTTTCATAATTGCAATCAATCCATTAGTTTACAAACAGTGACAGCTGTTTTAATAAATCTATTACATAGTTCATTTGCATTATTGTGATTCTGGGTCAAAGAATGTCAAGGTCAAACGCTCGACCCCTGTACATTTTCACCAAGTCTGACCTTTAGTGCAAAACGTTTAGAAATAGATGCCTCTGCATTCAACATAAAATCTGAAATGTGACATGTATTCTATGTTTTAGAAAGTTAAACATGTAAACTGGGCCTTTCACTTACCGTTTCAACTCTTGCCTCCAGTTCTCTAACACAGACAAGGGACAAAGAACAAGAAATGGCCCGTTCATCTTAAGACAGCCTTGGGCATAAGCCAGTAAAGAAATGGTCTAGAAAGAAAACCAGATTTCACATAATGAATATTAAAAGTAATGTGAAATATACACAGGGAAAAGGATCAAAAGGAAAACGAATTGCTTTACTAACCTGACATGTCTTTCCAAGACCCATCTCATCACCGAGGATGCAGCCTTGCTGCTGTTTCATACACTGTGAAAGCCATCTCACTCCGTCCAGCTGATACGGCCTAAGATGAATAGCTACAAAAGATAAAAGAAAAACTGCCTTAAAAGAAATATTAAGAAATAGTGCAGTTAACAGATTAAGATTACAATATAGTGCGATTTCTGAAAGCTCCCCCAAGTAAATTATGACACATAGTACATTTTGCATCCCAAAAACATGTGAAATTGCATGTCACAAGTATTATTCTTTTACAATTTTATTAGTCTAAATATTATATATAATTTGTTTCATAAATTTACTATTATTTGATTATTCGATTACGGTAAATAATTTTAAATTTGTTACATTCTGTAAAAAATAGTTCTTTTAATTTCTATTTCCAGTTTTGACGGAAATTCTAATAAGCTCAATATTATTCATCCATTATTAATAACAATACACATGATATAAATAAAATAAAATAAGTAAACATGTGAAAGCAAGTAACTTTCTTGTTCTGACTGAAAGAGTCTCTTTTTACAGTTCTAAGTAGAGTATAAAGAGTTTAAATATTAATATAAAAAGAATAAATCATTCTGTGTAAGTTCAATTATATTAAGACGATGTGCGTTTGCTACGAAAGCCCATGTTTCACAAACCTTCAAGTCCCCATTTATTCAGATCTGTTTCCGTAAACTCCGAAACGCTTTGTTCTGGTATATGTTTTCTGACAGCTTGCATAAATTTAGACATAACTGTGCGTTAATAACAGTAAACATAAGTTCATCAACTTAATAAAACGTCATTGAAATCATTTTCTGTTGCGCGCGCAGAACGCGAACTACTTCCTGCAACACAGAAGGCGGAGCTAAGTTGATGTTGCCCACTGGCTAGAGACAACGTAATTACGTAAATCCTTTGCGACGTATAGCGTTTAAGTCCCGCTCTTTTTAAATCCCCAAAGAAATTTCACTCTGACACAGACAACATCAGCAGCATTATACAATTTATTGACTTTTTTACAAGACTATCGCCCTTGGTCATTAAAAGGCAAAAATGTGGATAAAAACACGTGAAAAACGCGATGTAATAGTGCAATAAAAAAAAAACATTTGACCAAAATATTTTCATTTATACATATTTTTTAAACTTGAAAATCAAGACGATTAGCGGTAATTTAGGTAAAGCAAAATTCCAAGTTCTGTACAGTACTGCCATTCCATATTTTAATCCTTAAATAGGCAATATTCCTTGTGAGAGGATCCTCGTTTTAACTCTTCATGCACGTGGACCACAGCATGGAGAAGAACTTCAGGACCGCATCTCTACAGAAGAACAGAAACAGGGTTTTCAGATTCTTAGTCTTATTTACTCTCACGAGAATCAATTATAATACAGCATTACTAACCTCGCAAATGGAATGTATGACAGGCTGTACCTGTTAGATTGTAACACACACATTTAAAAGACTAAATTCCATCGCAATCAGTCAAAGCAATGCAAACTTACCATGCAAACGCAATAGCTTGAAGAATGACAAACAGCAAAGAAAGAGCAAAGATCTTCCACTGCAGTATAGACAGCAGAATTAGAAAGATGAACCTTTGATTGCAAAATCAGAAGCAATAAAACGGGCCAACTCACCCAAAACGCAGCACATAGTGTGAGAACCAGACACGTCTATAATTAACCAAATAAAATTACAGTTATTGATAGACAACCCCCTATTCAGAGATATTATTTTTATATATATTTTTTTACACAACTCACAATCATAACAACTGTAGCAAACACTCTGGTCTTGTCACACATTCGCTTTAGCTGTTTTACAGGCCCCATCAAAAACATGGTACTGTAAGTGGTTTAAATATAAACAAAAAAGTCACAAAATATGGAGGAAAAAAAACAATAATAGAAAAGTTAACTTGCAGCAATAACTTACCTTCCCAAAGTACATATGTTGCCAAGTGTGTAGAAGACAATAAAGAGAATAATTCCAATTTTGGGAATAAAGAGGCAACAGACTCCCTGAAGCAAAAAAAAAAAATCTGACTATTAGGTATCGATTACAATCGAGTCTTTTTTTCTGCATCATAATGGATGAAGTAATTCGCTACTAAATGTCAGCTGGCTCTTACATTCCTGAGATCAGGTCAAACCGGCGCGGTGACACTTTTCAACATTGGTCCAACAACAGTCTCCGTTTCTTCTCAATTCTTTCACTCAGGACGTTTTAACACTTTTCCATATTTTTAATACATCTAGTGACATAAAGTGACTAACCAGGACATCAAACACTATTCCGATCACCATGCAGACGACGAATCCTTTCACTCGGGTCCCCCATCCAAGCGTTGACGCGTCATCCGCCACCTAAAGTAAAACAAAAAATTCTCTAAAAGTTTGTAAAAAAATAAATGATTTCAGTGAACAGTCAGATTTGAAAAGACTCATATGTATATAGCAAATCTTAAAAACGTTTGTGTTGTTTTGCCGTGTATTATCAGGAAAGGTTTAAATAAATTACAGTACCTGCAGTATAGTTCGGTTGTCGTTGTTGCCGTCCCGACCACCCAAAACCGCACTCAGTTTATCCATGTCGTTAAGTTTCGTTAGCTTTTCTTAATTAAAAATTCCGAAATCATCGCGCACCCGGCAGTCCCTTCTCATGTCTAGCTTACCTCTTCCCTCCTCTGGGTTCCTGGAGTCCTCACCAGCCGCTGTGAAAGTGCGACACCTACCGGTTGCTTTACATACTGGAGATGCAGTGGTTTCCAGAAGTGGAGGCCAAATTTCCAAGAATCTTATAGATATAATTTTCGTTCTGCTGCTACATCATTCAGGACCAAGACCATATTTTTCTAATGACGGACATTTTAAACGGACATTCAAACGGTGTTTAGTCTTGTTTAGTTTTGTTTTGTGAAATGTCGCAACTTCAGATGAGGTACGTTAGATCACAGGATGTTAAATTAATACACTTTTAAGGGTATTTACACCATTTTAATTTTTTTTGCACACATACAGAGTATTGCAAATCAAAGTTTAGGAAAAAATAATTATTTGATTAATAACAAATATAATTTACAGTTCAAATAAATATGCAGAAAATGCTTACATTTTTATTCTAGTTTTATTTTGAGCAGAACTCTTCAAGCTAAAGAAAATGGCAGAAATGACTTAATAAATAATGAACAGATAATAAACTTAGATTGAAGAAGAAAAAAACATAGTACCACCAAAATAAGAAAATATCCTTGAGTAAAAGCATAAAAAATACTGACAAATGACATTTCAAATTATAACAAACAAAACAACACAAATAAAATAGAAAAAACAGGTGTTTATCTCACTGACAATTTTCAGTCTCATAAATAATTGTCAAGTCTTATCTCAGATGAGAAACTTCAGTCTCAGGAAATGAAGACTGTGTCGATACTGTTATAAATGTTGAGGTGGAACGCAGCTCGAGACTCATGTGCAATTGCTGCAGGTGAGTGTTTAATGTTTAGTTTGGATAAAAGCGTCTGCCAAATTACTGTAAAGTAAAAGTAAAGTTTAGTGCGTAAAGCAAGTGGCGAAGTCACAAAGCAGGCGAAGATTCAGAACACGGCGGACAAAGATGAGATCGGAAAGAGGTACGCAGGCACAAATCAGAAATCAGAAACAGGATCAGGAACAAGAAATCATGCATATACTGTACAGGAAAGACAATTCCATGACTCACGCCCACTGACACGCAAGTTCTGAAATAGGCAAAGTCTGATTTGATGCCATCGCACACGTGCTGAAGTCGCCAAGTCGGGAGACAGAATCACTACAGTGACAGGGTCTCTGTAGTCGTCTTTCTCTCTCAGTCGCCACGTTTCTTTCAATTCAATGCATCAAGAAGCACAAAGGCATTGGAGGTTTGTTTGTAGTAACCATTCAGAAAATGTCATCTTCAGATTCAGCTTCTTTCTCTCTTGGTTTCAAAAGCCCCATTTCCATAGGGGGGATTTTCCTCAATTTGGATCGCACAGAACTGAAAAAGAATAAAATAAATGGTAAACAAAAATTAATGCAATAAATATTCCTGAAAAATAATAGAACTTTAATTATATTTAATTATTAATAGCAAAAAATCCCAGAACTAAATCATGTAATAAATCCACTCGCTTCATATTATTATATTAATATTATAGTAAATAAGGATTGTGGTCTAAAATCAACATATAGGAAAAAGTCAAATTCAAGGTTTAAACAAGGTTTAAGCAAGGTTTAAAAAGATAATCAAAATGCTTAGAATAGTAGCAGCAATTATAAGTCAGCAGAGTCATTATTTACGCTAGGTATTTAATCCCCGCTGTCCAATGAGAAAAAACCTTCTGGGAAATGGAGTACACTACTCAAGTGATGCCTTATTTTTAGGCTGAGAGGGTGTTACAAGTGTGTTTGATTTCTACTTACCAAAGAACAAGCCAGTAGAGTAAAGCAACAGTGACCAGTGCAAACGCCAGATGCCAGCAATAACACAACGCCACAAACATTGCGTTATCATGGTCTGTCTGATCCCATTGAACTTGACTAGGTGGGTAAAGCACAAAGCCAATCTGAGAAAAAAGAAGAAGAAAGGGAAGGATATTTCGAGATTTACACTTCGATATTTAAGAAAAAAAAAAGCTTGTGAAAACTGCACACACACACACACACACACACACACGCACACACTGACCTGCCAGAACCAGCTGCCCTGCAGAATAGTAAGTGCGGCTCGTAGAAGTTCTAGCACAATATTCCCTCGATGAAAAACCTCAAGAAAGCAAACAAGAGCTTGTCCAAAGACGGCATAAAGAAGAAGCGTGTGAACGAGTACATCCAGCATGTTTCTACCATGAAGGTGGTAAAGGAAAAGGAATCCTGGAAAAAAATAAAGAAATTGTTTACATTTTTACAGGCCTTACATTTCAAGATTTGAACATAGTAGTAATTCAGTCGTTCGTAGAAGAAACTAATCTGTAATTAATCAAAGTACAGTGGTATCTCTACGTGCCGAGAGCTGTTTTGCAAGTAGAAACTTTCGTAAGTACAGACGTTTGTACATAAAATGTACATGTACGTTTAACATATAAATGCCCTAATCTAACACCCGAAATTCAGACGAAAACATTTTATAAATGATAAAATAACTGTAATAAAAATACATGTTATATAACAACGAGAGAGGCAGTTATTTGTAACTCCGTTGGGGTGCAAAAAAAGACTTGTCGCTCTGTCTCTCTCGCAGTTTTGTTTTCCTAGCTACAGTTGTCTTTTTGCTTGCTCACAGTCGATGTAAAATTACATATTTGTACTGATACTTATAAGAAACTGTTCGTACCCTCAGTAAAGAAAGCCAGACCCAGCAACATGCGGTCTAACGCCAGCGGGGCGATGTCAGTGCTGTGGACAGTGATGGATACGGCCCCTGCGATTGCAAAAAACAGGTACATGGTGGTGTGTTGCCAGCCCATCAGCTGCTCCCAGTGCTGGGTGGAGGAGTTATACAGCTGAAACATGGGTCCTCCTGCCAAAAGCTGCTCGGCTAGCATGCCTGTGTGAAGCGTAGATGGAAAAACACGTGAGCTTGAGTGACAGACACATAAAATATGATAATGTAGTGCAGTGAATGCTGGTGTACCAAAAACAGAGAACGATAAAATCACTGCCCCTTCCAGAATTTCAACACGTCGTTGGACAGTTCGGGTCGCGAGTCTTCCTGCACCCGCGCTTTTATTCCTGCGGGTGCTGTAGAAAAATGTCTGCTTTATGGCCCACCACAGACCAGTAATCAGGAAGAAACTTCCAGGCAGTGCGTGGCCTTGAAAACTTCCCATTTTTTTTCCTTGGAATAAAAAAAACAGTGTAGAATTAATAGACCTTAACATAGTGATGTGATTAGTTATACACTTTTATATTTAGGATGCACACGCACATCCTGTGAAGTTACACACACAAACCCGGAGCAGTGGGCAGCCTTAAGCTATGGCACCAGGGGCCCAAGGACACACAATTGTGAAATACACAGGACCGGGATTCACACCAGCAAATCCCTTGGACACATTTCCTGTAGTTTTTCACCAAGTTTGCACACACTGAAGGAGAGATTTTGGCTCACTTTTCCACACAGATGTACAAATGTCTGCACCACAGACCAGTAATCTGGATGAAATTTCCAGGAAGTGTGTGGCCTCTAAAACGTCATAATTTTAAGCAACTTCTTAACCTACTTTAACGAAATTTTAATGTATCTAAACAAAAGATAAATTGAGGATGCATCAGTTCTGGTACCAACTCATATAAACCAGAATTCAAACCTGTAACCTTTTGGCCACAAGTCCAACTTTCAATCACTAGGCCACAGATGCCCATGAGCCATCAGGTTCCAGAAAGTTGCCTTAAGGTGACCTCTGATTTGGCCATTGACGTGGCCTCTAAAACGTCATAATTTTAAGCAACTTCTTAACCTACTTTAACGAAATTTTAATGTATCTAAACAAAAGATAAATTGAGGATGCATCAGTTCTGGTACCAACTCATATTATTTATAGTACTATGATTTATTGTGATAAAGAACAATGAAAAAATTCTTAATAAATCTTTTTTTGAAAGAATAATCCTTCAAAAACGCCGAACCCTTTTAAAAAATTATTTCTGAAATAAAAAATGCTCTAATAGCATTCTGTAAAAGACATATCCATATACAGTATGCACTTTTGTTGAAGTTGCGTTTGAATAATATTTATTCAGCTGTCAGATCAGTGCAGGAGCCCGTAGTCATTAAGGCCCGGTGACAATGAAGAGGAAAAAGTCATTAGGGCCATAATCAAATGTCTGAGTGTTTAATCAGAGTGTTTGTATAAGCGAGCGACCGAAAGACAGAGGCAGGATGCCTAGAATCACCCAACACAAAGAATGATTTCTGATTACTCTTATGAGACAATGAAAAATGGATAATGATCTATGGTAAAGCCAGTATTCAATACATTCAAAAGATTAATTTAAAGTTTTCAGAACAATATTTAATTCTTCCAAATCTCTTATTTGTCCTTCTGCATTTTAAAAGTCTCAATAGTTTCATCAATTAAATGTGTGTGTGTGTGTGTGTGTGTGTGTGTGTGTGTGTGTGTGTGTGTGTGTGTGTGTGTGTGGTGTGTGTGTGTGTGTGTGTGTGTGTGTGTGTCAGTATATAACATTTATAGAAATAATGGTAAAAAAAAACTAAAATCTTAGATCTTAACTGAAAATCTTTAAATGATTCATATCCTCAAACAAAGTATTTCATCACAAATATTGTTAGAAATGTTTCATATGTTTAATCATGTTGGGTAAGATATAAGAAAACAGGGAAAGTGCAGAGTCTGTCTGGCAGCTTTGATGAGAGAAGCAGGAATCTCTATCAGCGGTCACCATGGAGACTGAACCAAACCTCAGAGAGCCGCTCCAGACCCGATGTGTCATTAAAGTGGCGTCCGAAAAACAAGGCAAAGCAGGCATTCTTAAAACTAGGAATAAAAACGTTTAAGGTTTTAACTAAGCTCTACTTTATTTAGCCAAATACGTTTTAGCCCACATTTAAACAAAACCAAGCTAAACAAATACTGTATACACACAGACACCTTTGAAAATGGGATTGATTTCGTTCACGCTGTTGCTTGGGGTATAAAAAGTTTTGCTTATAGTATTGCTTTTTCCCCCCAGAATATATTAACCAGTGATGTACAATGCATTTCTAAAAGGAACATATTCTGGAATTCCTAAAGCAAGGATGCGCTTAAGACATCTGGTTTCATTACTAACTGAGGGTCCGTTATTTTAAATCTTAAGAGATTATAGTGTTTTCTGTTACTCTAAAACGGAAGTTCTTACCTCAAGGAGTAGAACCTTAGACAATCCTGATGTTTTTGGAAGAATTCTCAAGATTGTTGACAGGAATCAACATTTGATGGCCCAGCTGATCCTTTAAATCCGTTATAACATCTTCACACCGTGTCGATTCCGCCAACACGGATCAAATAAGTTTATATCCCGAACTCTTACACAAACTTCGTCAACATTTCCAGCTGTTCGTCAGCAACTGGCTTACTCGGATCTTTTTCTTGATTTTACAGCGGGATAGGAACCTCCCATTTCGACTGACGATTCGTTTACGAGAGAAGTAACGTCATTGCATTCGATGTTGATTGGACAACGCCGCTGCCAATCAAACCTCTTTTCTTTTCTCCACGTGTGCACTTTTTTCGGTTTTCCAAAGTTTCCTTACGTTGTTTTTTGCGTTTTGCGTTTTTCAACGAATGTAGCTGTACAATGATTTAATTAAATGCATTATCTTAAATGCACAGGGAAATTGTGCCTATAATTGCGTTGTTTAGTTAATTCTAATTTAAATGTACATTCCAATTCTAACAATTCTGGTAATCTCTGTGATTCATATTTCGCATTAAGAAACTAGGACTAACTGTTGTGCACTGCATCTACAACATACTGTAAAAATCAAGGTTGAACTCTGTTGTTCCTGTAATTTTTATAATTGATGGGCGGAACAAAAGGCAGTCTTGTTATATACGTGCAGCAAAGCTTGTAAAGCAAAGTCTAAGATCATCATCTCTGGCATGTTTGCCACATTTTACTAGCTATGGCCACAGAGATGTTAAAATTGAAATTTAGTTTGTATAAGTTGCTTCATAATAGTGACTTTATAATAGTATGTCTCTATAAAGCCACATACACTTACCAACCCTGCATGGATTTACTTTAAGTTGTTCATGTTTCATTCAGTGTATTGAAACGCTGTATACAAATAGATGTTTAAGCATTGAGCTAAACTAACATTTTTTAGAAACACATTCTGACAGAGAATGTATTTTATTTTATTTTAATAGTATACTAGTTTATTCATTTGTTTCATTGTTGTCTTTTTGGCGTTTTAATAAAAAATGGTATGTGTATATGGACGGAATAGCAAAGAAAAACTATTTTAGGATGTACGTGGTGTTCAGCCCAGTCAAACATCCTTGTTCTCCGGGCAATCACTTCACATATCTCTTCCCTCTGGACTTTTGGAGTCTTCACCAGCCGCTGTGAAACTACGACACCTGCCAGTTGCTACCGGTAGTGACAATAATGGGGTGTTGACTGTTTTAGCTGATACCTTTTCAAAATCACCCAAGATATTGATGAAAAAGGTGAAAACTCCCAACACTATTGTTGGTGACAACAGCTTTCAGCAGACCATTCAAAAGCTTACCTCTCCTTTATTGATCCAATGCTTTTCCTTAAAAATGAAAGGAAAGAAATAGTATTCTGCCCCTTAAATCAATACCGTATATCTTCCAATAGTAGCTGTAGACATATATAAAAAAAATTGATTCAGACGACCAGGTGTTTAATAGATAACTACGGCGTGAGACACGGGGTGTTTTCATAAATGTAACCCTTTCAGAGTGTTTATGTGAACATACATTGCGATTTCAGACCCCCCTAAAACGTTCCACCTGCCACCGTTCCAAAAAAAAATATTTTTTATTCATGTAACCCTCGTTTCTTGTTCTTGACACTCCAGTTCTTCGGCGTGGGATTCGCAAAATAAATCGGGTCACACGGTAGATTTTCAGATTATTTATTCCAAATCAAGACAGCATTAGCAGCCTGCTTCCCGAGTGAAGTCTGACATGTCTGACCCCCTTCCCCCCTATTCCGTACATTACCACACAGCACTTTTCCCATTTCCACTTTCCACTTTTCAGAGATAGGACATAATGGCGGGAATATTTTCAAGGAAAGTGAACTCGTGCAGAGGAAATGGTCAAACGATAATTGCAGATCAATTTTTATTTAATAACCAGTTTGCTCTAACAGTGACAAATAGAATTACATTAGAAACAGATGAAACTTTATGAATGCTGAAAAAAAACACTGTCGTTTTAGAAACCTTTGTAAAATGTCTATAGTTAAAATGTCCAGTTGAAAATACTTATATGGCTGAAAAATGCATGTTTCTTTGTAGCTGTGGGTCGTCTAACTAGGACCCTCTGGAATGTTGGCCAGCCATTTGCTATGTAGGACACACAGACCCACACATTCACACTCTCATTCACACCTATGGTCCAATTCTGGAATCCAGTTCTAATGAACACATGTTTTTGGACTATAAGAGGAAGCCGGAGACCCGGAGGAAAACCCACACAACCATGGGAAGAACACAGATTTTTTTTTGCTGAGACGCCGCGCTACCCACTGTGCCACTGTACAGGAAATTCTGTTATAAAAATCTGATCCGATGACCTTTATGGTGACCGCCATTGATTTGCTTTACAGTGGCGTGAATACCCACCAGCTAAATTCCAGCTTGTGCATTTAACAAGCTACTGAATATTGTGACTCATAACATGCATTCCTACATATCAAACCAATCATCAACCAAACATCATTTATCCAATACGACTACAAAATAGCGAGAAAACATACTCATGAACAGATTTCTGAACATGCCAGGAATCATGTTTTTACACAACATTTATTATTACACTACCCGCACAAATAATTTTACCAGCATAAAAGAATGAAAAATAATAGTACAAAATATCAATAAACTGAAATACAACTGCTCTGTGTCATTTTTATGTACATACCACAATTCAAACACATGGCAAAAAACTGTTGGTATATAAGAGAAGTGGAATAAATCACTGCACAATTTTTTCATGCATTTGAAATGGTGGAAAAGGTAAAGTTGTTAACTGCGAATGGTCAACGTTGTCTACGTAAAGAGAGCTGGCGACGGGGTATGCGGTATTCCTCCTGTCCGGGGCAGAAGGGAATCTCCTTTCCTCGCTCGCAGGCCGGTGCTGAGCTCCCACTGCGGGGACGTGTTCCAAGCTCCGGACACTTTGCCTTCAGTCCACAGTTGAAGAATTCAGTGTCACGCCACAAAACTCGTAAAGTGCCCAAAGATTTGACCATGCAAAGGAAATTGTCTAACGCAACCATGCAAATATTGTTCTCAGCTGAAGATTAACAACCATTATTTCATGCATTATAAGAGCTGAAGATTAATTTTCATTATTTCATGCATTACCCAGAAAGTAAGACACAAGGAACCAGTTTATTACATGCAAATTATGGTGTGATTTGAAAAAAAAAAAAAAAAAACAAAGGAGATGGAGGTACATTACTTACATTTTTGTGGAAGTGATGGCCACAGTGAAGTTCTTGTATGCCATGTCTTCCATTTCGTAAGTCATCATGGCAAATATAGCATAGGCTGTCTGAATCGCTCTAAAAATAATTGTATCAATTATTCCTTTTAAAATAACACGACTTACAGTAAAATGCCATTTACCGTTTTGTAGTTTAACAACAAATTGTGGTTTTTATTCAATTCGTCATGGAAAAACATTTTAACGAGTTGTTGTGCAGAGATAATAAAAAACGTGATAAATGATATAAATGAGATAATTTTGAGGAAAAAAGTAAAACGTAATGTCACCTTTATACATTATGCGAAAGGAACCCTAAGCTGTATATATTATGCTTAATAGTGTATTTATACATTTGTTTTAGTGTCTATGTATATGTACAAATCACTTGGAAATTCATAATATTATTGCACAAGGACATTTGGCTTTAGGAGAATCGTGATTGTGGTGATGACTGTGATAAGATGATATAACAGGATAATGCTGACTCACCACTGATATCATCTTCTGTTTGTGAAAGCGCAGTTTCTTTTCTAAGCTCTCAGAGAGTTCCGGAATAGTGGTGATGTTAGGTCCTGTCATTTTGGTTCGACTGCTTTCGTCTGAAGCCACACGGCGGGCACGAGGATGGAGATGCATTTCTTTCTCCTCTTTGGTCTTCAGGTGCACAGGAACGGGGGCCATCGTATTAGTATGGAGACGATCTAACTGCATGGCTTCCAGTTGGGACTGATGCAGTAGAGAAAGAGATGGAGAAAGACAAGTTTGGGACTGGAATAAAACATGTAAATAAATACAGTACTGTATATGGATCTAAATATATATCATATAAATAGATTTAAACAAAGAATTATGCAGAAATGCATTTTTGTCTCAATTTTATATACATACAAATATTAAAAAATATAAAAAGTATTTACAAAACTGGTATATAAGTATGTATATACGTACGGTATATATAAAACACACACACACACACACACACACACACACACACACACACACACACACACACACAAATATACATATTTACACAAACAGATACAACAAATATTTTTTATGAGAGAACTTTACTCAACTCAACATCCTTCTCTATCTATCTTTCTTAATGCTTAAATGCAAAGCCATTTTTAATCGTGGTAATTTTTAATTGTTTCACCTTTACATACCATGAAGTCATAATTCAATTTCATATTTGCAAAAACTCAGTTGATAAATAAATGAAGAGAATAAAGCAGTCGAACCAAAATCATCGGACTTCAACGTGCCAGATGAAGATGTACTAAGCATCTGAAAATGTTTTTTTCAGCTTTTCAGAGACAGAATAAATTAAAACAGTGAATACTGTAAATGTAGAGCTCGAAACCCAAAATAGCACAATACTTAAGTCAGTTAAAAAAAAGTGTTTTTGAATGAAAATATTGTAATTTTTCAGAAGAAATTATTGAGCTAATAATATCCTTCAATTCTGAGCGGAAAAAAAAATGCCCGTCACGGCAGTTTCACATATAATAAAATCTAATTTGCATTTATTGTTAAAAAATGCATGAATTCTAAACTGAAAACATAATGCTGCAATCACATTTTAAGAAATAAATGATTTAATATTTAATGTTTCCATAATACAATATATTGTTGTGTGTGTACAACACAGAGGCAAAAATAATCGTCGTCTTTTAAGCTGAGCAAGCGAGCGGCTTCGTCTGGGTCACCACCTCACAACAAACCATACGTGTCCTTACCATACAGGGCAAAGAGGCACGTCGCTCCGCTTTGCTCCGTGAAGGCCTCCTGAAGCTCCTCTTCCTTTCTTTGGCATGTTCCTCCCCGACCCCATGCCCCCAATAGCTGCTCATCCACTTGGTGAAGTTTCCATCATCATCATCCTCATTGTCCATAAAGATCGCAGGTAACAGCCGAAGAGACAGCTTGAGAGCTGATGGGTGGGAGCTCTCGGTGAGGCTCCTGTCTTTTGAGAAGAAGAAACGGAGTCTGTGGCTGATCTACGTGTGTCCGGAAGATGCCCGGTGATCTCAGGAACTGTTGCCAGACAGAAAATACAAGCTCAGGTCAAGACTCTGGATTAATTAATATCCCCCAGTTAGGTACTCACAATGTGTGAGTTTAGTTGCTCTAATCCGACCCTAAAATATGCGTGAACAGCTTTGGTCAAGGTCTCTAAATAACCAAGTCTTCTGTAATCTGTTTAACATTGGGAGGAGGCGGCAGGGAAATGTAGTACAGGCACGAGAGAGGTACACAAGCCGTGTGTGTTTGTGAGAGAGAGAGAGAGAGAGAGAGAGAGAGAGAGAGAGAGAGAGTTTTTGGGTTTGGCGCTCTGCTTTCAATCTTTCCATTACAGAGTGCTGGGCCTGGGGGTGAGATGGTGGCCAGTTAGTCACTCACACGCTGCAACTCCAACTCTCCCATAGTTTCCACTCACTGAACTCATCAAACCTGTCAATAATTATGGACTGCACCACAGGAGACCCGGTATGGGTTCTGAGTGTGTATTCATGTTTCAGCAGCATTTGACAATGAATGAAGTGAGATTGCTGATTGATCAGCCTAGCATCTATGTTCATCTCTGCTGTGGATAAAGCTGTTTTTAAACTTTAATAAATAAAGGCCCGCAGCAGATAATACATTTTAGTGCACAAAGGAGCTTCAATATCTATCTCACAAGCCCATACAAATGCACATGCTCCGTGAGCTTTTCCTTTGGATGCTGACCTCATTTTGTAGAATATGATAAACACCCTCCCCAATAGGAAAGAAGCAAACTGGGGCACAGTGAAACCACCCCGAAGCCTTGTCTACTGTCCTGCTCCAGTTGTTCTACCACCCCTGCACTCTGTGGGGCAGCGGAGCGCACATACGAAGGCAAAGCACTACAACACCTGTGGCCACATTGTTGGGATCATTGTGTTTAAAAGGACAATTAAGAGAACAATGTGAATTCTAGATAAGACTGCTGTAAGTCTGCTAAAGAAAAAAAACACACACACTAGTGCTTTTATTTTCGTGTTAAAAACCACGTTTTCACATATTTTCATCAATTAGCTTTGAAAATCACATCTAATATAAGAGTCCATGCATCAATAAGTCATGTCATTTTGTAATATTAGTTAATTAGATTAAGGCATTAATTAAGTTAACTACTGTATTTGTATTTAGTAAATACTGTAAGTGAGGGAATAGATTTAGTATTTACTTCGAGAGTGACAAATGTAATACTGTACTTTATTTATAGTTATTGAAAATGAATTTGACAATGAAACACTGAACAATGAAAAAAATAACTAACGATATATAGTTTGTATGCTTTATGTTTTGATGTACCTTATACTACAATTGCCAGAGAGCAGCATTACTTGTAGTCAAGACCAATCCCATTACGTGACATTTGTTTCTAAAAATAATATAGAGTAATAAACACACACTGTCTATAAACAGGATGCTTCTAAAATTAGACATTGGTGTCTTAGACATAGGTTGTTTTTAGGGGGATGACCTCAAGAATCCCAAGTCATTAAGGACACATATTGTAGCTTACAAACAGAGGCAAGAATGAGGGTGAGGGGGGGTAGAGATGGAGGCTGCAGAAAGAGAGAGAGAGAGAGAGAGAGAGAGAGAGAGAGAGAGAGAGAGAGAGAGAGAGAGAGAGAGAGAGAGAGAGAATGGGAATTTTTTTAATTAAGGCATGTGACAAATAATAAATACATTAAGATTAATAGTTTTAACTATTCCAAATAAAAATATGTAGTTAATAATTGATAATGCCATTATTGTTAACTCAAACAAAAGTATAGTCTTTCTAGTCAGTCATCAGTCAGTCATCTTCTACCGCTTCATCCTTTACAGGGTCGCGGGGAGCTGGCGCCTATCTCAGCGTCTTAGGGCCGGAGGCGGGATACACACTCTGGATTGGTGGCCAACCATTCGCAGAGCGGGACACACAGACAAACACATTCACACACTCACTCATACCTATGTGGTCAATTTTCCAATTCCAATTAGCCTGAAGCGCATGTTTTTGGACTGTGGGAGGAAACCGGAGAACCCGGAGGAAACTCCACACAGAACGGCCCCGGCCGGCCTTGAACTCACACCTCAAGTGTCAAACGGAACCATCTTGCTGTGAGGCGACAGCGCTAACCACTGCGCCACCGTGCCGCCCGCTATAGTCTTTCTACTGTACACATCTGCGCCCAAGAAATCACTATACCAAGAGGTAAAGTGAGCTAATTTGTGTCAATGAGTAAAGTGTGCAAATTCCTTTTTTTTTTTTTTTTTTTCTCATTTATTTTTCATTCATTTATTCAGTAGGTTTGAGTAGCTTCAATTGAATTGCATGCTAAAGAGAACTTTGTGGTGTAAATAATTTTTTTATTTCCACATTATATATTGTACTGCTTAGTCAAAATTCAACTCCATGGTGAAACATGTTGTGCATTCATACATTTGTGCTGAGATTTACTATGGTTAATGTGATATGATAATGCTATTTTTACCATGTTTACGCTTTAGTGACGCAATGGACCGAGGGCTTTTATTATGTAGTCATGATGTCACATTGTGGACCAGGAAGTACTTGTGCCACTTTAGCATTCTGTTTCGGGTGTTTGCTTGCTTTCCTGTGCCCTTGTTAGCCACATTGCTAACATAAGTGCCCAGTCAGGAAAGATGATTTGAATATTATGTTCTAATGAATTCCGATAAAATACTGTATTGAACATTAGTGATCATAGCATTATGTTGCGTGTCGGAAGTTTAGTTACTTGGTAAGTGGAACAGATTTCATCACATTGACGCTACAGCAGATACCTCAAAATAGCTAATTTTCCATGCTTGATAACTGTTAAAATCATTTATTGACACAGTTGAATCAGTATTTTTGCAGCAGTTTAGCTATTAATCTTATAATATCATAATTGCGTCAAGGTTTGACACATTCAGACTTGTTTGACTCGCTACTGATATGTTTGTTTATCATCATCAGCATCATTCGTACATCAATTTGTAAGGATAAAACAATCTCCAATATATGGATTTAATCAACGCTTTAATTAATCGGTTGTATTTGCCATATTTGTATAAGATGGTACTTTAACTGTCACGCTACAATTATCGTTATTTTGATTGTTTGTTTGTTTGATTGGGGATCTTTTGATATATTTAACATAATACATAGTTTTTATTGTAACTAGATAGTCTGTAAAACAAACTGAATTGATTTTTCATTATAGCACTCTATATCTTTAAGTGTTTTGTATGTGCTTGTCCGCGCTCGTGTGTGCTTTTATTTTATTTGCGTGTTTATATATATATATATAAATGTAAACTATATATGTTTATAGTGCAATTTCACAGATGAAGGTACCATGTTTTCAATATTTATAGTTACAAAAATAAATGAGCATTTCCTCATTTCCAGATGATTTTTAAACAAGTGACATTTACTTTTTTTTGACAGCCAAGTAAAAAAAATCTTTTAAGCTGTGACCGTTTATTTATTTATCTACCTAACTATGAAATATTTATTTCTTTTATTTGACTATTGTAGCTATGTTCTGTGTCTCTGTCTATCTAGCGTTGCCTGCAAGAGTCTACTTCCCTCCAGACTGGGGTTGAAGTTCAGGATTCCTCTGCAGAAGCTGCACCCACTCTCCCGTGCTATACATCACCGCTACACTTCCAACAGTAACCCCTCGAGACCACCTCACTGCACTTCTGCCCGCCATTACACATCGCTTTCTAGACTACCTATGCGTCCTCCCAAGTCTCGGTCAGGAGGCTATGGCCGTCAACAACACCGGAACTTCTGGGTGGCTCGTCTTGCTGCCAGACTCCTAAGACTGAGGTACATCTTGCTGGGCTCTGCAGTTGGAGGTGGATATACAGCCAAAAAGGTAAATCAATAGGTTGTGATGGATCAGTGGTGCCCTGGCCTTTCATAATATGTGGATAGTAACTTTTCAATTGCTTTCATAGGCTTCAATGTAATCAAAAAAGTAACTATGGATATTTAATAACTGGTATATTTTCCCAAACGTGAGAATTGAAAAATCAATAATTGTGAGCTTTTCTAATGCAAATTGTATTAGTGCGATGTCTGCAGTTATTTTTCAAAACTTAGTATGAATCAAAATTTGTCAGATTGAATCTCAGCACAGAATTGAAGATTGTTTGTGAAGATGTGAAATGTGACCCAGGTTTGTCTCTTAACGGAGGAGGTTTATTCACAAACGTATGTGCCCACAAATGTGCTCATGATTATTTACAAAGGACGTTGTAGATTTAATGGTATGCTAATATTAGCATACATTCATAACTCCTCCTCATAAATTTACTAAAATCACTTAAAATATATGTGAATATAGAAATATACGAATGAGCAATTTGTAACACTGGTCCGTGTGATAATTATCTGAATTGGAATGGCGTTATAAATATTACATCAAATAAAACAGCATAATACTAAAAATAACGGCAATCTATTTTTTTCCTCAGACTTTTGACGAATGGAAGGACATGCTTCCTGATCTTAGTGAATACACATGGATTGTGCCAGACTTTGTTTGGGAGCTGAGTGAAAACATTGACTTAGGTATTTTATTATCGAAACAATAGAAATGCATTTTTTGTTGTGGACACACACACACATTTTTAACAAATTTTTGTCTTCAAAAAGACAAGCTGGCCAAGGCTTTGCCTGAACTAGAAGAGATAGCCAAACTATTACCTGACATGGACAAGATTGGAGAAAACTTCACTTTCCTGAAAAGTCTTCTTTCCAGTGGTGAGTATTGTATGATGGCCTAATTAAAAAATAAACAAAAACAAAATGTTAAAATTTAAATGTGTCTTAATTTAACTTTTTTTGTTAATATTCTTATTAATATAAACAAATGTCTGCTTGTTGCTGGACACACATTTTCATGTTTAATTAGGATGGTCTTACAGTTACAGGTTTTACAGTTTTACTCATCAGAAGCACATTTGACTTCTTACATTGTCAAAACAAAAATGACAGAATAGATGTCTGATAGAATAATGGATTGTATTATCTCTTCTTTTTTTATTTTGAACAAAGTCACAGGTATGGCTTGCTTTATAGACTTTGCTACCAGAAATAAAAATCCTTAATCTCAGACCAGCTTTGATTCAGCACTAACAATAACCTTTCACTAGAACTTAAACCCTGTATGTACAGTGAGCTTCTTGTGATTTATTTTTTTCTGCAGCCTCTGTTTTCATTTCATTTATTCATCTTGTTTTTCCCCTTCCTCTCCCCTCACATTCTTCACAGGTTTGGGTAATGAAGTCAATGGAGCTTCTGGTCTGCGTCTGTTATTAGGTGTGTAAACCTAGTGTCCAAATTCCCTTGCACTGGTCCGGCACTGACCCTGTCTGGGATGTAAATGGACCTAGTATGATGCGGTGTGTGCTTCTAATGATGGACTGGACAATACCAGTCTAAATGTGTCAATAATATAATTTCGATCTTCACTCCAAAACCACAAGACAAATTCAATGCAGATGCAGTTACTGACTCTAACAGTTTCTGTTTGTAACTGTCTTGTCAAGGTCCCTTGACTTCACCTTTTCCTCTTTGAAGGTTCTGTGGGCAATTCTTTTTTTTATTTCTTTGTAACTTTCTGTTTCCATTACTAACTTGCAACTGTGAAATTCTCCCACAAAAAAAAAACACCTTGTACTTGCTCTGAATGTTACTTTGATTTATCAGTATTGCTTACTAATAACTTTTAATTGATAGGTAGCAGCTCAAAGTGCCGTTTTGCATGCAGAAGACCACCGCTTGGCTGCTGAAGGAATTTTGAGGATTTATTGCAGAAATACATTCAAATAATAGTTGTTTCAAATTGTTGCAAATTATATGTCAGATTATGTAATCTGTAAAATTAAGTCTCAGACCTAGACCAAGTTACTCTGTAAAACGTTTTAGGCACAAAGCGATTAAAAAATAAATAAATGTGTGCAGTCTCTTGTAGAAATCAGGCTCTTCACTCCCTTTTCTCCCATTTCTTTGTGACACATCTACAGTAATGAGGTGTCTTGGGCATTTTAGAGTAGACACTTTCTTTCCAGATCATTTTGTCTCTGCCCTGTTTAGAATCTAGAAGCGTGGTCTTAATACAGCTTTTGGTGTTTTCTCAGAAACCACGAGTGACTCGACTCTGAGAACACCAGATATCCCACCAGCATCTGCCGCTGTGGCCGACAGCAGTGACAAACAATTCAAAAAGGTATTGTTTTTCAGTGGAAGCATAAGATACTTTTTATGTTTATGCATAATATGGCTGAAAGAATATGCTTTGCTTTTAGAACAAACATGTCAGATTTCAGCAGTTCTGCACATCCTTTTGCATTCTTGAATGATGCCGTAATAACTGCAATAACAGTGCCTCCATTTATTATAAGAGCCATTGAGCTTTTTTGTGATTATTTCTTTTTTTTTGCAAATTATAATAACAATGCAATCCGTGATATCCATGCAGTGATATACGTAATGCCTAGTTTCAGTCCTTGAGCGTCCATCCACTTTTAACGAGATAAAAAGTGAAAACTTATTCAGCGGAACATGAATCAGATTTATTCGTCATGTTTGTACAGGAGAAGCAATTTGTTTGATGCTGTTTATGCAAATATGATTTTGTAGCAAACCAAAACAGTTTTGTTCCGATGGTCTATTCACTATAATGTAAAACCACAAAGATTGTGGTAAATTGGATCCACTGTATTTAAAGTAAAATTATCTGGGCAGTTCTGTCTAGAACTACAATTGTGCTTTGCTTTCAACCGGTCAGGTGAAAAGTGTGTATATACACATAGACGCGTGAACACACACTACCATGCAGTGTGTCACTGGGAAACAGGGTTTTTCCTCGATGTCTTCCTCGAGGACTCTTAAGTTCAGTCAGTGTCTTGCTTCATAATCTGGCCCGAAATGATGGAACGGATTACTGATTTTTATACCATATCTTTGAATGTTATAACTACAAGTTTATTTCAGGGTATGTTTTACACTGTTGACAAAAATATAAAACGTGTAAAAAAAAAAATAAAGATTTTAAACCCTTGATGCTGATGGCTTTCAGAAAAATGTAAACCCATATGTCAAGCGTGCTATAGATATCTAATACAACAATGAATTATGTGCAAAAATGTATAGGTTTATAGCGTATATGGTCAACAAAAATGCTGCACGCTTTGCTTTTTAGCCTTATTTGTGTTGTGTTATTCTTTCAACCTCGCTTGTGTTGCCAAGTTTCACGTAACAGGACGTGAAGATTGAGATGATTTCAAATGTTGTTTTTAAGCTTTCAACACCACTTCATTTTATAAATTTTACTTCAGATGCTTTTTAGATCTTATTTGTAAGAGCAGAGAATGTATTTTCTTTGCTTAGTTTCTCAGCATAATATGTGTGTCAATGCTTGTTCTTTTTTGTTTCTGCTGTGTGTTGTTCTTTTCATTTGTCATGAATCATTTCTTGTCTTCATTCATAGAGCACCAACAACTTTAGCTATTTAATATCTGTGATCTGTTATAGCTGACAATTTAGAGTTTTTTTTTTTTTTTGGTATGGATTTGAATTCTATGGAAATACTTTTTCCATTTTATTCAAGGCTATCTTTCTGTTGTTTTTAATTGTCCCGCCAATGGATCATAAACACTCTGCTTTTAAAAATATGCTATTTCTTCTAAACTTGTAATATTTACACCCCCCCGCTTCATGCTTCTCCGCTCATTTACTAAATGGCTCTGTGTAAAGGCTTTTATCATCAGCAATACATGAGCACTATGATCCTTCTGGCCAAATAGATATCATAGCTGTTTGTGTAGCCTCTTGACTGAGAGCATGTCTTAAATGTGAGGATAATATGAAAGCAGTAGTCTCTAAAAATGCTCTTCACAAGACTCAAAGTCGGTTAGGCTACTTCCCGAGGACTTGCTTCTCATCCTCCTTTGGCTGATAAGCAGGTTGATTGACTGTGCCGTCCCTCAGCAGGGGCTGCTCAGCGAGCTCGTTCTCATTCAGCAACAGATCCAGCAACATGAGGAGGAGATGCGGAAGGCGGCAGCCAGTAATGCTCCGCCTCCTCCCCGTGAGCCCGCCCCCAGCCCGGCCCCGAATCCGAGCCCCCCGCAGCCCAAACGCAAGGTGAAGGTTCGACCCCCGATGCAGTGACTCTCACTCCAGTCTTCTACCGCCCCACAGTGATTCTGGCTTCTGGAATGCAATTTGTCTTGAGTAAATTGCAGTCATTCCTATTAATTGTATAATTAAACTAATTCCTCATAATTCATCACGTTTTTTTTAAAAGATGGATTTCCTGCAAAATATTGGGGATGTTAAAGTCTGGTTTGAGAACTAGTTTTAAGTACAGTATACAAGCATAGCTATACTAGTTAAGTGCTGTATGTGAAGTAGCTCGATATATAGTATAGTGCAGTGTCAGTGCAGATTATTTACCCATACACACTTCCCAAATATTCAGTGTGAGCTTAGTGTCTCCCAACAGAATGGAATCCAAAATTTAGACCATTAATGAAAATGTTGAAAAATGTTCCTTCAAGTGGGACTATTTGTCACAAATTGTGTTAGAAATGTTTTTATTATTTATGACTAATTTAAAGTAATACATAATCTGCTATATATATATATTTGTTATTTCAAAATACATTTATTTTGAAACATTAATCATATAATGGTCTAAGCATTTTGGAGAAAAAACCCCTCTGCCCATTACCACCAGTACCATCTTTCTTTCTTTCTTTCTTTCTTTCTTTCTTTCTTTCTTTCTTTCTTTCTTTCTTTCTTTCTTTCTTTCTTTCTTTCTTTCTTTCCTTCCTTCCTTCCTTCCTTCCTTCCTTCCTTCCTTCCTTCCTTCCTTCCTTCCTTCCTTTCTCTCTCTCTCTCTCTCTCTTTCTTTCTTTCTTTCTTTCTTTCTTTCTTTCTTTCTTTCTTTCTTTCTTTCTTTCTTTCTTTCTTTCTTTCCTTCCTTCCTTCCTTCCTTCCTTCCTTCCTTCCTTCCTTCCTTCCTTTCTTTCTTTCTTTCTCTCTTTCTTTCTTTCTTTCTTGTTTTTTTTCATTCCTTCCTTTCTCTGTTATCTCTCACTTTAATAAAACATACACACGAGCGACAACCATTCAATGCTGAAAAGTTTTGAAATGGTTAATTTTACTTTGTCTTAAAGAAACGTGACAGATTGATTCATTTTTAGAGTTTGCTACGAACCCAATCGATCCATTCTGCTTCACTAATTCCAGCTCAGACGGTCACTGCATGGAGTGTTGTGCCATCTTTCCACACGATGTCCACGATGACCAGTAGATTTAACACCAATCATTTACACCTTTCATTGCTTTCTGTGTGTTTTGTATTTATATGTGCTTGTGAGTGTTTTTTAATCCTTTATACTTTCAAATGATTTAATGCTGTTCTGATTTTTGTCTGCGATCTTAGTGTTGGTCCAGTTGAATTACCGGTGGAGGACAAGAACTTGTTATCCTTTCTGAAGCATTGCCGTTTAATTGAAGTGTTCTTTAGAAATATTATGCATTTATAATGATGATTTCTACGCTGAATCAATTACGGAGTCAATGTTTGACAATCAGGATTGGAAGCTATTCTTTGCATTACTTTCTTCAACACTCGGCTCGAATGCACGATGGACTGTGTACTGACTTCTTCAGGGTGTGTTGGAATGGTGAAAAGCTTCCGGAAACAAAATACTAGTCACAGTCTGCTGATCCGTTGTGTTTTTATTGTCGCACTTGCAGACATCTGATAAAGACAAAATTGAACAACTTCAGGAAGATCTTCTCCGCACTCAGGTAGATATTTGTTTGTCCAAATTATTTGTTGTTGTTTGAGCTTTTTATAATACGGTACATTTTTTTCATCATTTTGTCATTTGATTTTATGCAGCTGAAGTACCAGAGAATGTTGGAGCGTCTGGAGAAAGAAAATAAAGAGCTGAGGAAAGTCGTGCTGCAGAAAGATGACAAAGGAATTCACCAAAGAAAGATCAAGGTCAGATTTCACTTATTACTGTAACCAATTTCTGAACATTTTTACAAGTAGATTAATTCACTCTGTTATTTTATGTTCTGCTGCAGAAGTCACTGATTGATTTGTACTCTGAGGTCCTGGATATTCTGTCGGATTATGATTCCAACTATAATACTCAAGACCACCTGCCCAGGGTTTGTGTTTTGTTATTTAATGGTTGAATCCTATGGTTCAGTGTTGTTTTGTATTGTACTGAGCATTGCAACTGTGTTTAGCAGAATGATGTTGTTTAGTTAAATTAGTGCTCGTGCAAGTTCTTTACATGGGAAAACATGAATTTGTGCGATAGCAACAAAATCCATGAATTATTTTCACAACTTTTCTGCAAGTGTGTGCCAAAACTTTAATGAGCTTAAAAAAAAAAGAAAAACGTGAACCGATCAATTATTGGTTTCATTTTCAAAATACATTTTACGAATCCATAAAAAATTGTACAATTTTTCACGTATGTATCTCAACTTGAGAGTTAATGGGTGGTACCGTTGTATTTTTATTAAATTACACTATTCTATTAGGAAAATATTATAAGATTGCAGTGAAGTTTTTTTCCGAAAAAACTTTTTTTTATCTGAGAATTACATTTGTTAAATTTAAAAGTGTGTTTTTCTGGTGATCCCATGGCACATTTTTACCACAATAGTCACACAACTTTTATTCAAACAGGATTTACACATTATACAAAATTCTAAATATGTGAAATGACTTGTATAAATTATTTACGCATTTTTGGAATGTGTGATGTCCTCAGGTGGTGGTTGTTGGTGACCAGAGTGCAGGAAAGACCAGTGTGCTGGAGATGATCGCTCAAGCAAGGATCTTCCCCAGAGGATCTGGTGAAATGATGACCAGGTCTCCTGTGAAGGTGACCTAACATAACCTTACTTAGTCCTTCTCATACGTGTTTATCACAATGATCTGTTCTGTATTTCAGGTGACGCTGAGTGAAGGACCCCACCACGTTGCAATGTTTAAGGACAGTACTCGTGAGTTTGACCTTGGAAAAGAGGATGATGTGAGTTTCTCATTACACACAATTTACTGACCTTTTGTGCATAACTGCTGAATCAATGAGATTCTGAATGAGTTTCTCACTTAGTTGGCAGCACTGAGGCATGAAATTGAACTACGCATGAGGAAGAGTGTGAAAGAAGGTCAGACAGTAAGCCCAGAGGTGAACTTTCCGCTCGATCATAATCACATTATACATTAAAATAATAATTTTATTCACTATAAAATCATTTAAGTGTATATACATTAAAATATTACATGTTCATGTATAACTCAATAATGTTTTTTCTCCATTTTCCAGACCATTTCATTAAGTGTAAAAGGCCCAGGAATCCAGAGAATGGTTCTGGTCGACTTACCCGGGGTCATCAGTGTGAGTTGAGCGCTCTTTTTGTATTATCTTATGCATATCTGAAATAAACATTAGTATTATCACGGTCAACATCACACTGTCTTCATTGTTCACAGACCGTGACGACTGGCATGGCTGCTGACACGAAGGAAACCATTTTCAGTATTAGTAAAGCTTACATGCAGAATCCAAATGCAATTATTCTTTGCATTCAGGGTGAGTGTTGTCTTAAAAGTGTTGTGTTAACTTAAAAGTGATGCAAGAACAAGTCATATTCTGCTTTTGTATTCTCTTTTAGATGGTTCTGTAGATGCCGAGCGGAGTATAGTCACTGACCTGGTCAGTCAGATGGACCCGCAGGGAAAGAGGACGATATTTGTTCTTACCAAGGTCGACCTTGCTGAAAAGAATCTAGCTAGTCCAAGCAGAGTAAGATCACTACTTCAAAATCAACTCTTCATGACTGTCATTCGCTGCATTGCCAGCAGAGGGAAGCCTTTTATCATGTTTTTTTTTTTTTTGAAATTTTTGTTTTGTTTATTAATACAGTATTGGTTAGTACGTTTAATACACATCAATATTTGTGTGTGTTTCTGTGTGGAAAAAATATCAAATAAGCCACTTTCTATAGATCTGTAATGTGCATTATACAGTATATGAATAAGTGCACAGTTTTAAAATGGATTTTATTCTTTAATTTGTAGATACAACAAATTGTCGAGGGTAAATTATTCCCCATGAAAGCTTTGGGCTACTTTGCGGTTGTAACTGGAAAAGGTAAATGATGAAATCTTTTTTTCATAAACCTTTTTTTTTTCCTTTAGGACAGTATATCGAAATGTTTACTAATCGGTCACAAACCATTTGGTGTACGGCTCGTGTTCACTGGTTTAAAAGGTGTGTTCTTTGTGCAGGAAGTACTAATGAGAGCATCGACTCCATCAAAGACTACGAGGAAGACTTCTTCCAGAGCTCCAGATTGCTCCGGTTCAATTCTTAGTCTTCATTTGTGTTTATTCTGTGTTACTCATCTTGTCATTTAAACCTGTTCCTCCTTGCTTTGCTTGTAGAGAGGGCATGCTGAAGCCTCACCAGGTGACCACTAAAAACCTGAGTCTTGCTGTGTCCGACTGTTTCTGGAAGATGGTGAGGGAGTCAGTGGAACAACAAGCGGATGCCTTTAAAGGTAAGATGGAGAGGTGATTCAGATCCAGTCTTTTAATAACAATAATAATAATAATATTGAGTATTTGTAGGGCGGTTTTAACTGTCTCAAAGCGCACATGTAAATATGTAAGGGAAGTGTTGCTTTTTATTCAATTTATCATCTGGATTGTTGGTGTTAAGTAAGTGGTTGTGGTTATGACAAGACAAAGACCAAAGAAGTTTTAAGAAGTCGTTTATTGCCTAGCGAGTGATGCTGGGCGATTTGGCCTCAAATCAAAATCTCAATTAATTGAACATTATTACCGTAATTGTTTTTCCCCTGAGTTGACATAAAAGAGTTAAAATAAACATCTTGTTCAAATGGAAACAACTTAAAATATGTTCAATTTTTTTTTTAAATATTAAAAAGCAGTTATTCTCAAAATAAAATGGGCAGCCATTTTTCTACCCGAACTGAAACCTGCTCTGATGAGGTGCTACAAATTTGTTATTTTTGGGCCGTTACTTTTGGGCATCAAAACTTTTTTTTTTTTTTAAACCTTTGGGCCTCAAAACTGTTTTTCTGACTTCATTGTGTTCTATGTCATTCATACTGAAGTCAAAATGTGTCCAAATGACGAGGCCGCGTAGTTTTTTTTGCATAAGCTGCTGTTATTGCTCAGAGTCTAAGCTCTCCACAAAATAACATAACCTGACTCCACACGTGGTAGTGTTTTGTCAAGGGAAAGTAATTGAAATAATTGTCCTGGACGTGTTTGATCGATCATAAGTTCTGAATGCCAATTCCGATTACTTTTCGATTAATTGCCCAGCACTTCTAGCAAGTGTTCTAAGAGAAGGGTACACATCCGCTCTCCAGAGACCTGCTAAATAAACTTTAATAGAATCCAAGCAGCCACACAGCAGCCACTTAACTCTGAGAGCCCAACTTGGCAGCGCTGTGGTAGTGTTCTCTCTGATTTCCATCACACCCGCGTCTCAGGTCTGCTCAGGGCACGGCGCAGACCTCCGTGCTGCCAATTAACAGGGCATCCCTGTTTACGCTCCACGCTTAGATTTATGGCTTGACCCGGGACGCTGCTTAAGCCTTTGTGTGGGCTATCGATCCCCACAGCTGCACAGCACCAGGCCTGATAACCAGAGCAATTAGCGTCATCTCCATTGTGAGAGCGAGACAGCGGCCCGTGTGTGTGCCGGGCTCCCGCGGGACACGTGCTTGCTGATGCAGTGCATGCCTGGCTGCAGGTGCATTGATCATGGCCGTGGTGTCGTCTATTTAGGGTCCCTGTGGGATGAAGAGACTGTCGGAGGAATAAGGCTGTTGTCATTGAAAAGTTTTAGTTGAAGTTCACTTGATCGCGTGACATGTTTATAGTTGAGCGTGTTTCTTTGCTTTATTATATGGGTGAAGTTCTGTGATGGATTTAGTTTAGATTTATTTTAGGAAGGAAGGGAATTTAAATCTATTTGTTAGAGGATTTAAGTTATAAACACTGTTATGAAATTATTTAATATATTTAATTATTAGATTGTATTCTTATAATTATTAGAAAGTCCACTGTGCCACTGGCCGCCTTTATATTATCTAATCAATGTACAGACTCAAGAAAGACTTATATTTTGTCTAATATTTATCTGTTTGTTATTTGACCAGCATCGCGTTTTAACCTGGAGACGGAGTGGAAGAACAACTATCCTCGGTTACGAGAGCTGGACCGGGTAAGGATCAACTGTGTTTTCTGCAGGAGTTTGTGAACTGTATGTAAAATAAGTGAGCCCGTCTTTGCCAATTGTAATGTTATGCTTTCCAAATCTAGAATGAACTTTTTGAAAAAGCCAAAAATGAGATCTTGGATGAGGTGATCAGCTTGAGTCAAGTTACTCCAAAACACTGGTGAGATTTTTTTTTTTTACCTCACCTGCAGAACAGTGTTACATTGTTCTTCAAGTGGCTTAACAGACGTGGTTTTTATTTCTTTGTTTGAAGCGCAAACAAAAATTGAAATATGTACAAGCTTTAGAGTTGACGTCACAGCGCCACCCAGTGGTCAATGTATTTTCTCGTTTTTCACATTGATTAATTCTGAGCATAGACAAATGATTAAACCTTTTTGCTTTGTGCTTCATGTCTTTTTGACAAAACAGTAAAACCTAGTAACATTGCTGGAAAGCTCTAGAAAGGGGACTGTCAATGAAACCCATTTTATTAAAGAGAGTATTTGTAATGTATGTATTTATTATTTGTATGAAAATCACCAAATTTCTGCAAATTTGTGAAAGCGAGAATGAATCTGTACTCTTTGGACAGTTTATTAAATGTTAAAGACCAAAAAAAAAAAAAACTGGTAAAATGTGAGTGTAGAAAAAAGATTCACCCAATAAAGAAAAGCAATGTTAAAAAGTAGCTTTGGTCCTATTTGAAAGTAAGCAAAGTAGAAAGAAAGATTAAAGTCAGAATAAAGAGAAATGCCCTCCTCATCCCTCACCCGCGACAGCAGTACAATTATAGGTAAAAAGTACTGTATATCACCTTATTATACCATTAAATATCCTATCATGTTTTTATACAAAAAAACTATTTGTATCATTTATTTACATTTAATGGTTGGAAATTGGAAAAATTATGGTGTAGTGTTTTGAGGCTTAGATTAATGGCACTTTAATTTAATTAAATGCTGAAATGCATGTATTATACACAAGTTTAATGAGATACGAGTTTGACTACGGAATTAATTAAATTAACAAGCCAAGAACCAATGAATATTATTTTGTAGTTGAATCATTCTATTCTTACTATAACTGTGTGTATGTTTCCCTTGGTAAAATATTTGAATATTTCAATAACACTGCTATAAAAAATGTTTTATTTTTTTTTTTTTTTGCTTTTAACCCATTTTTAATGTGTGTGTCTGTGTGTATTAGTATCATTTATTCTTTTATGATTTGGTCTAAAATGCATCTTTTGAATTAAGACGGATCCTCTTTCCAACAATTGTTCCACACAGAACATGTGGTCAACTGTGTTAAACCACTTACGAACACACACATCCAAAGCTTTCACTCCACCGGCTCTTCGTCTGGCAGATGTTAGACTTGACATCACGGGCCTTTAGGGCCCGACTCAAATGCAAAGCTGCACCTGGATTTATGAACCTAAAGCTCAGAGGAGCAAGATAAATGAAACAGATCAGATGTTTGTAGAGGCCCGGTGCACAGCATCAGCCTCTCAAATCAATGGCATGATGAATGGCTGGAGGGCTGCTTCTCTGAGCAGCGACGGCTTGGTGGGACTGGAGATGCGTGTATATTGATACACCACAGTAGAACAAAGCAAACAGGAACAATGAAATATGGGAAGCATTTTGTGATAAATGATCTTGACTGTCAGTCTAGGAAAATCTTGATCTCTTTCTATTTGCAACATCTTTTTTCAGTATTTTTCAGACTATAAGGCGCCCCAGTTAACAAACATCCTTGTCCTAACCTTTTTTTCTCAAATCCATCAAAAATGTATTTCTGCATTATAAGACGCACAGTGAATTTTATTATTTTTTTTTTTTTTTTTTTTGCATTTGCAAAAAAAGTTTTTTGAATTCCACAGTTTTTTTTGCAGATTTTTTTTTCATTTGCGTATTTTAGCAATAAAGCACAAGAACAAAGTGCACATTTTCTGAAAATATATTTAAATTGGATCGTGTTTCTATTCAAAACACTTTTAGTCACTTATCTTAACTTGGCGTCAAGGCTTCCTTATGCGCGTCTGTCTCTTTAAGAGCTGAAGCAGTGGTGAATGATGACATCACACTCTTAATTTAGCGGCAGAGTTAATTACTCAAAGATATTCGTCGCCGTTTGTGTTTAAATTTTGTTCTACTGTAAAATAATTTCCAAGCATCAGGCATCAGACGAGTTAGGTGCGATGAGACACATTTGGGACTTTTTGTATGAAATTTTTATGGTTCGCTTTATTGTTTTTGACGTCATTTGCGAGCCGGAAAGAGCGTTAGAGACGCCTAGATTAATATATTAAAACAAGCCTTTGTAACAATAAACTTGTTTGCAGGATGTTCAATGAATGATTAACTTTAATGTCATTTCAGGGAATCCATCTTACAGAAAAAGCTGTGGGAGCGAGTCTCAACGCACGTCATTGAGAATATCTACCTGCCTGCTGCCCAAACCATGAACGCGGGCACTTTTAACACAACCGTCGACATCAAACTCAAACAATGGACGGATAAACAACTTCCTCATAAAGCACTAGAGGTAATAAGCAGTGCGTATTAATCGCATATTACGTTTTAATGGACTTCCTCAGCGATATTTATGCTGATTTATTTAAAGCATATTTATGAAGGCTTCTATTTTCTTTTGTTTTCTCAGGTTGCTTGGGAGACATTACAGGAAGAGTTTGCCCGTTTCATGGCCGAATATAAAGGAAAGGACCAGGATGACATCTTTGATAAGCTTAAAGAGGCCGTCAAGGACGAGAGTATCAAGCGACACAAGTGGAATGAAAGAGCCATGGACAGCTTGGTAAAAAACATAAAAGCACCAGTCAAACATGCCTATAAATAATAATGGTCGATTGTTAATGGTTGGTTATAGAGAGTAATTCAACACAATGCTCTGGAGGATCGCTCCATCACGGACAAGCCCCAGTGGGATGCTGCCATTCAGTTCATGGAGGAAACACTGCAGTCTCGTCTTAAAGACAGTATGTTCATCCCACGCTTTCTGCTTACTCACTGTCTGGTTCTTTTGAGTTGATGCAGCCATTTGTTTTACAGCCGAGTCTGTAATAGCAGACATGGTTGGTCCAGACTGGAAGCAAAGGTGGATGAGTTGGAGGAACCGAACACCAGAGCAGGTGAGGAAGATGGTTTTCGGAATCCTTTCTTGTATGGCCGATTTGTCCTAAAAATCGAAGTCTCAATAAATTGAACATTTTAACACTATTACGATTAATGAATGGTTATTTTATTAATTAATTTATTTAAATTTTTTCTGCCATCAGTTGTTCGTATACAAAAAGTAAAAATGAAAATAAAATAAATTATTTTCAATATGTTCTTATTAAAAGTATAAAATAAGCAGTTCACTGGCAACAATGTTTCCACACAAACTGAAAAACAATGAGGACGCCCCAAATTTGTCCTGTTACTTTTGAGCATCAAAACCTTTGAGCCTATAAACTCTGCGGTGTCTACACTTTACTTCATTTTGTTGTTTGTCATTCTTCCGGAAGTCAAAGTTTGTCAAAAGGATGGAGGCCGCATTAAAACATTTTTGATTGTAGGTGACGTGTAGTAAAACTGGGGTTTTCTTCTAGCACGTTCGCAATGAAACCAAAAACGAGCTGGAGCGACTGTTGAAAGTGAACGAAGATCACACCGCTTATCTAGCGAATGATGAAGTCACCACAGTGCGCAAAAACCTGGAGGCCCGTGGAGTGGAAGTGGACCCGGTGCTGGTTAGTACGACCCCTGGAGAAACGCTCACCATTTGAATCAGTTTAGCATGAATAATTTAAGAAATTATTTATTTCTGTAGATTAAAGACACTTGGCATCAGCTTTTCCGCCGTCACTTTCTACAGAAGTCTTTACTTCACTGTAACCTCTGTCGGCGAGGCTTTTATTACTACCAGAGGCATTTTGTGGATTCTGAGGTAAAAGGGACAAAAATGTGACAAAAATCGAGTGTGTGTCTGTGTGTGTGTGTGTGTGTGTGTGTGTGTGTGTGTGTGTGTGTGTGTGTGTGTGTGTGTGTAAAAGGGGGTGATTGGCTGCTGTATTGTGTGTCTTCCATTGCATGGTACCATAGATTAAAATTGAACCAGCTCAGTACATTAGCAAATTTTTAGTAGATATTTTTTAATAAATAAATAATGCATTTTTTTTAGCTTACTGTGCACTGTTTTTATATAATAATAATAATAATAATAATAATAATAATAATAATAATAATAATAATATGAATTATGTTAAAGAATAGTATATTTTCATTGAAATCTACCAACCTGATTTTTTTTTTATTTTAGCTCGAGTGCAATGATGTAGTTCTATTCTGGAGGATCCAAAGGATGCTGGCAATCACCGCCAACACTCTTCGGCAACAGCTCACGAACACAGAGGGTATGTGTATAAAACGATTTGAGCGTGAGTCATCTCAGAAACATGGAAAACATTTGATTTACAGTACGACGCTTGGAGAAGAACGTGAAAGAAGTATTAGAGGACTTTGGTGAAGATACGGAGAAGAAAGTCCACTTGATCACGGGCAGGAGGGTTCAGCTGGCCGAAGACCTCAGTAAGCTTTTCTTTATTTCAGCTTTGTTTGCTCAACGTCTTCCAGCAGAGGTCAGTGTTGTAATGTTGATCAGAATATTTTAAGGATTGCAGCTCCCTCCATAGCATAGTATTTATAAGGAAGAACTAGTACTACATTGTACTAGTAGAATATTATCTAACTTTTAAAGAATTTTGCTAGATGAGCTTTTTAAAAGATTTCAGTGAACTTTATAATTTAATGGATGTTACGAATACGTGTGTGTGTGTGTGTGTGTGTGTGTGTGTGTGTGTGTGTCATTTTAGCAAGGTCATTAAATTACAAACATGTTTTTAGCGCATGCATTTATCCAAGCAATGCCCATTTTGTTTCAGCTTTAACAATTTATATTCACTTATGTATATAATACTGCATTTTAACCCCTGGAATTGAACCCATGACATTGGTTTTGCAAACTTTAGTTCAACTGAAGAGCAAAACATTTGTATTTTCCCATATCTTCTTAAACATTTTTTGTGCAACATTTTATTTTACACGTTCTGAAATGTTTAAGTTTATCAACGTGAAGTGGAAATCGGAAGCGACTGTCGTTCCACAAGCATTTTTCTGTGACATGTCGTTTTCTTTTTTTTTTTAATTCTCTTCCTTCCTGCGTTGAGGCTTGAACCTCTAATTGCCTTTCACAGTGAGAGCGAGCGAGAGTGTTTGGCTGCGCGCTGCCGGCTGTCTGTCACGTCCTCAGCCCTGCTCCCTGTTAAACACTCTGTTGATTAAAGCAGCAATTTGTGGAGGCACGATTGACAAGCTCAGACTTGATCCACAGCCGAGACACACGACTCGCACACATGCGTCTGCATCTCAGCGCTGTTCGGTGTAGCTCTTGCACTTCATCGTTTCTTCACTTGAGTTATGTTAAGTGTCACCGTGACTTTCCTCGTGTGTGTAGGAGCGCCGCTTCAGCTCTCTTCAAATACTTCCACAGTCCAGAAAAGGCTCAAGTGGACAGGAAGGATTGTTTGTTCGAGTGTGACAATAGTAAAGTCAAGTCTGGGAATGTGGTTCATTAAATCAAATGAGCTGAAAAATCTGTCGTAACCGTGATAAACGGAAAATGAAAATCTGTGGCTTTTTCCAAACATGGAAGATTTTTTCACTCTAGCCAATAATTACAACCTAGAAATGTGTTCTGAATAAGTCTGAGTGTTCAGTGGTTCTGGCCTGGCAGCAGATTGTGGTACTTGTGGTACCTACCAATCCGGGATTCGAACTTGTGACCTTTTGGTTGCAACTCCTACTCCATATCACTACACCATAATCGCACAAATTAAAGTTGACTTTGGCAATTCTGCTAAATATACAAGCGAATCAATACAAGTACATGTACATAAAATATATCTAGTTACTTTCTCATCAATAAAATACAGTAAAATTGAAGGTAATACTCAAATAGCCCCGCGTATGAGTTACACCAAAGTTGTGTAATTATACAGTACACATAGCAAAGAGACTAAGAACACTAAGTAGAAGACTAAAACAACGGTAGATAAGTGAAACACAAATCACAAAAAATAAAATATAATATAATCTTGAGGACCAAACAGATGCACTAAAGCAACATTGGAACAATTCACTATAACTCGATAAGTAAAATGTAATCACCTATATGAAATGTGAACTGCATTCACATCTTTTTGACCATCACAGTGAGCCTGCTGGGCTCTTTTTGTGCGTTTCCTCACGTATGTTAACCCTTCGAGTGGGATTCCTGTGCTGCTGAGCATGACGTTGCCCGGTGGACAAGGAGCACTTAGTGAAAACACAAGCTTGACCTCCCAAGAAGTGCCTGTTGTGCTTGTAAGAAAAGCAGGCCCGGGCTTGCATGCATGCACCACTGCCGCTGCTCGCAACACATGGTCACTCTATTAACGTGAAGTCATTCATTATGTGGCGTTGTGCCGCTTGTTAGAAATGGTTGCTGTGATATTAAAAACAAAGAATGTGTTTTGTGAGGAGTAACAGTTCAAGGCTGTAGTTTTGAGGAAGTAGAGCTGCACGGTTAAGGCAAATGTCACATTGCGTTTCTTTTTTTTTTTTTTTTTTACTAACTTTTTTAAAACCTTATTTCTCGTAATGTTTTTTCGGGCTTCTTGTAATGGTAGTAGTAATTACATTAGTAGTAATAACTAGAATTGTTATTTAGGTTTAATCAATTTAAAATTCACATTCACAGAAACTATTTATTTTTAGAAGTAAATATTAAGTTTGAAACGAAACGTTTCATAAATTAAATTTCATCTGCAGCGGTTAAATACAGGCATTGCAGGTTCGAATCCTGGTCCGGTGGGTTGCCCTGGGGCAAGACACTGACCTCCACAAAGATAATCCATTTAAATAATACAATAAGAACCACTATTAAGATATTTAAGATGCATTGAGGGGAAATTAATTTTATAAATGTGTTTTTTTTTTATTGTTTGTGACATATTCAAACAATAATATACCAAATATTTTTTCACCAAACTGGTTCTTAAGGATGCTTTCACACCTGCCTTTTTTAGTTCGATTGAATCGCACCAGAGATCGTTTCCCTGTTTGGTACGGTTCGTTTGGGCAGGTGTGAAAGCGACAATCGAACTCTGTTCCGCACCAAAAGCGGACCAAACAAGAAAAAAGCTGGTCTCGGTACGCTTCCAAACGAACTCTGCTACGGTTCGCTTGTGGTGTGAAAGCGGTCTCTGAGCGCTTGAACTTGAACCGCACCAAATGCAAAAACGACTGCGCATTTTGACTAAATTCCGCTGCCATAGTGACGCTGCGCTGAGGAATAACCCCGGTGTAGGTACAGAAAGTGCTCGGCCTGCAAAAACCGCTCGGGGTCCTGCGACTGGTGATGACGTCACATAGTTTGATTGGCCGTAAGTTGGAATGACGTCGAACGGATTTTGCGCTGACAAATCACGCTCGAAACTCCAGAGTATTAAAAAGTCTTTAGTCATGGATGACCTTTACGTGGAAATTTCCCACTATCTTTCAAAGGGGACGTGTTATAGAGATTTCTTTTGCACTGTTTTTTTAAATAATTACCAGGGAATATAACTATTGCATTACGTTTTTTTATATATGTCAAATAACTTGGCTGCTCTCTTTTTTAACTATGTTAAATGAACGAAATTATAAAGCATTGTAGCATATCAATGCATTGTAAAATGATTGTAAAGCATTGTACATTAATATACACTTATTATATAAATATTGTGTTTAATTTTTGTAAAAATTGTGAATAATAAAGCACAATAGAACTTTTAATATTTATTGCACAGACCACAAATGGCCAACAAAAAAGTGTAAATATAAATTATATTTAACAAGCGACAATTTAATTTAATTCAGTACATATAACTTGCTGAAGGGCGCAATTTTCCAAATTCTTTTGGTTCATAGGTTCTGAATCCAGCTAAGAAAGAGTTGTTTTTTGCTGGATTCGCTCAATCCAGACGGCTTTGGCGACAGTTGTTTCCACACCCTCTTTAGGTTTTGTAACATAAGTCAGCCCTGTTCTGTGGCTTGTTCAGTTTGGGATTTTTTTTTTTTTAATTCACAGTATTCCATCTTGCAGGTACAGAACATATTGGACCAATCTGGCAAATGACAAGATTTTTATTTCTAAACTGCTTCATCTATCAGGTCTGCTTTGAAATAGTATGAATTGCAATATTTGGTTAGCCCAAAAGCCTTGTTCAAAGTGTTTTTTTTTTTTTTTTTTTTTTTAAGTTTTGCCTCGTTCCAAGGCATTTTTTTTTAAGTTTACCTTGTTCTAAGGCTGTTTTTTGAATTTAGCCACTTTAAGGCTATTAATTTTTTTTATTTTTTTTGTTGTGTTCAGTTGCTATTCATTCACACCAGCAACCACTATGAGGTGAATCATTTGTATTTCTTATCATTTATAGTTTGTAGTAAATCATTTGTAGTAAACTTATTTTTGTTGGAAGGATGGTGTAATTGTTAACTCTGATTTTATATAAATTCACACATAAAGACTTTAATCTCTGGTGAATTAGAAACAAAGTGTCACACTCACAATATGTGTATATACATATTCAACCCATATACGGACAGAAGTCAATCTTTTCAATTAAACCGTTTAAAAAGATTATGACTTAAATTTTTTGGTTTAAACTGTAAAAAGTACAGCATGCCTATTAAGGCACCACTAATTTCCGCTAACTTCCGGCGTCTCAGACTGTCATACTGCGGTTCTGCAGTTGGTGGTTATTGGCAAAAACATCGCGATTTACAAGGTTTGTCCAAGTGGTTTCACCGTAGTGTGACGTCATCGCCAGTCGAAGGACCCCGAGCGGTTTTTGCAGGCCGAGCACTTTCTGTACCTACACCGGTAAATGTCCGTATCAGCTTTCCCCTGAAGTGAATGTTCGCGCGTGCAGCATTCAAATATTCTTTTGCAGTCGCATCCGCGCTACACTCTCGGAATATAAATGTGTGTATATAATAAATGTTTGTCTCAAGCGATCAATGCAAACTACATACGATACTTATATAGTTTAATACAGGCACAGAGCCAGCGCAGTCGTCTCTCCAGACTGAATAACGGCATGTTGTCTGCTTTATTTATGGAATTTATCCACGATTCTGAAAAGTTGAAAAGCAGTTTAAGAATTATTTAAAGGACACATATGGCCAATGAGTGAATTTTGACTAAATTCCGCTGCCGTTGTGACGCTGCGCTGAGGAATATCTCCGATTCCGTGTCACGCTTTCTCCTAAAGTGAAGAAGCGCCTTCGCCGCGTGCAGCATTAAAATATATTTTTTGCAGTCGCATCCGCGCTACACTCTCGGAATATAAATGTGTGTATATAATAAACATTTGTCTCAAGCGATCAATACAGGCTATATACACGTTCTGTAGTTTAATATAGGCACAAAGCCAGAGCTCTCGTCTCTCAAAGTCGTCTCTCCAGACTGAATAATGGCATGTTGTCTATTTGCTTTATTTATGGAATTTACCCGCTAAATAACTAATTCTGATTCGTTGAAAAGAAGTAGAAATATTAAAAGGACACATCTGGCCAATGAGTGACGTGAATGTTGTCACATGACTGAAGTTTGGCTCGGTTGGGATGAGAGCAAAAAGTGTGGTGTGAAAGGGGACTAAAATGCCAGAGAAATGCAACAATCAGTGTTGCCAACTCCTCAGCAAGGAAAGTCGCCATTGGCTGTCCAAAAAGTCGCTAAAAGTCGCTAGATGACGTCATATCATAATTTACATACTAATTTGCATATGTATTACGTAACACGTATTAAATACAACATTTGTCAAATATTGCTGATTTACACAGTGTGTGTGTGTGTGTGTGTGTGTGTGTGTATATATATATAGCCAAAATAAAAAATAATAGTAGTAATAATAATAATAATAATATTATAATTTTATATTTAATATATATTTTTTTCATCTAGCCAGCTTGTCACAGAGTACACACACAAAGAGGTAAGTGACTGAGGAAGTTCGAGTTAAATGCAGTGATCCATTTGTGTGCAGTTACTGTGCTTATTTTAGACAAAGTACATTTTACATTTACTGTGCATCATTACAAGCCACGGCAGAGTTAGCAAGCGGCGGCTGCGCATGCGCGATTCGTTTGCAATCGGGAGACAGAGAGAAGTGTCTCACCAGAACTGCGGCTGAGAGGGACTGTGTGTGTGTGAGAGAGACTCGCCTGTCAGTAGTTTAAGACGTGGAAGGCGCGGCAGAAGCTATCACTGACGGCAAATTGAGAAGTGTAAGAACAGTACGGACAAATCAAAGTCTCCAAAAGTCGCCAGTCACAGCAAAAAAACTCGCTAGATTTGTCGCTAGTCGCTTTTTCAAAAAGAAGTCGCTAGGGGGGTCTGAAAAGTCGCTAAATCTAGCGACAAAGTTGCTAAGTTGGCAACACTGGCAACAATGTATCATTATAGTCCCTTGGTCCGGACCAAATGAACCGAACTACAGGTGTGAAAGCACCCTTAGTCTCCCCTTAGAGTTAGTGGAGTAACACATTAAAGGAATCTCGTGATTGCAAGAAATTGAATATGTTTTGTGGCATCCATCGATGCTTTATACATTTACGCCACTATCGCAGGCTCTGTGACTCACTCTGTGGAATCACTTTGTTCACACAAATTTTTTTTGAACACTCAAAATTTTGTAAAAGTTCATCATACTGCCATATTTTACAGCGCATTAAGCTTATTAGGTGTTATTGACTATTAATAGAGAAATTGATAATATGATTTATTAAATGCATGCCGGCTCTTAAATGCATTATTTAATTTTTCTGTGATTATATATTTTTTAATAGAAATACTGTTTCAAGTAGTTAAGTTGATGCTTAAGGATCCAAATATTTTATATTTATTTTTTATACGTATTTATTTAAATTGTACAGGCCTAAATCATTATCTGTAACTCATTTATGCGCTTAATGCTTTAGATAATAAAACAAAAATACAACTTTAAAAAAATGTATGTAAAAATCCTTTTTTTATAGTTAAGGATTAGTAAAGAAGTGAGTTTTAACATTTTGGTTTGCTCTGTTTATGGAATTGCTAGTTTTCTAATGAACTGTAGCATCATGTTGTAATGCTGTATTAATTATTAATATTATCCATAGTTTAATGTACATTTCTGAGCTAAATCCAAATCATCTTTATTTGGATACAAACCACGATGCCATAAAAGGCATTTGCACAGTTCTTGCAACATTATTTGGTTTTGAGTGTGAAGTTTGAACCCATTTCTAGATTTTTTTTTCCCCACACACCAATTGCCACAAAGTAATGAAAAAAATTGTTTTTTGAGAACCAACAACTAGCTGTGATTTGGGCTTGAGGGGAATTTGTGGACTTGTCCGGCCTTGCAGCCTTCTAGCCTGAGGTGGCATCGTGTTCCCAGGATTCATTTTGCTCTTGATGTCTTAAAGCATCTTTAAAGATTTGCTTTCACGCTTCAAATTCTCACATCACACAAGTGCCTGACTACATGGCACAGAAATAGCTTAAAAGTTTTAATCAATCACTGATAACTGTTTTCAAGTATTTTAAGACAATGATATATTTACGTTATGTATTGTAGTGTAGTAATGTAGTGGTTTTATTTTACCTCAACACTCAAATTCTTAGCATGTCTTCAGTTTGAAGTTTCGCTTTATGAAAACTTGGAGTTTTATAGAACTTTCCGAGAGTTTTAACTGAAGTTTAGTCCAATTACTGGGTTAAAACGTTCATCCTTGAGAGCCCAACCGTGGTTTTGAACAGTAGAGAGCACACAGGCGCATTTTTTGGATCTTCCTGAATTCCTCGATAGGAATATTCAACCACTCAAAGTGACCGTTTCATTTTGGGAATTTGCCCGAGCCAGATCTGTTTCACATTGCCTACAAGACTCGACAGGATGAGATTCTTGCATCCAGCAGTGAACGGGAGGGGTTCGGAAGCAGGGGGATTTCTATCCCATATTTTCCAAATCACCTATGAGCTGTTGTTACATGCTCCCTGTTTGCTTTTTCATCGTTTGAATTGGAAAAAACTGACAGCCTCCTTCGCCAAGTGAGAGATGTATTGACTGGCTGGTGGATCCCGGGGCTGGGCCAGGGGTTGAGTCCGGCTCACACGGGGCCACCAGGGGCTGTTCCTCCCACAGGTGCGTGGAGCAGAGCCGCTGACCCCGCTCTCACCTGTCTGCTTGTTTGAAGATGAGGACGGGGCACTTCCCTTAACAAAGAGGGGGGAAAAATCATCCCCTGGAGCAGAGTCTGGTGTTAAGAGCGATTTGCCCTTACTTGCAGGCAGGCGGGCAACGAGCGGCTCTTGTTTCACACTTGGAGATTGTGTGTGTGTGTGTGTGTGTGTGTGTGTGTG